>BLSH010009260.1:1340229-1368050 GCA_018402905.1 Glandirana rugosa | reverse complement strand
TACCACTTACTGAATTTCACTTATCCCATAGTTTATTCAACTGATACTACCAGTTACTAAGTTCACTTTTTCAGGTTTATTTCCACTGGCCGTACGGTCAAGTGTACCCAACCCATCTGGTAAGAGTCCACCTTTTTTATCTTAGAGAAGAATTGTTGGCCTTTATTGTCATCATTAACCCTCTACATCGATCTTTGGATGATAACTCACCACGGATTTGCACATTCCACCTGTCTTTGTGTTCAACTTTATCGTTTATTTGGGACATTTGTTTGGACTTTTTTATGCACTGTTCACTTTAAGTCTTTAACCATCACAGGTTTATTTGGACTTTTTCACTTGAATCATTGACCATCATAGTCAACTTATTTGATACCCTATTCACTTTAAGTCATTCACCATCACAGGTTATTTGGACTTAATGTAGAGACAACTTATGCACTGTTACTTTATTTTTGAGTATATGTATGTGATCACTACAGGTTCTATATATGCACTGTCACTTTAAATAATTGAGTGACCTTGTCATATGAATCACTTCCTTTTTTTAGCGCAACACTTTTGTTTATTTCCTTGGTTGCATTTGGTCGAATGCTGTGTTTGCGCTTTTGATTAACTAATAGCGCAATAGCCTACACTTTTTGCTTTATATTCTACCCAAACCAACAATTTCTGTTTCCTGCATCTCTTCCCTGGGATTGGTGAGAGTACAAGAAAACTGTCTGAAGCACAATGAAGCCTTTTCAAGACAAAAGGTATCTATGTCTCTCTCCCATCACAAATCCCAAAACAAGGGGTCTTTTTCTCATTTTGAGATAGTGGGTGGGTCATTCAAGTCAGTCATTTATGACCCTGTAACCAACTTTACATCATGAACTGCTGGTTTGTAGCATAAATAGAGCCTAAAACTTTAGAACAATGCATTCCAAACTGTATACGGCTCGTTTTGACTAACCATGTTAACCATTATCAAGGCAGTCCATTTAAATAATGGCTTTTATGTAGGGGACCTTGGTGAGCAAGGGGAAATTATAACCAGACAGGAAATGGCAAGATAGTCCAGAAAGGACCCAAAAACTCTCCACTGAACCAGTGAGAAGCACAGTGGAGTCTATTAAAAAAGAAGGTGGCTACAAGTGTCACTCTGATCACACTATCCAAAAATGAAGAATAAACCCCTTATTCATATTGTTATTCATATATTCTTATTCTTGTTCATATTTTTAAACTTTGAAAGTCACGTTTTGTGACCAAACAAATGCACTGGGGAGGGATAACAGGAAAGCACTGCAGACAGGTACCGCAATCAGGAGAGAACAGTAATTGTGATCTGTTTTTAGGCTGCCCGATTGATGTTATCCCCCCAATACACATGAAAGCCAAAATCCTTTGCCCCTGGACCACACTACTGGCCAGGTTCATGAGTAGACAGTAGTCTGCATATTTAGTAAATAACACACATAGACAAAAAAAGTGCATAGCAAGGGGTGATGTAAAATACAACAGCCTATATAACTCACCCTGATTTCTACTTTACGCTATATATATTAAAAATATAATCTGATTGGTTGGTGCAGGTTACCGTACATCATTGCTGCTTTTTTCATAGTTTTATTCAATATGCTCAACAAATTATACACAAAAGCTGTAATTCCAAAGACATGCTGGTAGGTTAATTGGATCCTGTCTAAAGTGGCCCTAGTATGTACTGTATATGTATGGATGTGAGTTAAGGACCTTAGATTGTAAGCTCCTTGAGGATAGGGACCGATGTGAATGTACAATGTATATGTAAAGCGCTGTGTAAATTGACTGCGCTATATAAGTACCTGAAATAAATAAACTAAATACATCAAAATAAATTCCAGGCTCCAGCGTTATAAGACAGTCTTGTTATTAACACTTTCGAAAAAGGCAAAAGGACATTCTGTTTGAACCGGTGTGAACCCCTTCATATCCTTGTGTAATAAAGCTGAATGAATTGAATTTTTCACTGCTCCCTTCACATGGTAGAAAAATGAACTTAACCGCTAATGTTATAAATGATGCTGGCAAAACATTTGTTATATGCTCTTAACAATGATTTAACCATGTAAATATATTACATTTGAGTGTGGGCACAATTTTATCAGTGATTAATCTTCCTTCAGCATTGATAAATTAGCTGACCTAAACTGACATGATTTACTAAATGAAGATTCTCTGTAGAATGTTTTAGTAGAGATACAATTAGGGCCCATGCACACCAGGCTGCATAAAAATGGCAGAACTGCTGGCAGAAAGCAGCATACAAATGCTCCCAAGCGCGTTTAGGCTCATTTGCTCTTATAAGCAGTTTTCCCTAAAATACTAGAAAAGGGTACACTTGTATACGTAAATTCAGCATTTAGGCACGTCAAGTTTTCTTTCTGTCTGAACTCCTCTCAAAAATGCACTTGTGATGTTTTTTTTTTTTCAGCCTGTAAACGCTCCTCTAAAAATATGCCTGTAAATGAGTTCCTTCTACTGGCTGAATGAAAAAATGGCAAACAAATGTATAAGGAACATTTTTTGTACCGAGTGTGCATGAGCCCTTGACGCTGAAATGGTGACTAGTTCAAAAGATCCTGATCTGAACCCACCTGAGCGAGCCTGCCAGGAAGCTGTCACCTGTACTAGGCCATTCATCTGCAACCAAGGCTTTTCCCACCCCACAGCGGCATGTACAGGGTGGGCCATTTATATGGATACACCTTAATAAAATGGGAATGGTTGGTGATATTAACTTCCTGTTTGTGGCACATTAGTATATGTGAGGGGGGAAACTTTTCAAGATGGGTGGTGACCATGGCGGCCGTTTTTAAGTTGGCCATTTTGAATCCAACTTTTGTTTTTTCAATAGGAAGAGGGTCATGTGACACATCAAACTTATTGGGAATTTCACAAGAAAAACAATGATGTGCATCACCAACCATTCCCATTTTATTAAGGTGTATCCATATAAATAGCCCACCCTGTATACATGCCCATTGTACATGCCTGATACAGCAGTCCTACATGATCCCAAAACGTTGCAATTCTTTGCTGTGATGTCATTGCTTTAATAAACTTTTGTACACTATTTTGAAGATCTATGGTGTGCTGGTGATGCAGTATATGCTTTAACCTTGTGTTGATACTGGTTTCCAACCAGCAGTAGTTAAAGCACCCTCCAGTTACATACTAAGGATGAAGAGCAGTGCAGCTGTTCATACTATACTTTTGCACTGTATTTTTTGTCCTAGCTGAGGTTTTTGTGCCAATGATGTAGAATTTGTACAAGACTTTCCTCTTGTGTCATGTGATTATAATATGTTATTACAGACAAAATGGAGTCTGATTTATATGCAGAACCCTTTTTAAACTGTACCGACCATTAAACAACAGAAGGAAAACTGGTTTTATGTTTCTTGACTCCCCTCAACCCCTGCAGCCTTATTTATATACCTATGGTTTTCTTGCTGAATTTAAATAGAGTTGGGCAAAATAGAGAAACAAAATAAAGAAAAGATAATGCAGTTTGGAAATTCCTAGGCTTAGGGATGCCCTCACTAACCCTGCTGCCCAAAGCACTGGCCTAAAATTGGCATTATGGTAAACAAAGCCTTGCAGAAACGTTGTGAATACATAGAAACCATTTAAATACTGTAAATCTAAAAGTATATTCCACAGGCTATTGATTTCCAGATAATAATTATGCTGTCAGACAGTACTGGGTTACCTGTGAAGCTGAGCCCACAGTAATCACCCAGGCTGCTATAAATGTACCCTTTCTGTCATCAGTAAAATACATAAAGTATCTCACAAAAGAGAGTACACCCCTTACTTTTTTGTAAATATTTTATTATATATTTTCATGTGACAACACTGAAGAAATGACACTTTGCTACAATGTAAAGTAGTGAGTGTACAGCTTGTATAACAGTGTAAATTTGCTGTCCCCTCAAAATAACTCAACACACAGCCATTAATGTCTGAACCGCTGGCAACAAATGTGAGTACACCCCTAAGTGAAAATGCCCAAAGTGTCAATATTTTGTGTGGCCACCATTATTTTCCAGCACTGCCTTAACCCTCTTGGGCATGGAGTTCACCAGAGCTTCACAGGTTGCCACTGGAGTCCTCTTACACTCCTCCATGATGACATCACAGAGCTGGTGGATGTTAATGTATGTTAGACCTTGTGCTCCTCCACCTTCTGTTTGAGGATGCCCCACAGATGCTCAATAGGGTTTAGGTCTGGGGACATGCTTGGCCAGTCCATCACCTTTACCTTTAGTGTCTTTAGCAAGGCAGTGGTCATCTTGGAGGTGTGTTTGGGGTTGTTATCATGTTGGAATACTACCTGCGGCCCAGTCTCCGAAGGGAGGGGATCATACTCTGCTTCAGTATGTCACAGTACATGTTGGCATTCATTGTTCCCCCAATGAACTGTAGCTCCCCAGTGCCGGCAGCACTCATGCAGCCCCAGACCATGACAATCCCGCCACCATGCTTGACTGTAGGCAAGACACACTTGTCTTTGTACTCCTCACCTGGTTGCTACAACACACGCTTGACACCATCCGAACCAAATAAGTTATCTTGGTCTCATTAGACCACAGGACATGTTTCCAATTATCAATGTCCTTAGTCTGCTTGTCTTCATTAATCGGTTCTGTACCAGCTCGCGTACATTTACTGCTGCAGTGTGGCACTATTACGCAAAATCTCAGTCTATAAACGGCAGCTTGCACATGTGGAGGAGTGTGCCCGCGGCTCGGGTGGACTCGATGTCCGTCGGCGAACCGCGATGAACTGGCAGAGAGAAAGAACGGCGAACCGCCGATGTAAACACTTCCCCGCTCTGTCAGTGGGCATGTAAGAGATCTACTGATCCCTGTCACTGGGATCAGTTGGATCTCTTATACCCATGATAGCCCAGCCCCCTCACAGTTAGAACACGCCCAGGAAACACAGTTAACCCCTAAATCTCCCCCTGCAGGTTAACCCCTTCACTGCCAATTACATTTATACAGTAATTAGCGGATATTTAAATTTCTGATCGCTGTATAAATGTCATTGGTCCCAAAAAGTGTCAAAAATGTCCGACATGTCCGCCCCAATATCAAAGTCTCGATAAAAAGATTGCCACCATTACCAGTAAAAAAAAAAATGTAAAAACGCCAGAAATAAATTCTCATGGTTTGTAAACTCGGCAACTTTTGCGCAAACTAATCAATAAACGCAGATTGAGATTTTTTTTTTTTTACCAAAAATATGAGGTAGAATATAAATCGGCCAAAACCGATGAATTAATTACATTTTATTTGTATTTTAGCAAAAAGTAAGAATTATTGTTTTTTTTTTCAAAATTGTCGCTTTTTTTTTTTTGTTTATAGCAGTGATCAGACATGACGCAGAGGTCAGAAAAAAGAAAGCTCTATTTGTAGGAAAAAAAGGAAGCAAATTTTGTTTGGGTACAACGTCGCATGACCATGCAATTGTCAGTTAAATCAATGCAGCACCAAATCGGAAAAAGTGCTCTGGTCCTACAGTGGGAAGTGGTTAAACTGTTTGTGGGCTTTCTTGTGCAACCATGCTGCAGCTCAGTTTCAGGGTCTTGGCAATCTTCTTATAGCCTAGGCCAACTTTATGTAGAGCAACAATTCTTTTTTTCAGATCCTCAGAGAGTTCTTTGCCATGAGGTGACATATTGAACTTCCAGTAACCAGTATGAGAGAAAGCGGTAACACCAAATTTAACACACCTGCTCCCCATTCACACATGAGACCTTGTAACACTAACGAGTCACATGATACTGGGGAGGGAAAATGGCTAATTGGGCCCAGTATGGGCATTTTCACTTAGGGGTGTACTCACTTTTTTTGCCAGCAGTTTACAAATGAATGGCTGTGTGTTGAGTTATTTTGAGGGGACAGCAAATTTACACTGTTATACAAGCTGTACACTCACTACTTTACATTGTAGCAAAGTGTCATTTCTTCAGTGTTGTCACATGAAAATATATAATAAAATATTTACAAAAATGTGAGGAGTGTACTCACTTTTGTGAGATACTGTAGTAATACACTACCTAAAATTCTTGATTTTTCTAAACCCAGGTACAAAATCAGGGTGGTCTGATATAAAAATATCAGTTTTGCTTCACAACATCATGCACATACATTATAACCTTTCACACATTCCCCTTAAGCAACTCAGGTGGGCTCAATAACCAATATGTAAGCATGGTAGGCAGGAGGAATCAGACCAGCCTTTGACTTGGGCAAGTGGAGATGCTATTTTCAGAGAGTCCTGAGTTTTAGAGGTTCTGTGGGTCTTCAAAACACATCAGAAACTCACCTGAAAATGCAGTCTTTTAATTTCTATTGCTGCTTTATATGTTTTTTTGCAAAAGAGAAGATTCAGCCCAGCTCCATTTTTGTCTCAGTTTAAAGGACAACTTCTCTTTTTCTCAAGTTGCCCTTTAGCCCCCATTCAAATTTGAGAATTTCTCAGATTGTGTCCCTATGCGTGACTATACTCAACATGCAAAATCTCATTCTTGTCCCTGTTCACCCTTGTACACTCAGTTGCCTTATGCTAAAAAAGTATGTGAGCTTTTTTGAGCGTATACAGGCTTTTAGGTCCATAGACTTTAATGGAAGTGTGTTTTTGTGAGCGTTTTTATGCTTGAAGAATTTATTTCCTCCTGCTTTCCTGCCTATGCCCAGCCCAGGAAACAAATGCCTGAAACGTGATGCACGTGTAATAATGCTTGTAAAATGTCTTTAATATGCCTGAAAAAAACATTTTTAAATCACTAGGAATACCCTCTACTCAGGTGTAAATACATTTCCCCCAAACCTTCAGTAAAGACCAGGTAGTAAAATACTTAAGTTTATCTCTTTCTATGGCTTGGTCAATACTTCTCTGGGTGGCTGGGGCCACCATAAATACAGACCAGTCATAGAATTGAATGGGGTGAGAAATGCACATGCATAGTAGTAGCTGGACCTAACCAGGAGATTTTGTTACAAAGGTTGGGTGATGCCTGTAGGGCTACAAAGTCAAGATCTAACAGAAAGGGATGAAGATAGGTAATATACTACCTAGGTTTTAATGAGTAGGTGGTGGTTAACCCTCAAAACTTTCAGGTTTTCTATTGCTGTATTTGACCCATTAAAAAATCACCATCCAAGTGACCCCATTACCCAAATAGCACACAATCAACTATTAAAATCTGATAGAGGTTCAAATACATTCCCACTCTATTAAAATAGTGTTTTATTTGATGTCTGGGTCCCTGTTGGGTGATTTTCCAAACTTAACATAAGATTGGCTGTATTTAGGTATTAACTATACAGTATACCAAAGTGTCTAGTAAAGGACCAATAAAATTTAGACCAAGAAAAGCATCTGTCTTTTTGTTCATTTTCTTACAGTGCAGTCCAAGTAGAATGTCTTTATCATCTTTCCTTGATATATAGAAATGCTTTGCTTATGTTGATGCTTCCTCCCAAGTACATTAATATGTTATGATCCACTGCTCAATGCCTATTTCACAGCTGCTCTTATGTGTAATTTAACACTCTCATCTGTGACCACAAAATAATAGGAGAGGTTCGGTACACAATATAATGTGTGAAAATGACAGCGCTCAAAATTAACACTGTTCACAAAGTAGCTTTTTAACTTGGATGTTTATTATTCATGGGGGTCGAAATACAATCCAGCACCCCTCCATAAAGCCAAACAAAATAATTAAAGGCTCTGTCCCAATAAGAGATTAATAATTAAGACATGTTTGAAAAAATAGAGGAGTGGCTTGGCAGCACTTTTCAAGGAATGATTTATTGCACTATAGCTCATTAGAATCATTGTATATTTTTCCCGACCGTATTTCAGTGCTGAAAGCTAGATCCACTAATGATCTCAGTTGACAGGTGTTTACACTGCAAATAAATATATACCGCTTCTTTTTTTCACAGGTATAGAATATATAATAAAAATAACATATGAATATATATGAATACATAATCTTATTGTTCTTTTTATACGGTTGTGCTGTCATAGTGAAATAAACAGTGATGGGCTAGAATGGGAAATCCTTGGTTGATTGCAGAAAACATACTAAACACAGCTGGCTTAAAGATGAAGTTCAGCTTTAGTCAAGTCACTTACCTGTAATGAGATATGTACCACATTGTGCAGACCACTGGATCCTGGAGAAACCTTCACTGCAAGGATGCCTATCCTCAACATACCAACCAGTATACAAGCAATAATGAAACACACATGGCAGATGTAACCCAGTGAAAACTGCCTAACACATAATGATATACTATTGTGAGAGCTGTCATCCAATTTAGAGCTTTAAGCCTAGTACACATGGGCCGAATGTCAGACGGCATCGGCCAGTTCACAAAGAAATCGGCCAACATTTGGCCCCTGTGTACTGCAGCCGACCGGACAGAAGTTGGCCGTTAGGCCGGCTTCTGTTGATGGGACATTACCAAAAAAGGTCTTGTCATTCGGCTCCCGATCAGCGCTCTCAGCCAATGACTGAGAGTGCTAACCTCAGAGTCCCCTTGTCAGAACATAATAGCACAGCAGGGGAGATTGCTGAACTAAGATAGATTTGTTAGTAGAGCGGCCTCTCTGGAGCTGTCAGTTTTTTTTTTCATTCAGCCCTGCTGAGTTGAACGGAAAAAAAACAAATAGTGTGTACTAGGCTTTAAGGACTCAGCCATTCACTTTCTTCTTCTTTTTAATGGATTTTCATGCCCACTTTTATTAAAATGAAAGTTCCAGAGAACACAAAACATGAGTTTTCCCTCACAGGGGTTTTCGGCATTTATCTTCCATCAAAGCAAAGAACATTCAGCCACCAGGCTTTTCCATGCAGCACTCCTGCTCTGGCTTTATCCTTTAGGCCTTTGTCTGTCTCCCACAGGCCATCTTCCTACACAACTCTGTGCAGTGCACACAGCTAGCAGCCCCTGCTGCTCTGGCTCCCACCTCTCTCCTAGGTGGAGCCCACCTGACTCCAGGGCAATGACCTCCTGTCTGCTGGGTTGGAGCCCAGAACCATGGTCAGGTCACAACTAATAGCCCAGCACACACCTGACCAAATGGCGTGCTGGTGGTTTACAAACTCTGGACATAGGATCAGAGATTTCACCCTACCTGGATCACTGAAATCTCCAGGCTCCAGGCCCCAAAATAGACTTTACCAAACACTGATGACACTGAAAAGCCAATTTTCTCTCCATAACACAAGCTCCCTGGAACCCCCTCAGCCTAAACTTTTCAACTTGGCACCTCTGTGCCAGCTATCACCCACATGGATCAAACCCTGTCCTATATCACTTTCATCAAAGGGAAACTTTACTTCCTGTCTTGTGAGGTGACTTTCCCTGTGTCTGCTATACTCACTTGGGCTCTACAAAGACATCCATATGCCTTTTTACAGGTATGTTCCCAAAAGCAATATATTTTCTTTGGGATCACACTAGTCATTTTACCATCAGGAAATTTACAAAAGACTTGTTCAGTTCTCTCCAATTCTTTTCTCTTTACCTTTAAAGTGATACTAAACCTAAAATGTTTTTTTTACCTTAGTGCATTTCTTGCTGCATTAAGGTAAAAACAGTTTTCAGTTTTCCTATGCCCCCTGTGGGAAGGGAAAGAGAGGGGAGAAGAGATCAGCGATGTGTACGGCTGCACCTATTCTCCCCTTACTTCCTCTTCACACAGCATTTGAGCAGCAGGAGCCATTGGCTCTTGCTGCTATCAATCAAATGCAGTGAAGAGGAAGTGGGGGGTAGGCCTTAGTCCCACTGTGTAAGTCTATGGAGCGTGGCCCCATAGACACACAGGTCGGTAGTGAGCATGCTCCGTTTGTCCCCATAGCAAGCAGCTTGCTATGGGGACACACAAAAGAAGAGAAGGAACCAAGATTGCCACCAGGGACATGAGAAGAGGAGGATCGGGGCTGCTCTGTGCAATACCACTGTACAGAGCAGGTGAGTATAGCATGCTTGTTATTTAAAAAAAAAAAATTAAAATCAGACTTTAGTAACACTTTAAAGGGGTCACCTTTCTAAACACCTTTTTAGCAATAAGTGTGGGCACTTTTATTGGGGTGACACTCGTCCCTCTCTGCATTCTATGTATAGGCACGCTCTTACTGTCCAAACTTAGCTTCGCTTGTTTCACCATGTGCGCCGCATGCTTCATTTTGTCGGTTTCATCACTAGCATTCCCATATGACTGCAGCATCATCCTAGTCTCTCTCTAAAGGACAAACCTTCTCATTGTCACCCATGGTAACAAAATTAACATTTACCAGTGCCTTGCAGAAATATCAACACATTTGTCAGAACCCATTTCAGTGTCCAGCGGGGCAGTGTCTGGAGAAGAATAGCACAAAGCAGAGTGGTTGTCTCCCACGGCAATGTTACTATCCACCAACTCCACTGGCGCATGACCCTCTTCCAGCAACTGTCCTGACATCTGACCATCACTAAATAATGCCACATTTAGGTTGGTGACCCAAATTCACTTCATTTATATTTGTGCCTTTTAGAGATTCCGCCAATACCAGCTTGTTTGGCATTATATTATTAACTAGCACATCATTAGATACTTTGGGGGTTGTGGGCACAACTTCTGCTATGTGCTCAATCTCAATTGGCCCTTTCACCTTGTCAGGGATACCATCTGCAACATCAGCAAGCAAGCCCTTCTATGAGCTGTTCTGCAATCCATCCAGTCCATGCCACTGCTACAACCAGAGGTCTCTTTTACTAAAGCAACAGGCTTGTTGCCCATCTGTCCCAATCTACTTTCTCTGTGCTCCTGTAGCCAGGTGTGGACTACGGTAACCTAATTCAGCAGACCTAATCTCCACTTCTTCAGACTATTTCTATTTCCCCCTAGTGTTGATCATATTGCATCACACTCCTGAGCTAGTTATGGGGAGCATCGTGGGTATTGTAGTCCCCTGCGCAGCTATCACTGTACTGCGAATCCTTAGCAGACTACATCCCCCAACAATCCACTCTCTCCAGGGGAGAATTATGGGAGAGACTATAGGAGGAACTGCCCAGCAGGCCTGTGCTCTTTTCTTCCCGGGACCCATCGAGTGAGCACTAGCCTCGCCGCTCCGCTGTGGGATTGCAGCCTACCACAGCGAGGAGTCCATCAGACCAATCCACCGCATCCAGCTCCTGTTGACCAAAGTACAGACCCTGAATTGTATCCTGTGTGTATGATATTTGTCCCCAGGATCTGGTAATTGGGCTCATGCCCAAATCATCTCCAGTCTGTCAGTAACATACAATCTGTAGACACTGACACATTGCCATCTCAAGCATTTCTCTGATGATTTGTACAATTTACTATTAGGGAATCCTTCTATCAGTCAGTTGCTCCCTACTGTAGGTTTTGGTTGACAGGTGAGAATTATGGGAGCGACTACAAGAGTGTAAGGTATCATCTATGGCCATTGGAAAGCCTGTGCGCGGGTGCACGTAGCGTGTGCGCGTGCCCGTGCGCCTGTGCGCGCTTGCGTGCGCGTATGTGTCGGCATTGGCGCCAAAGCGGCCATTTAAGCAGACAGCACCCTGCAACCAGTGCTGTCCGTTCTATAGCGTTCCTGTATCCTGTGACCCCAGTGTTTACTCTTAGAGACTTCCTGTACCTGGGACTTGGACTTTGTTTGCTATCTGCCTGCCCTGACCCCGGCCTGCCTGCGACTACTCTTTTGCCTGCTCCCTTTGTACCTCTGCTGCCCGCACGTTGCCGACCTTGTTTGTACCCAACTATCCACCTGCCTGATCCATCTGTAATGCACCACCAGTGTGTTACCGACCCGGCCTGCATCACCATTCTTCTGCCTGCACGAGTTCCAGTGGACCCTCATCTACCACCAGTGACCAAGTCCAGCCCTCGTTCCCCCCTGTGCTCCAGAGCTCCCTGTCTACACTACCCGGGGTTCTCGAACCAGGGCCGTAAGAGAGGTTGTCCCCTGCATAAGTCAGACTCGTCCACCAGGTATGTGACAGTAACAGACAGCCATGTCCGAGTCTGCGCAGGGGGCCTCTCCTATGGAAGAATTGTGTGCTCACCTTGCTGGATTTACATAAGCAGTGAAGAATCTGCAAGAGGGATACACTCGGTTGGAAGAGTTCTCTCTAGCCCAGCACTAGCTGGACCCAGTCAGGCTGCCTCCTGCTCCCTTGTCACCCTGCCTAGGTAGCCCAAAGTACCCATGCCAGAACGGTTTTCAGGGGACCATAGGAAGTTCCGGGCATTTCGCAACTCCTGCGAATTGTACTTTCCACTTCAACGCCGGACCTTCTCTCTGAAAGCCACCAAGGTGGGACTCGTTATCTTGCTTCTTCTGCACGAGCCACTAGCCTGGGCTCACCGTCTTCTTGAACAAGAAGCCCCGGAGACCACCAGTCTGGATCTTTTCTTTCAAACCATGGCCCAGTTGTGCGAAGATCCTCATCAGACCACAACTGCGGAGGCTGCGCTCCAGCAGGGCCGCCATATGGCGGAAGAATATGTATCGGAGTTCCGGCGCTGGATCGCTGACACAGCCTGGAACGACGCGGCCCTCTGCCATCAGTCCAGGTTGTGTCTCTCTGAGACGCTCAAGGATGAGCTGGCCTGCGTCGGGGTCCCTCTTACCCTGGACGGCTTAATCAATTTGGCCATCCAAATTGATTGCTGTCTGCGCGAACGTAGGGCTGAGAGATCCACAGTGCCCATGCTCCCCACCTGGAGGCTACCCCACGTGCCCAGCAACCCTGAGCCCAGCCTGGCCATGACCACCTCCTCCTCGCCACAAGTCCACCCTGAGCCCATGCCGATCAGGCTCCTTCGGCCTTCACTCTCCCCTGAAGAATGTCAGAGGCGCCTGTCTTTCAATCTATGCCTGTACTGTGGGGGATCTAGTCATCTTGTGAGGAATTGTCCTGTCAAGGCCGGCCAGTGTGCTAGCCCTACTGAAGGGAAAGTGTTATCTCTACCAAGTAACCAAGCTCATCTTGTTCTTTCCAACTCCTTACAGCTCCCCGGTGGGGATATCCAAGTCCCAGCTATCATCGACTCGGGAGCATGTAGCTGTTTTGTGGACTCAGCTCAATACCAGATCCCTTGCGACCCAAAGACCACCATATAGTCATTCAGCTTGCCGACAGTTCTGCCATAAAATCCGGCACCATCACTCAAGAGACCATTCCCTTGCCCACCAGAACTGCCAGAGGCCACTTGGAGTTCCTACTACTGGACGCCATTGCATCTCCCCTGTTCTCGGTTATTCTGGGCCTCCCTTGGCTCAGGACCCACGGTCCCCACATTGACTGGACCTCGGGCAGGATCCAATTCCTGTCACCCTACTGCCTCTGCCACTGCCTGCCGCAGCCCCAGGTAGTGCCCCCATCTGTGCTGTGTATGGACTCTGACACAGATCAGGAAACCCGTCTTGCTGTCCCCACTGTGTACCATGATTTCTTACACGTATTCAGCAAAAGGGGGGCAGACGTCCTCCCAACGCACAGGCCCTATGACTGTCCGATTGACCTCCTACCAGAGGCAGAGGTCCCTTTTGGCAAAATCTTTCCTCTCTCCGAAGTGGAATTGGCAGCCCTCAAGGCTTACCTCGACGATAATCTAGAGAATGGTTTCGTCCGACCCTCCACTTCGTCTGCAGAAGCAGCAATATTCTTTGTCGAGAAAAAAGATCATTCCCTCAGGCCCTGTATCGATTACAGAGATCTCCACAAGATCACCGTTAAAAATCGGAACCCTTTACCCCTGGTCACGGAACTTTTCCAGAGATTGGGCTTGGCTACTGTATTCACTAAGCTGGACCTTCGCGGAGCCTACAATCTCATCCGCATAAGAGAAGGGGACGAGTGGAAGACGGCCTTCCGAACTTGGTTTGGCCACTAGGAATATCTTGTCATGCCCTTTGGGCTTTGTAATGCCCCTGCCACATTTCAGCACCTGATGAATGATGTCTTCTGGGACTATCTGGACCTATTTGTGGTGATATATTTGGATGACATCCTCATTTTCTCTCCTACATTAGAAGAACATCGTAAACATGTGAAATGTGTACTCAGCCACCTCCGGCAACATGTATGCCAAGGCCGAAAAATGTTCCTTCGAGTGTGCCTGTATTTCTTTTCTGGGATTCAACATTTCCATCACAGGGACAACTATGGACTCTCAGAAGGTCTCAGCTATCCTCGACTAGCCAATGCCAGTAGACAAAAAAGGAGTTCAGCGCTTTGTTGGATTTGCAAACTTTTATAGAAAGTTCATCAGGGGATTCTCTGCCGTCATCGCTCCCATAACACAACTCACCAAGCAGAGCTCCCGTTTCCTCTGGACTCCCAAAGCCAAAATGGCCTTCGTGACACTAAAAAGGTTGTTCACCTTCAGCTCCTGTCCTCAAGCACCCTGACCCGGTTCTACCCTACATCTTGGAAGTGGACGCTTCAGAGACTGCAGTCGGGGTGGTTCTTTCACAGAGACAGGGACCGAAAGCCTCACTTCACCCCATTGCCTTTTTCTCTTGGAAACGTACTCCCTCTGAGAGAAACTATGACGTGGCGCACAGAGAACTCTTGGCTATTAAATCCGCCCTGGAAGAATGGTGGTATCTTCTTGAGGGAGTCGCACATCCAGTTCTGGTTTTCACGGACTACAAGAACTTGGAATATTTGTGAAGAGGTTCAAACCTCGTCAGGCCCGGTGGGTACTGTTCTTTTCTCGCTTCCAGCTGCACATAACCTACAGACCTGGGTCCAAAAACGTTAAGCCTGACGCTTTATCCAGGATGTTCCACGAACCGGGAAACCCTTCCCCTCCAGACACAATCCTGCCTGCTCATAGCTTCTTGCTGACTCAGACGATCTCTTGCTGGAGCCACCTTACCGACAGATTCCAGACTCACCATGAAAGACGGGCTGTGGTGGTTGGGTACTCAAATCTTTGTCCCAGAGGAGCTGCGCTTGACTGTCCTGGAACTATGCCATGATCTCAAATTGGCCGGACATTTCGGCAGCCGCAAGACTGTGGAGCTGCTGGCACACTCATTCTGGTGGCCTCTCATGAGCGAGGATTGCAAAAAGTATGTTGGCGCTTGCCTTACCTGCGCCAGAAACAAGACTGAAAGGTCCAAAGCTTGGGGTCTGTTGAACCCGCTACCTATTTAAAATGACCCTGGTCTCAAATTTCTATGGACTTTATAGTCGAATTGCCCCCGTCCGCAGGTTTCAAACCCACCTTTGTGGCGGTCGATCATCTTACCAAGATAGCCCACTTTGTGCTCATAATGGGCACCCTCTCAGCAACTGAGACGGCGGAAACCTTTATTAAGGAGGTGGTTCGTCTCCACGGAATCCCCACCAGTATAGTGTCGGATCGTGGGGTGCAATTTACATCTGGGTTCTGGAGGTCCCTATGCTCTATTTTGGGAATTGACCTAGCCGTCTCATCGGCCTACCATCCTCAGTCAAATGGCCAAACATCGAGGACCAATTAGACCCTTGAGCAGTACCTTCGCTGCTACTCCTCGTTCTCCCAAGACAACTGGGTCTCCCTGCTACCAGTAACCGAGTTCGCCTATAACAACTCGATCAGTTTCGCCACCAAGCAGTCCCCATTCTGGGCGAATCTCAGCTACCATCCTACATTCTTACCCAACCTGCTGACAGAGAGTGCGGTGCCTGCTGTACAGGAAGTCACCCAGTTCTTTGGAAAGAACAATAAGCTCCCTCAAGGGACTCTTTCCCAAACCCAGGAACACAACAAAAGAAACTTCGACAAGGGGAGACGAGGAGAATTGGAACTCCAACCTGGTTGTCAACAAAAAACCTGAGGCTATCCTGCCCCTCCAAAAAGCTAGGGCTGAAGTACATCGGGCCCTTTCCAGTAAAAAAGAAGATCATCAGGGTGGCATACGAGCTGGACCTACCTCCTTCACTTCACATCCACCCAGTTTTTCATGTGAACTTGCTCAAACCAGTACTGGGCGCAGTATAGCCCCTCCAGAACCGGTCTTAGTGGACGGAGAGGGGGAGTTCGAGGTGGAAACCATCCTTGACTGCAGGAAAAGAGGGGGCATCGTTCAGTTCCTGGTGAAGTGGAAAAAAGCTCTTGGGAGCCAGAAAGCAACCTGCATGCCGGAGAGTTAATTAGGGCCTTCTGGAGAAGACATCCGGCCAAGAGGGCCCATTTGGGCATCCGGAGGCTGCCCCTTGGGGGGGCAATGTAAGGAATCATCTGTGGCCACTGGAAAGCCTGTGCACGGGCGCACGTAGCGTATGCGCGTATGCGCCAGCATTGACGCCAAAATGGCCATTTAAGCAGACAGCACCCTGCAACCGGTGCTGCCCGTTCTACAGCATTCCTGTATCCTGTGACCCCAGCGTTTACTCTTAGAGACTTCCTGTACCTGTGACCCTGGCTTTTGTTGGACTTTGTTTGCTATCTGCCTGCCCTGACCCCGGCCAGTTTATGACTATTCTTTTGCCTGCTCCCTTTGTACCTCTGCTGCCTGCACGTTGCCGACCTTGTGTGTACCCAACTATCCACCTGCCTGATCCATCGTTACCACACCACAACAAGATTAGGGTGGGTATGGTGCTGCTCAATTCTGATCTAATTAAATTTCCAGGATTCTGGTAAATAATAAGTTGTGAATACTATATAAGTCTGTTGAGTATGACTTATCTTAGGTAATCGCCTTTCAGGAGTAAGCCATATAAAAATGTGCAATTAAAAGAGTTAATTGTATGTGTAAATAGTGTAAACCAATCAAATAAATAAATAATAAAATTAATCCATGTGTTCAAAAATGACAAGTGCGTAGATTTGTGTGCAAAACCATTGATGTGCAACAAGGCTAAGGTAAATATAAAGTGATTACATCTGATCTGATAGTGCAAACCAGTCAATGTAATATCTATGATGAAATTAATCCATATTGGTTAAAAGTAACAAATGCATAGATTCGTGTGCAAAAACATTGATGTGCAACAAAGCTAAGGTATATATAAAGTGATTGTATCTGATTACCAGTACATATAAAATGCAAAAAGTGCCAAGAAAAAAGTGCTTGATTGGCTTAAAAAAGGAAATCCCCACAATGTGCCACAGGCAGTCTTATATTATTTCATTCAACATATAAAAGTTCTGTTTATTCCTCAAATGGTGGCACTCTTTCCACTGAGCATGTAGCACACTGTGTGCTAAGTGTTCACCTCTAAACACTGCAAACGTGAGGCCACTCACCAGAAAGCGTCACCCACTGAAGGGGTGCACGCTTTAGTAGAACTACAGCCCTTGCTCTGCATCACCACCAGAAGAACGCTCCCCTCTGCAGGGGTACACGCTGGATGGAGTTATAAGGAGGCTTCTGTGCCTCACCACCTCCACTTGGTGCAACCATAAAAGAGAAACACAATATCTTGCGCAGTATTGTTGATGCAGATTTAATGTTCCAAATAGTTAAAAACACTCACATGTCTGCATATAAAGAAAAGCCCATAACATCCGATAAGGTATCCGCTGTGTTTCTTGGGTTCCACAGTCCCGTGACCGGAAATGACGTGTGAAGTATAAGCCCCGCACGGGCACGGGACTGTGGAACGCAAGGAACACGGCGGATACCTTATTGGTCCTCTCTGTTTGGCCATTTGACTGAGGATGGTAGGCCGATGAGACGGCTAGGTCAATTCCCAAAATAGAGCATAGGGACCTCCAGAACCCAGATGTAAATTGCACCCCACGATCCGACACTATACTGGTGGGGATTCTGTGGAGACGAACCACCTCCTTAATAAAGGTTTCCGCCGTCTCAGTTGCTGAGGGGGTGCCCATTATGAGCACAAAGTGGGCTATCTTGGTAAGATGATCGACCGCCACAAAGGTGGGTTTGAAACCTGCGGACGGGGGCAATTCGACTATAAAGTCCATAGAAATTTGAGACCAGGGTCATTCTGAAATAGGTAGCGGGTTCAACAGACCCCAAGCTTTGGACCTTTCAGTCTTGTTTCTGGCGCAGGTAAGGCAGGCGCCAACATACTTTTTGCAATCTTCGCTCATGAGAGGCCACCAGAATGAGTGTGCCAGCAGCTCCGCAGTCTTGCGGCTGCCGAAATGTCCGGCCAATTTGAGATCATGGCATAGTTCCAGGACAGTCAAGCGCAGCTCCTCTGGGACAAAGATTTGAGTACCCAACCACCACAGCCCGTCTTTCATGGTGAGTCTGGAATCTGTCGGTAAGGTGGCTCCAGCTAGAGATCGTCTGAGTCAGCAAGAAGCTATGAGCAGGCAGGATTGTGTCTGGAGGGGAAGGGTTCCCCGGTTCGTGGAACATCCTGGATAAAGCGTCAGGCTTAACGTTTTTGGACCCAGGTCTGTAGGTTATGTGCAGCTGGAAGAGAAACACAATATCTTGCGCAGTATTGTTGATGCAGATTTAATGTTCCAAATAGTTAAAAACACTCACATGTCTGCATATAAAGAAAAGCCCATAACATCCGATAAGGTATCCGCTGTGTTCCTTGGGCTCCACAGTCCCGTGAGCGGAAATGACGTGTGAAGTATAAGCCCCGCACGGGCACGGGACTGTGGAACGCAAGGAACACAGCGGATACCTTATCGGATTTTATGGGCTTTTCTTTATATGCAGACATGTGAGTGTTTTTAACTATTTGGAACATTAAATCTGCATCAACAATACTGCGCAAGATATTGTGTTTCTCTTTTATGGTTGGACCAAGCGGAGGTGGTGAGGCACAGCAGCCTCCTTATAACTCCATCCAGCGTGTACCCCTGCAGAGGGGAGCGTTCTTCTGGTGGTGATGCAGAGCAAGGGCTGTAGTTCTACTAAAGCATGCACCCCTTCAGTGGGGGACGCTCTCTGGTGAGTGGCCTCACGTTTGCAGTGTTAGGAGGTGAACACTTAGCACACAGTGTGGAGTGAAGGTTATCATCACGGTGGAGATCTGCTACATGCTCAGTGGAAAGAGTGCCACCATTTGAGGAATAAACAGAACTTTTATATGTTGAATGAAATAATATAAGACTGCCTGTGGCACATTGTTGGGATTTCCTTTTTTAAGGGAATCAAGCACTTTTTTCTTGGCACTTTTTGCACTTTATATGTACTGGTAATCAGATACAATCACTTTAATTATACCTTAGCTTTGTTGCACATCAATGTTTTTGCACACAAATCTATGCATTTGTTACTTTTAACCAATATGGATTAATTTCATCATAGATATTACATTGACTGGTTTGCACTATCAGATCAGATGTAATCACTTTATATTTACCTTAGCCTTGTTGCACATCAATGGTTTTGCACACAAATCTACGCACTTGTCATTTTTGAACATATGGATTAATTTTATTATGTATTTATTTGATTGGTTTACACTATTTACACATACAATTAACTCTTTAAATTGCACATTTTTATATGGCTTACTCCTGAAAGGCGATTACCTAAGATAGTCATACTCAACAGACTTACATAGTATTCACAACTTATTATTTACCAGCATCCTGGAAATTTCATTAGATCAGAATTGAGCAGCGCCATCCCCACCCTAATCTTGTTGTATTATTTAACTACTCTTTTTGTGAAGTTCGGTGGAGGCAGCAGCTCTAAGAGTAAAATATTTTTATCCGTTTGCGCGGAACACACAACATACACATCGTTACCACACCACCAGTCTGTTACCGACCCGGCCTACATCACCATTCTTTTGCCTGCACGAATTCCAGTGGACCCTCACCTACCACCAGTGACCAAGTCCAGCCCTCGTGCCCCCCCCCTGTGCTCCAGAGCTCCGTGTGTACACTACCAGGGGTTCTCGAACCAGGGCCGTAAAAGAGGTGTTCCCCTTCATAAGTCAGACTCGACCACCAGGTACGTGACAAAGAGGAACTGCCCAACAGGCCCGTGCTCTCTTCTTCCCGGGATCCATCGAGTGAGCACTGGCCTCCGCTGTGGGATTGCAGCCTACCACGGTACCAGAGGTCACCGCTGTTCGTGCCCAAAGGGATCCGCTGTGCAGCACTGTGCTGAAGACATCCTGCGACCGATCCAGCTCCTGCTGACTGAAATACAGACCCTGCATTACATCCTGTGTGTGTGACAGATGTGGCCAGGGCATGGTGAGCGGGCTCATACCCAAATCATCTCTAGTCTGCCAGTAACATACAATCTATAGACACTGCATGCAGACAACATAACCTGGATTATCAAGGGAACTGACACATTGCCATCTCTAGCATTTCTCTGCAGATTATTAACCCCTTATGTTACACACTGAGGATTTCCTGTTCCCATTTGAGCTCCAGCACTGCCAATGGAGACAACTCTCAGACCTAACATTCAGACTAATACCACTTTCTTTCCTTAAAAGGGTGGAGTGACTGGTTCCAACATAACTTAATCTCTCATTAGGATCAGGGTCTTTTTAGGCTGGGCTTTTTCCCTTTTAGTGGTAGCATAATCAGTTAAAGTCGCTCTGATAATCTCACTGCTAAGTGTCTATATTGCTGTGTACTGGAGTGTTACTGTTATCCATTGTTATTGCTAATTGTACATATCAGTCTGCTGAGTGTTCAATTCAACCTTGTTTCCCAGGATTTGGCTGATTAACGCTCTTATACACCCCTTTTGCTGTCTAGTTAATACAAAATACTGTTGAACTCAGTTTGCATTGTGTCTGTGTTTCATTTAAAGGGGTATACACTATGTCAGAACCTAAAGTGTCAGATGGGCTGGGAAGTTCCCAGGGTCAGGGCAGCACAGGAGGACAAGAAATATCTAGCGGCCCCCACGGGGTGGCGTTACATTTGGGGGCTCGTCCAGGATATCCTCTGCTGCAGGCCCAAGCCAGCGTAGTTACGAGCCACTGAGTGAGCAAGATACGGATTCAGCTGCTGTAGCCACTTGGGGACAAGCACAAGGGGCTCGGATGGAGCGTTGCACTGTCATAGAGGTCCCAGGGAGCGAGAACACTGAGAGAGAGACCTGACAGTGGGTGAGAACCCTAGTGCAAGACCAGAGATCATACATTCTGGATGTGAGGGCAGAGTTCACCCTGGATTGTGTTCAGGTGCTGATGGAATGGCAGGAAGACATACCCGCATGCTTCCGGGAAGAAGAGGTACATCTGACAAAGGGGGTAAATGCCTGGGTGATTCTGTTACAGTGGAATACGAAGAAGTAGGGCAGCCACAGGCCAGTGTGGGGGGCATGGGACCAGCTGGTCCAGACTCCAGTGGGGCCAGGGACCCCCTGATTCGTTATATGCTGATATGAGCTGGCTAGTGGAGAGTTCCATGAAAAATGGCTCTGCCACTGCCACCCAAGGGTATAAGAGACTCTGTTTCTTCACAGGGCAGATACCAAACCCTCAGGGAGAGGAAGAGTTTGAAATATGGATGAGTCAGGCCACCCAGGCAGTAGAAGAGTGGAGCATTCCGGAAGCTGTAAAGAAACAGCGGCTTAGTGGAAGTTTTAGAAGTCCAGCGGCAGTAATTCATAACATGCAAATGGGAAAGAAGGACTGTGTAGCTATGGACTATATAGAGGCCTTGTACGCTGTATTCTGAAGGGTAGAGAAGACCTCTGATCTCTTGTATAAGTTTAATCATCCTGAAGAGGGGCATAGATCCCAAGGACGTTGACTGAATCCGCCTTGACCGTGTCCTACAGGGGGCATGTCCAAATCACCCAATTGTTTTGAAGTTTCTGTTGAATGGAGCTCGAGCAGTCCCCACTTACCTGGAGGTTGATGAGAGAAATGAGGGAAGAAGAAGCTTTACTAGAGGAAAAGATTTAGAAGGTGAGAGAGTTGGCTGCGGCTGGCTGGAGAAGGGAGAAAGTATCCACCCGTGCAGCTCAAATGGAACCCAGCTTGGATGAGGACAGTGAAGCAGAGACAGAGTGAGAGGGGCATGATAGTCTTGACAGCCAAAAGGGGGTAATGAACCAAAGCGAGTAGAGTTTTTAACCCAAGTTGCCCAGGCTCAGACCCAAATGCAACAGGCTCTGATGCGAATGATGGAGATTCAGGGGAAGATGCACGAGTCAAGATCTGACCCAGGAGGGCCAAAGTCATCCCAAATCAGAGGGAAGAAATGTTTTGGATGCGGGGAAGCTGGGTATTTCAAGGCTAACTGTCCCAAGGAAGCAATCAGACCAGAGCTGTTAGCTGAGGTGTTAAAGGCATTACAGAAGGTGCTCTTTACAAAGCCAGGGGAAAACTATAAGGAAACTCAGTGAAGGAGCCCACTGATGGTCCCAAGAAGAATCAGAGCTCCAAAGCTTGGAAAGAACCAAAGCAGAAAAGACAGGCAAGATCATCCTCCTGTCCTCCTGCCCTGTCGCTTGGATCTAAAGATGAGCCACTTAAACCAGGGAGAAGGACACAAAAGGTAAATGCACCCTCTTCTATTCGAGCCACCAGAGAGATCTCACCACAGCAAAGGAAGAGAACGACGGTCCAGGCAGCCAAGCCTAAAGCGAAGAACTTGCCAAAAAACCTGGTAGGTCCATCCCCAGTAGTCTCACTCCAAGTAGAGGCCATCTATACCAAAGCATTGTTAGATACTGGGGCTCAAATTACTTTATCGTACAGGGAATTCTATGACAAGTATTTGAAGCATATTCCACTGTGTGAGCTGGGAGGGCTAGAAATCTGGGGTATCGGCGCTCAAAAGTTCCCTTATGACAGATACATCCCCATTAGGATAACCTTCGGCTTCTCATTGGCTGGAAAGACACCCATAGTTGAGACAGGCTTTACAGTGTGTAGTCCAGAAACAAAGGGCGCTGGCTGAAGTAGTGGGAGGACTATGGCGACTGGACACTAGAGAGAGAGAGTGTTGCAGCCAGGAGAGAGCTTGCATAAAGTCCACAATCAAGATGTCATGGTACCAGCCTGGTCCCCTGATAGTGCTGGAAGCTGACCCTCAGGGAGAGGAGACAGGGATAGAATGTATTCCAGAAATAGTGCCCACTTAGATGTTATAGAGAAATGGGGGAAGAGTTGCAAATTAGTGTTCCGAACATCACCAGTCAACCCGTCAGCTTGGAGCCTTGTATGGTGATAGGATGGATGAGTGCAGCTACTCCTGTGGCGATTTGGCCCAGAAAGCAGACAGTGAAGGAAGTTACATGCTCAACGCCCTATTCTGCCACCCAGATAGGAAGAGAGAGTCAAAGCGCAACTAGAAAGAAGGGACAAAGAGTGCGCAGCACCGAATCCGGTTGAGTGAAGACAAGCCTTTCCGAGAGAGAGCTCGGCGGATACCTCTGAGTGATCTAAAAGATCTCCGGGAACAGTTGGCTGAGTTGAAGAAGTCTGGAGATATTTGAAAATCCAGGAGCCTTTACGCATCCCCCATAGTGGTGGTTTTTAGGCCGGCCCTTTTCACTTTTAGTGGTAGCATAATCAGTTAAAGTCACTCTGGTAATCTTACTGCTGTCTATATTGCTGTGTACATTGGAATGTTACTGTTATCCATTGTTATTGTTAGTTGTACAAATCAGTCTGCTGAGTGTTCAGCCTGGTTTTGACGTGTTTCCCAGGATTTGGCTGATTGACGATCTTATGCACCTCTTTTGCTGTCTAGTTAATACAAAATACTGTTGAACTCAGTTTGCATTGTGTCTGTGTTTCATTTAAAGGGATATACACTATGTGAGAACCTAGAGTGTCAGATGGGCTGGGAAGTTCCCAGGGTCAGGGCAGCACAGGAGGACAAGGAGACACAGGACATAGTGGCTCAATAACAGACACATTGCACATATCACTTTTGTACAAACTAGACCAGTGATTCTCAAAATAGTGTGCCATGTGAGATTTTCTGGTGTGCCCTGGAAGTTTTGAAAAATATTTAAAATTGCTAGCATTTTGAAACCTTGAACATATCGAAAAAAGATATGGTAAATTAAAATCACAAAAGTGAAACAAGTAACATATATAAAAACATAATCTCTATCGGTCTGTCATTCGTTGGTTCCTTTCGTAATGCAATATCTCAGGAGAACTTGATCGCTCTAATTATGTAATAATAATAGAGACCGTTCCATTCCAACTTTGATGCTCATAAAGTTTGTTCATTGTTTAGCGATGGAGAAATACTTAATCATGTCTGGAATTCTGAAAAAGAAACTGTTAAATGAAAAGCAAGGACGCAAGTGAAAGTACAAAGAAGATTACAATCGCTTCAAACTGATTTGCGCCCGCATGCAGACAAATCTTTCACATTAAATTTAAAATTAAATATATATGTAAAAATAAATGAGTTCTTCAACAAAAAAAATGTTAAATCTTTTCAGGTGTGCCGTGAAAATTTTTAGATCTTTTTGGTTAACTGCAAGACAAAAAAGTTTAAGAAACACTGAACTAGACTGTGGCAATACATTTTTAACCACAACAGGTTGCAATACCACACCCTCACCATCTTGCTCTGGTGGCGATTATTAAACTCATGAACACTTTCACACCTTTCATTGTCAGCATTGACAGACTGTATAAACCCATTAATACCAAGAGTATTTTTAGACATTTCAGTTTTAGCATATAACATATTTTCATTACCAAGTGCAAGTACCCTCTTGTCCATCAGAGTGGCACCATAATTGTCCCGGGCAACCTCCAGCTCCAACACACAGATCTCCTTGGAGTTTTCTAGGGACACATCTGTTGCCTTATATACTGTTGCTAGGGGAGATAGCATACCCTGCTTAGTGGTCACTCCTGCCTCATTCAACTCAAAACCTTGTTCAACTGATACAGGTGTGTACACAGCAGCAATTTCGTTCTCATTAATATGCATCACATTATCAGCCTTAGTCAACTCAATAGCAGTATTGTCATACTACTTAGTAAGTTTCACATCATCACATTCAATTTTAACACTTGCCTCCCTACTGGACAGGGTAATGCAACAAGGCAAGTACTTTCCTGCACAGACAGTGCATCTCCCAGTTGGGGTCACTTCAACTCCAGTGTGAGCAGTCATACAGTCAAGCATCACCTTCACTTTAGCACTCCCTGCAGGCACAACAGGAATTGCCTCACTGTTGCCAGGGGTGAGAGCAAACACTTTTAAACTAGAAACTGGGCTTGCGGGTAAGGACTCTTGAACAGTAGCGATTTTCTAGAATATGGGGCAGGTAAAGACATCATGACCCACCTGACCACATTCCAGGCATGGTACATTTCCACACATATCTTTAGTGGGACGCTGAACCATGTCTCCACTGTAGCTCCGCCTTACAGTTGGCACTCTATCTTCCATTGCTAAGGGAGATGGCACTCTCCCAGCTGCACTTTGCTGGCTCTCCCAAACATGATGACTTCTTTCTCCTTTAAGCATTGTTGTTTTCCACGTGTCACAATCATCTGTAGGCAATATCTTTGTCTTGCAGTCCACAGACCTGACATCATAGGCGTAGCTACAGGCAACTGCAAGCCTCTTAAACTTTTGGGCAGCCTGTTGTTCACTCCTGGCACTCAGAGCAGGCATCCCAATTGCACACAGAGATCTTTGTCTTGCTGTGTCACCTTTTACTGGAAGCTGGGATAAAGGGAACTTGGAGACAGCGTGCCCCCATTCACTGCATCACAAAGAGCGCTCTTCCCTCAGTATCTTGACAGGGCTTCCAGCACTACATCATCTTTCAAGCTTAGGACTCTGCACAAAGAAAGCTGGTCTCCCTTCACCAGCATTGCCGGGGGCAACAGCATGCACTTCCCCTTTGACTGGGGTCACTATTGCCAGCAGGAGCTGACACCACTCCACAGCTGACTCAAAAACTGGCGGATCCTCATACCTTAGAGTCATTTCCTTTCTCTTTGTGTGCCTCATCCTTGCAATCACTCCAGAACAATTTTGCACAGTACAGGCTAGTATCTTTCCTCTTGCTGGTTCTCCTCACCTGCACACATAGATTGTGCAGTCTCATGCACCAAAACACAGTTCATATAACAGATGAACTTACTTTGCAGGGATCTCCAGTGCTGCCTGCATCCTCCACTATATGTGAGAACTTGCATCAAATCTTGCATCAAATGTAGAGCTTTAAAGACTCAGCCACTCGCTTTCGTCTTCTTTTTAAGGGCTTTTCTTGCCCACTTTTATTAAAAAGAAAGTTACAGAAAACACAAAACATGTGTTTTCCCTCACAGGGGTTTTCAGCATTTATCTTCCATCAAAACAAACACACAGAGGGCAGGGTTGGAAGTGCATAATGCAAAATCAGGAGTGTGTAATGTACAGAGTGCAAGGGTTAGGAGTGCATAAGGAAGAAAGGATGGCTGCACACTGGAGTATCAAAAGGAGTCCTTTATTCTTGTTCATAAAATCAAATGTTACACACCACAGGACAGCAGCAAATACAGCAGGTTGACGCGTTTCATACAGTGAAGATGTGCTTATTCATTACCCCGAAATTTTACACTGACTTTCCTTAAATAGGACCTCTCCCTGTGCCTAACACAGGTGTGAGCAATGCCAGTGAAACCATTTCGATATCTCAGCTGTATATCAATGGGTAATCACCACACTGACAACCATACAGCTAACACCAACATTTGTACAGACTAAGGTTGGACGACTAACAAAATCAATCATAAAATCAAGCAAAAAAATCAATATCCAAATCAACACATGATGTTGGGTGGAGGACCGATACTACCAACACGGATGGTATGCGGCGGGTGGTCAACGTGGGTCAGTGTTGTTCAGCCGACTGCGGGACTCGTATCCTAGGAGGTGCAATCCTTCCTGGGGTGGTAGAGTGCGATGTGTGAGAGCTGGGTCCGAAGGTTCAGACGCGCTGGGCGACGTCAGCCCAGACGCAATGAGGAGCTGCAGAGCAATGGGGTGACTCCTGGTGGTAGAAAGTGCAAAGCTGCTGGATAGTGTGCTGCAGTTGATGAAAGCCCGGGCTAGCTGTGACTTACATGTTTCGAGAGGCTGCTCTTTATCAAAGAGCATAAATAAAGAGCAGCCGCTCGAAACATGTAAGTCACGGCTAGCCCGGGCTTTCATCAATTGCAGCACACTATCCAGCCGCTTTGCACTTTCTACCACCAGGAGTAACCCCATTGCTCTGTAGCTCCTCAGCGCGTCTGGGCTGATGCCACCCAGCGTGTATGAACCTTCGGACCCGGCTCTCACACATCGCACTCTACCACCCCAGGAAGGATTGCACCTCCTAGGATACGAGTCCCGCAGTCGGCTGCACAACACTGACCCACGTTGACCACCCACCGCATACCATCCGTTTGTGCCGACACTCATCCCCAGGTCAGTACGTTCAGGTCACCAGGACTTGTCAGTCATCCATCCGAGCAGCCACATGTCTGAGCACCACGGTTATCTCCCTAAGGGGGCACCGTACAGCCAGCCTCATTACATCTGGTCTCTGTTTCCTCTCTAGTCGCTTTTTTTTTTTTTTCTTTTTTTTTCAGCGACACACTCTTGTCAGTAACACGGACCACCGAACCCGTTGTTACTCGACCTTACAGTCGCTACCCCACAGGGGTTGACACCACCGGATACCTCATACCTACCCCTTCTGACTCCGATGTTTGTACCTAGACCCATATCAATACCGATCTCTCCTTTGTCTCTGGTCTACATTACTCCGACCGACATGCCACGGGGGAATCCCTCTATTGGCACCACGAGTCTGTACACCGACGAGCCTACCTACTGACTGTTCAGGACCACTGGACTTGCATGACTGG
>BLSH010009260.1:1325925-1339736 GCA_018402905.1 Glandirana rugosa | reverse complement strand
TCTCAGGCGTGTCCCTGGGGTCAATATAGTCTCAGGCTTGTCCGTGGGGGAATGTAGTCTCAGGCGTGTCTGAGTGGACTCTAATGTAACTGGGGTCCCTGTGTGGACTCTGATGTAACTGGGGGCTCTGTGTGGACTCTGATGCAACTGGGGGCTCTGTGCGGACTCTGATGTAACTGGGGTCTCTGTGCGAACTCTGAAGTAACTGGGGACTCTGTGCGGACTCTGATGTAAGGGGGTGCCTGTTCGGACTCTGATATAACTGGGGTCCCTGTGCGGACTCTGATGTAAGGGGGTCCCTGTGCAGACTCTGGTGTAAGGGGGGTCCCTGTGCAGACGATGATGTAAGGGGGGTCCCTGTGCAGACTCTGATGTAAGGGGGTCCCTGTGCAGACTCTGATGTAACTAGGGACTCTGTGCGGACTCTGATGTAAGGGGGGTCCCTGTGCAGACTCTGATGTAACTGGAGGCCCTGTGCAAACTCTGATGTAAGGGGTGTCCCTGAGTGGACTCTGATGTAACTGGGGTCCCTGTGCGGACTCTGATGTAACTGGGGGGCTCTGTGCAGACTCTGATGTAACTGGGGGCCCTGTGCTGACTCTGATGTAAGGGGGGTCCCTGTGAGGACTCTGATGTAACTGGGGGCTCTGTGCGGACTCTGATGTAACTGGGGGCTCTGTGCGGACTCTGATGTAACGGGGGTTCCTGTGCGGACTCTGATGTAAGGGGGGTCCCTGTTCGGACTCTGATGTAACTGGGGTCCCTGTGCAGACTCTGATGTAAGGGAGGGTCTCTGTGTGGACTCTGATGTAAGGGGGGTCCATGTGTGGACTCTGGTGTAAGGGGGGTCCCTGTGCGGACTCTGATGTAAGGGGGGACCCTGTGCAGACTCTGTAAGGGGGCTCTGTGCGAACTCTGATGTAAGGCGGTCCCTGTGCGGACTCTGTAAGGGGGCTCTTTGCAGACTCTGATGTAAGGGGGCTCTGTGCAGACTCTTATGTAAGGGGGCTCTGTGCGGACTCTGATGTAAGGGGGGCCCCTGTGCGGACTCTGATCTAAGCGGACTCTGATGTAAGTGGGGTCCCTGTGCGGACTCTGATGTAAGGGGTTCTGTGCAGACTCTGATGTAAGGGGGCTCTGTGTGGACTCTGATATAAGGGGGCTCTGTGCGGACTCTGATGTAAGGGAGCTGGTGGTAGGCGGAGGTGGAGATCTGCACAGTGAGCAGAGAGTAAAATGGGGCATTGTGATTACAGAAAAAAGGGGGGCATAATTGCAGTGGCACTGTAATCATTACAGTGCAGTCCCCTTTATATTACAGGGTGGAGGACCAATACTAGCCACCCTGCGAATGCCTGCCGACACCCCTGCCCTCCCCCCCATCATCCCCCACCGGTCCCTGGAAAAATTGGCTGCTCAGTCTAAAATGTCTGGGCCTATTTTGTGTTCCAGTCCGGGCCTGGGGGGGGGGGGGGTATGTGAAGCTTCTTCTGCTCCATGCATGAGATAAGGAAATGAGCTGTCAGTCACAACATGGGGAAGAAACAGTCACATATTTCTCTGTGTGTCTGTTTTTTTCCTACTGAAAAAAGATAAAAGGATTGCTCAGAGCTGGATTAACTCTTTGTGGCAAGACTGGGCACAGATGACATGACATCCTACACTCTACTAGGCAGAAGTCTTAACTACATTTTATTTCAGGTTTATATCCACTTTAAGCTGGATTGCAGGAACTGTACTTGTAGACTGTCCGTCTCCTATAGCAACAGACTTTGAACACTTCAACTTCACTTCATAGCAGATCTGTATACATACCACTCACGGTATCCCTGGTGTGTAGATCTTTACTCAACCTCACAGTTTCATACTGCAGAATTCCTCACTGAGCTCCCAGTCTATCACTAGACTCTTCAGATCCCAGCTAACACTGGATCCCTTGAGCAACACCACAGCTGTATATATCCAATTGTCACCCACGCTGTCCCGCTGGGTCCCTGACTTGAGCACTAAAGCTTTTCCCAACTTCTCCACCATCCCTAGTTGGTGAAAAAGGCTGCTCTGGTACCTCTTCAGACTCTGAACACTAGCCTCTGATAACAGAAGAAGTTGTCCCTTGGTGGCAACATTGTCCCCTTTACCTCTGACTCTGGTTCTCACTTGCCTCTGGCGACCAGAATGGTCGTCTTGAATGGCAACTGCTTTCCTTCACCCATGGCAACTATGGGGTTCTCTAGCCAGCAGAACCCAGCAACTTGTTTGTGCTCCAAGCCTGAAGCCCCAACCCCTCGCTACTTGCTTCCAACCTGGATAGGCCTCAGACCGTCTAGCAGCCAGGTACTCCCATATAGGCATCTGGTTTCTAGCCTGTCAACCGGGAGCTTGTCGACACACATCCACTCAGACAGCTGTCCAGGTGGCACAGAACCCCGATCACCTGACTCCTCCCAAGTAAATAGGCTCTTCCAGCAGGGGCCAAAGAAACCCCAGCTGATTGGCTGGAATAACCTATCCAATATTAAACTGGATACAATAAGATCTTGTCATTCCAATGTCAGAAGCAGCAGTGCCACCCAGTGACAAAAGAGAGAGATACACCAACCCAGGCTTAGAACAACAATCAGGAAATCCCTTATCAATTGGCCAGGCTAGTTACCGCCTAGTAGAATTAGGTAAAATTGATAGCAGCCCTGTCTAAAATCAGGGTGCTACACACGTTTAGCTAATGGAGCACTGATATGGTTGTAGACACATATGGCTACGCAAATGTGTATGGTGCAGAGTGCTGCACTTACCACCTAGCAAATAAATGCCAGAATAATGTAGACAAATCTATATGTATATGCAGAAAAACTCCCCACATCACACACATATAAATACAGAAGAGATAGGATGTTATTCATATAATTGACTCACATCCCACTCAAAGTTCATGCCCATGGGAATGCGTGTCCATAAATGGAATATTCAGTACACCTGCCTCCTGCACAGTGTTTGGAAAGCATCACATAGAAACATAGAAAAGTGACGGCAGAAAAAGACTGAGATCTAGTCTGCCCCTTTTTATTTATTTATTTTTAATTTTTTTTTTTTTTTTACATTAACCTTGTTGTCTGACTATAGATTTATGTTTATCCCAAGCATGTTTGAAGCCATTTACTGTTGACTGTCTCACAACCTCTGTTGTTAGTTTATTCCAATCATCAACCACCCTTTCAGTAAAATAATACTTTCTAAGATTAGTTTTGAACTTCCCCCCAGTTAGTTTGAGGTCATGTCCCTGTGTTCTTTATTTTGGTTTCATATTGAAAAAACTGCCCTCCTGAACCTTATTCAGCCCCTTGATGTATTTAAAGGTTTCAATCATGTCTCCCCTCTCCCTTCTTTTCTCCAGACTGTACATATTAAGTTCCTGAAGTCGCTCTTGATATGTTTTATCCCCCAGACCTTTCACCATTTTTGTTACCCGTCTCTGAACTCGTTCTATCTTCTCAATATCTTTTTGTAAGTGTGGTCTCCAGAACTGGACACAGTATTCTAAGTGAGGTCTCACTAAAGATCTATATAGAGGAATCAGAACCTCCTTCCTCCTGCTGGTGATCCCTCTACTGATAAATCCCAGAATTCTATTTGCTTTTCCCACTGCCTGGTTACACTGTTTGCTCATTTTGCAATAATCTGAAATAAGCACCCCCAAATCTTTTTCTTCTGTAGTTCTGGCTAACACTGTACCCCCAATGCTGTACTCTCTAAGCAGATTCTTTTTCCCTAGATGCATTATTTTACATTTAGAAATATTGAACTGCAGTCTCTACTGCTTTGACCAATCTTCCAGCAATGCCAAATCATGTTCCATGTTACAGACACCTCCAGGGATATCAACCCTATTACACACCTTTGTATCATCAGCAAAGAGACATACATTCCCCAACCCCTGCTAGGTGTCCAAATCCTATCAATCACCTGGACCCGAAAATTTGACCTGTCTGCACCATGATGTTGGTTAAAAGGTTTCACAACAGTGGTTGATTTATTTTTGTCGATGCTGTGCACATGCTCATAGAATCTGTCTCGTAAACGTCTAGTAGTCTTCCCTACATACTGTACATTACAGGAGGCACATGTGATAAGATATATTACAAAACTGGTATTACAGTTGTAAAAGGAATCTATATTGAACTTCTTTCCACTCATGGCAGAACATGATTTACTACCTCCTAGAATATGTGCACAGCACGGACATTCAACCGCTCCACACTTGTAGTTCCCCTTACAATGTAACCAAGTAAGGGATTTAGTGGGTTTTCTATGGAAGATATTAGGGAACAAGTAATGCCCTAAGGTCGGAGCCCGGTGCGGGACCACATTGATCCCTAGTTTCAAAATATCTGCACAAATATTGTCTACATATAAAATCGGTAAGTACTTCTGAATGATCTTTTTTATTGCATCAACTTCCGCACTAAAGGGGGTAGACAATAAATTGTTTCTGTTTTTGTCTCTAGCGATTAATGAGGCTCTATCAATCATCCACCTAGGATACCCTCTATCTAGAAAGTGCCTATATAAGGTAGAGGCTTCCTGCTCAAATTCAGCATCACTGCTACATATGCGCTTGACTCTTAAAAATTGGCCCACAGGGGTACCTTTAATGGTATGCCTCGGATGACCTGATTGGGCAAGGAGAAGAGTACTTACTTTAGATCCTCTACCAGTCAACGTCACATCTAGGGATAGATAGGCCCACTGTCGAGTCAAACGTAAGTTCGCGGGATCCTCGAGTGCCCCATAATGCATTCCAATGGCGGGGGCAATGCCACCCACTCATTGGCCAAGGCATGCACATGACCTGCATGCTTTGGCCAATCACAGAGCGCTCTGCTGTGAGTGATATGATTGGCTAAAGGCAGGGTGGCTTTAGCCAATCACTGCTCAGCAGCCTTGTACAGCGGCTCTATGTAGTGTGTGAATAACGTGGAGAGAGAGTGAGCTTAGCTAGTGGCATGCAGGCAGTTCAGTGTAGCTAGTGATTATAGTGAAAAAAATATTAGTTAGATAGATAGATAGATAGATAGATAGATAGATAGATAGATAGATAGATAGATAGACAGATAGATAGATAGATAGATAGATAGATAGATAGATAGATAGATAGATAGATAGATAGATAGATAGATATACAAGGCGATCTGTATACAGTCAGTTAGTGTAGAGTGAAATATATTCTAGATAGATAGATAGGGTGATCTGTATACAGTCAGTGCAGGCAGTGGAAGAATATATATATACCCTCCTAGTGTGTATATATATATATATATATATATATATATAAAATGCAATGCCTTTAGTGTATACTATATACAGCTAATTCAGTGAATAGAATATAGCGTCCGTTCAGGCAGTGAAAGTATATATATTATATATACAGTCTAGTATTCAGGGGTGTACGTACGGTATATAGTACACTTGACATGGTGTATTAAAACATATACAGTCTAATATATATGTATATACATTCAGCGTATTGAGTGTACACTATATATCAGTATGGTATATAGTACACTTGACATGGTGTCTTAAAATATATACAGTCTAGCATATATATATATATATATATATACACACACAGTGTATTGAGTGTACACTATATATCAGTGCATTCGGCGGGTGTACGTACGGTATATAGTAGACTTGACATAGTGTCTTAAAATATATACAGTCTAGTATATATGTACACACAGCGTATTGAGTGTACACTATATATCAGTGCATTCGGGGGTGTATGTACGGTACATAGTACACTTGACGTGGTGTATTAAAATATATACAGTCTAGTATATATATATATATATATATATATATACACACAGTGTATTGAGTGTACACTATATATCAGTGCATTTGGGGATGTACGGTATATAGTACACTACTTGACGTGGTGTCTTAAAATATATATACAGTCTAGTATATATATATATATATATATATATACATACACACACAGCATATTGAGTGTACACTATATATCAGTGCATTCAGAGGTGTACATATAGTATATAGTACACTTGACGTGGTTTCTTAAAATATATACAGTCTAATATATATATATATATATATATATATACATATACACACAGTGTATTGAGTGTACACTATATAACAGCACATTCAGGGGTGTACAGTATATAATACAGTGTAGTGCAGTGTTAAAAAAATCCCCATCATGTCAAGAAGGCCACAAAGGAGAGGCAGACACTCCCAGGCCACTAAAAGAGGGCAAGCGGCCTTTGTGTCTTCAGTGAAAAGTGGTGGTGGCGGACATGGTGCATCCTCTGCAGGTGGGCCACACTTGTCCTTTTTTTCTGCTGTTGGCTGTGCTATTCAGCCACAACATGCAGAAGAGTTGGTGGAGTGGATAACTAAGCCGTCCTCATCCTCTGTCACCCAGGCTCATACAAGTTTGCCTTCCAATGCAGATGGCAAAGCGGCCTATTCCACCGGATCCTTGTTCACAGTTATTCCTTCTGTAGCCCCACCATCATGCATGAAGGAGTCACCAGAATTATTCGAGCATAGTGTCAGTTACATGCTGATAGAGGATGCGCAGCAATTTGAAGGCTCCGGTGTTGGTTCCCAGGTTGAGGAAAGGAGTAGCGTGAGCCTAGAGACAGGGGGTGCTGCAGAAGGACAAGAAACTAGCAGTCATGTTCCCCCAGCTGCAGCATACTGCCAAGTTTGCTCCAGTGACGAGGAGGGAGGGGATGATGAGGACACGGACTGCACTTGGGTGCCTAAGAGAAGAGAGGAGGAAAGTGAGGAGGAGGAGGAACAACTCCAATGAGTCAGGGTGTCCTCCAGGGGCCAGCTTAAGGGCAGCCACCCAATTGCATCAGACCACAGAGCTCCACAGGTGCAGGGCTCTGCTAGCTCCCCGTTGACTTTCAAAAGTTCTTGTGGTGTGGGCATTTTTTAACACATGTGCAGTAGATCACACCGTTGCCATTTGCAATCTATGTCTGAAGCGGGTCAAGTGCGGCCAGAACTCAAGCCGCTTGGGCACTACTGTCTTGACAAGACATATAATGACCAGCCATGCAGTCCGTTGGCAACAGCACCTGAAAAACCAACACCAGAAAACAAGACGAACTTCTCCTTGCTCCTCATCTGGGATCTCAACCCCTTCTATACCTCCAGTCCTCTCCAAGAGCTGCACTGAGAGGAATGAAGGTCTAGCAATGCGTGCCACAAGTACTTGCAGCCAATCTGCTAGCAGTACACCACCAGGTGAATTAAGCAGGCAAATATCCCTACCACAGTTGCTGAACCGTAAAAAAAATACTGTCCCAGCCATCCATATGCTCAGTGTCTTAATGCTAGCTTGGCCAAGTTGCTAGCACTCCAACTGCTGCCTTTTCAGCTGGTAGACTCTGCCCCCTTTCATGAATTTGTGTATTGTGCTGTCCCACAGTGGCAGGTTCCCAAAATATTTTTTTCACGTAAGGCCATTCCAGCTCTCTACCGTCATGTGGAACGCAATGTTTTGGCCTCGTTGGACAGGGCGTTCAGCAGCAGGGTTCATATTACCACTGAATCATGGTCCAGCAGTCACGGTCAGGGTTGTTACCTTTCCTTCATGGCACACTATGTAACTCTGCTGGCAGCAGGGAAGGATGCAGGACAGGGTTCAGTGTTGGAACTAGTTCCGCCACCACGCCTCCAAAAAGCTGGAGTTGATTTTGCTACATCCGCCTCCTCCACTCCCTCCTCTTCTTCTACCTCTGTGGCCTCTTCTGCAGAATTGTCCTCCGAAACTGCAGTGCTCCCTAAACGTTCAAGGGGCTATGCAAGCAGTCATGCTAAAAGATGCCATGCATTGCTTGAGTTAGTCTGTCTTGGGGACACACTGAGGCAGAGTTTCTGTCAGCTCTGCGGGGGCAGGCTCAGAGGTGGTTGACGCCATGGCAGCTTGAGCCAGGAATGGTTGTATGCGACAATGGCACCAACCTTCTCTCTGCCCTCCGACAAGGACAATTGACACATGTTCCATGCTAGGCACACGTTTTGAATTTGGTGGTGCAGCATTTCTTGACCAGGTATCCAGGCTTACCATATATCCTGAGGCAGGCCAGAAAAGTCTGTAGTCATTTCCGGCGTTCATACAATGCCAATGCCCGGCTGACTGACATTCAGCGGGAATTCAACCTGCCCACCAACTGCCTCGTTTGTGACATGCCCACGAGGTGGAACTCAACATTGGCAATGCTGCAGCGACTGCACGCACAGCAGAGGGCCATCAATGAGTACCTCTGTGAGCATGGCACCAGGACAGGCTCAGAGGAGCTTGGCTTCTTTTCACCACGTCAGTGTCTACTGATCAAGGATGCATGCACTGTCCTGTCACCATTTGAGGAGGCCACAAGGATGGTGAGCAGCGACAATGCATGCATCAGCGACACTGTCCCTCTAATATTTCTTCTGAAGCACACACTTTGTGGAATCATGGACAGGGCACTTGAGGCAAAACAGCGGGAGGAAGAGGAGGACTTCCTTTCCTTTCAAGGCCCCCTTTATGAAGAGAGAATTTCTGCAGAGCCGCCAAACACACAGGAGGAGGATGATTATTGTGTCAGCATGGATGTGGAGGATAACACACAGCAGTCTTCAAGGGATCATGGTTTTCAGTCCCCAGAAACCCAAGGAGTTGTAGGTGGCTGGGAGGAGGTAGTTCCTGATAATGTCATCATCAGTGACCCAGAGGACACTCATGCCTCCTCAAACTTACGCTGCATGGGCTCTCTGATTCTGAAAAGCCTGCGAAAAGACCCTAGGATTTGTGGTATCAAGGAGAGCAATCATTACTGGCTGGCAACCCTTCTTAATCCACGTTACAAGGGTAAAGTTGCAAAGCTCATCCTGCCTGCACAGAGGGAGTAGAAGATGAAACATCTTCAGGATACCTTGAAGAAAAGTTTGTGCAATGCCTTTCCAGACCCTGGGAGGCTACCATGTCCTGGTGCTGGACAACGTGTGTCTGAAACTGCAGTTGTTCAGAGGCAGAGTGGTGGAGAAGGTGGCCGGCTGACCGATGCCTTTAAAAAATTTTCAGTCCTCAGTGCCCACGCCAGATAGGTTCAAGCAACCATTGTCAGTGTCTGCATTATGGAGAGGGTGTCTCTTGGTAGCGGAGGCTGCGAAATGTTGCTTGTTGTAGAGCAGGACGGTGCAGCGGGGTCTAATTCTGGGGTGACAGGTATCGCCGACAGCGACACTTGTTTTTCTAGGTAACGATCCATTGTGTTGTGGTGAGGACCAGAGATTTGAGTGATGTATGGGTCCAGTATAGATAATACAGACACCGTGTGACCTCTGCAGATTTGATGCTGTGGATTTAGGTGTCCTGGTCCGTATTTGTGTTTAGAGAACCTGGCAGTACAAGTGCTGATAGGCCACGATGCTCACTTTAAATGGTCTGCAGGCGGCTGTACCTGGAGGGAGCGGTATTTAGTGAGGCTGACGGAGGTGGTGAGGCAGACTGGGGCAGCTGGGTTGTCAAGATTAGGCCGGAGCCTTGACCTCAATTTTGCAGTGCTATGTTATCCGGGGTCTGAGAGCAGGACGAAGGCTGACCTTATTTGTTCGGAGGATGAGTAAATGCTGTGGGGTGCAAATAGCAGGTTGATCCCACGGTCTAAAGATGTATTAGGGCCGGGTATCCCTGTCACTTTCCAGGCGCGGGATAAGGCCCAAGCCACGGCCTCAGGTTGTGGGGATGCGGGACGGTGACCCGTGGGTGAGCCCCGAGAAGCCCTTGGTGCTGCTGAGGAGGAGGCTGAGCACCCGTGTGTCCAAACAGGAGCGACGTGTATCGCTGCTCTGTGCGCCCGGATCGTCAGTGGCGGAGCTGCTGCCGTACTAGGCCGGAGCCGCGGCCTCGATTTTCGGGGACGCGATCCGGGGTTGCGGTGCGCGGTGTCCGGCCTGGTACTGGTATGTGGGCTGACAGAGAGGCAGTGGACGGTACCTGATGTCCTTTCTGAAGGCAATTTGGGCCGATTTACAGCAAGATTTGAGCCGCCAGGCGGGAGCTGCTGAGGAGAGCAGCTAGGTCATACGGCGCCGGAACCGGAAGTTAGCAGTGTCTGCATTATATGGTGTAGGAATATATAGGGGCAAGAGCAAACTTGGAAACCTTTCCAACTGAGCATCCACTGGGTCTTGAGGATAGGCCACTGGCCAGAACTTGCTGAATATGCTGAATATGCAATTGGGTTACTGGCCTGTCCTGCATCCAGTGTGTTTTCTGAACACAGACATTCAGTGCTGCTGGAGGGTTCGTAACCGATCAAAGAGTGCGCCTGTCCACAGACTCAGTTGATAGGCTCACTTTTATAAAAATGAATCAGTCCTGGATCAGCAGCTATCAAGCCCCTGATGCTGATGCAACTGATTACATTTGCTAGGGATCTGAGGATCCCTTCAAGACTGCCACTGCTCCTATTCCTCCTGTCCATAATCCAGAACGATATTTTGTATTTAGGGCACCACCAACACCCAATGCTCAATTTTTCTGCACCTTGTTTACAGGGGCATGCCATAACAATTTTTTAACTAATTTACAACAGCAGGGCCCATCCCTGCGCCCAACAAGAGTAACTGCAAGGGGTTACAGTGTTCTGGCACCACCAACACCCAAGGCCCAATTTTTCAGCACCTGTTTGACTGGGGCATGTCACCGCAATTTTTAAACTAATTTACAACAGCAGGGCCCATTCCTGTGCCCAACAAGAGTAACTGCAAGGGGTTACAGTGTTCTGGCACCGCCAACACCCAAGGCCCAATTTTTCAGCACCTGTTTGACTGGGGCATGTCATCATAATTTTTAAACTAAATTACAACAGCAGAGCCCATTCCTGCTCCCAACAAGAGTAACTGCAAGGGGTTACAGTGTTCTGGCACTGCCAACACCCAAGGCCCAATTTTTTGGCACCTGTATGACTGTGGCATGTCATCCCAATTTTTTAAATAATTTACAACAGCAGGGCCCGCACCAAAATTTAAAAAAAAAAATGTGTAGGGTTCCCCCCAAAGTCCATAACAGGCCTTTCAGGTGCATATGTAGTTTAAGGGGAACCCCACCCAAAATATTTTTAAAAAGCGTAGGGGCCCCCCTAAAAAATGGTGTAGGGGCCCCCCCAAAATCCAAACCAGACCCTTATCTGAGCACGCAGCCCTGGCATGGCAGGAGGGGGTGGGGACGAGCGAGCGCCCCCCTCCGAACCATACCAGGCCACATGCCCTCAACATGGGGAAGGATGCTTTGATGGGGAGAAGCACCTCATCCCCACAACCTTTGCTGGTGGTTGTGGGGGGTCTGTGGGTGGGGGGGCTTATTGGGATCTGGAAGCCCCCTTTAATAAGGGGGCCCCCAGATACCGATACCCCCATGTGAATAGGTATGGGGTACATTGTACCCCTACCCATTCACCAAAAAAGGAGTAAAGTGGTACAAAAAACAAGAGGCAGTTTTTGACAAGTCCTTTATTGTGTAAATTAGCTCTTCTTCTTTCTTCCTCCATCTTCTCCTGCCCTGGTCCTTCTTCTGGTCTTCTGCTTCTTCTTTCGGTCTTCTTCCTTCCTCTCTTCGTTTTCAACCTTCATCTTCTTCCTTCTTCTTTCACCGCCCCCGCTCCCGCTGCCGCAGCCGTGATGTCCAGAGGCATCTCCCAGAATGGGCGGTCTGCAGTCTGCCATTTATTTTATAGGTAAGGGCAGGGCCACCCAGTGATGTAAACAAGTCACCCCATCCCTTCTGATGTCATTCGTTGTCAGAGGGCACGGGTCACACATTTACGACACTGGGTGGCCCCTCCCCTTCTTATAAAAGAAATGTGAAACTGAAGACCGTCCATTATGGTAGACGCCTCTGGACGGCATAGCTGTGGCAGCGGGTGTGGGGTGGTGAAAAAAGAAGGAAGAAGAAGATGAAGATTGAAGGCGAAGGGAGGAAGGAAGAAGACCGAAAGAAGAAGCAGAAGAGGATAATAAAGAACCCCATAGCTATTCACATATGGTACATAAAAAACATTATTGATATAAAGAAAGAAAAGTTGTTGCGGGATTGTTTCGACTATGAGCAAAATCTGGTTTACATCTGGAAGAACCCCCAAAGTCAGCGGAAACCAAAGAAATCGTTTAAGAGGGGTAATAAAAACAAAAACAAACATGTAAGTTTCTCTGACACTGAAGCGGAAGTCCTGGATTATACTTTAGGAGACACCGGCTCAGAATCATCACCGGATCGGAGTGATTCATCACGTCTAACTACATCTACTCCTGCTGATTTAAACTGTCAGGGGAGCCGATCAACCAGGAAAAAGAAACAGAACAAAAACAAAAGGAAAACAGGACTTATAAAAGGACCCGCAGGAGCAGAAAAAGGAGATGTTGCAACATACAATCTACGAGCCAAACGATTGGGACATGTACCAACGTCTTGAACCTTTCAAGTAGGACATTATCGCTGGCAGAGAGGACTCTTCTAAGTAAGGGCATGAATTTTTCACCTATTAGACATTTTAATTTATTTGATACAGTTGTAGATGTCAATGATTTTGCTAGGAAGCTGACATTACGCAGACATTTCTTTCAGGAGAATGAGGATAAGTCCTCACTAACCACAGATGTCATACCAGAGGTTAATGTTCCCATTCCATTTAATTTTAGGGAAGTCTGTGCCTTGCAAGATCTTGAGGAATTGGAGGGAGAATCCGGCATGAGTTATATAGCGGAGCACTCAGTAATACAGAAGGCTCCGTTTAAGCTCAGGTCAGAGTTCTACCCCATAGGCTCCAGAGGCAAGGCACTAGACATATTTCAAAAAAGGGTGGAGAAAGATCTTACTAGACTAGCCACACGGATAAAAAGACAAAGTAACATACATAATGATAATCTAACTAAAGATGAACGCGAATCCCTTCAGAGATTGAAACAAGATTCCTCTATAGTGATTAAAAACTCAGACAAAGATGGACTCGTAGTGGTGCTAAATGCCACTGCATATCAAGCAGAAGCTATGAGACAGCTTGCAGATGTTAACACTTATAAACAACTAAAAAGTAATCCCACCAAACAGTTTAAAGTCATCTTAGAACAGCTGGTATTCAAGGGAACGCGTCTAGGCATACTTTCCACTAGAGAAGGAGAGGCTATGGTACCTACCTCCCCCATACTGTCTATTTTTCACCACCTCCCTAAAACACATAAAGGTCTAGAACCATTAACAGGACGTCCCATAGTGGCAGGTATTGGGTCCCTAAATGAGAATTTGGGATTCTGGGTAGATTGTCAACTACAGCCTTTGGTTAAACAACTGCCCAGTTATCTCAGAGACAGCAAAGAGTTACTGAAAATATGTGACAGCATTGTGTAGTGACCACTGGGTCCGTAGTAGATGTACGGTGAGTTACGACAGTGTATAAAAGTCATTGAGAAACGACAGAGACTCTATTGACCCGTCAACAAATTGGTTTCCGACATCAACTGTTAGATGGGTCTTAGGGTTTAAGAGTAAATCCCTGGGTTATGGACGGTGATACCCTGCAGGACAATTACCAAGATCTGGAAATACACAAAATCCCTCCACCACTTTTTATCTGTCATACCCCCTCCATCCATGGTATCGGAGAGGAAGAGATCACCTTTCATACGGATCTGCGCAAGGGAACTTATGGTCGACAAGATTCTACTGAAATTTGACAAACCACCCTAATGAAAAATCAACAAATATTCACAATTGTAGACGTTCGACAGAGTAT
>BLSH010009260.1:1313047-1325736 GCA_018402905.1 Glandirana rugosa | reverse complement strand
CACAAAGTAATTTCACAAAGCGATGTAAACACAACACGAAAACAAATTACAGTATATGCACTAGAACACTGGATAGAGCGTTAGAAGCGCACCACGCTGGGTGTATAACAAAGTTTGTAAGGAACGTACATTATTGTATATATTACATTGCTCACAATGTTAAATATTTTCAGAGCTAAAATACCCTGGAAGGTAACCAACAACTCGCCTTCACTAGACGTGTATAATTGGAACCCGTTGTTTACGTGGGTAAGCACGGTGTGAACTTATTAGGGTGTTTTAGCTCGGTACAGGAAACTACGAACAATCGTCATTTTATCACCAAGTGATTTTACTGCTAACAAGCATCAAAGGACATGGCTCGATTTTGTGGGATTATTCAAGTGTGGCACGAATGGGTGCATTTGTTGCCCAAGGTTAATATGTGCAGATCACTTCCGCTCAACAACCAATGGAAGGTCCCATAAAATCGAGACTTTTATAAATTGTAACACTCGTTACATTATATATGTTATTACATGCAAGGAATGTTTGAAACAATATGTGGGTCGCACCACGCGAAGATTGCGAGATAGGTCACAAGATCACGTATATGACATTAAACAAAAGCACAACACAAATGTAGCGAAACACTTTAATGAAACACATGCAGGAAATATAAACCTCCTACAAATCCAGGGAATAGAAAAAGTTTATACACCCAGGAGAGGAGGGGATGTTTTCATTAAATTGTGTAGACGAGAAGTCTTCTGGATTTTCTCTTTACAGACTAGAATTCCGGAAGGCATGAATTTTGAATGGGATTTAACACACTTTTATTCTTAAAATTATTTTTAGTTCTTTAAGGCATGTTGTGAGGACATGGAAATATATATCATATGACCACACTGCAGTTGTGTAGGGTTATATTATGTGATTTCTTGATATCAGAGATACTCCATGGATGCCTCACACATATCCATTTGAGAGAGATCTAAGTGTCATTATGTAAACAGATTCCCGTCCCGTCTCGTTTCTTTTTCTTCATTTTCTGTATTTAAGAATATATTTGGTATCTCAAAAGGGTTTTTTGACGGCATTTTTTATTTATTTTTTCCTTTTTTTTTGTCTGTATCTATTTTCCGTACAGTTTTTAACAGTCTATAAGTCATAAATTTTAGCAGTGCAAAAAGTGATGTATACCCATAGAATTTATACACACTAATGTAAAGAAGCTTTATGTATTTGTTGATCTTCCCCGAAGGGTTAATATTAATACCAGGGCTCAACACCATCGACTGGCCCTTAATAAACAGGTGAAAATCAACATGAGTAAATTCTGTCTGCACAGCTGAATGAAGTCTTTAGCAAGGAATCACTTTCAATCAAGGAGAGAAAACACCTGTGATCGCTATGAGAATAATAGAGATGTTTTTGTATATAAGTATGTTTGATTGTGATTACCATTATGGTTGTGACGAAGCACGCTAGACGTGTGAAACGCGTTACCTATCTAATTGTACCCAGCTCCATGTATACTTTTTGAATGATCTTCTTGGAATTCAAATAAATTTTTATATTGCATCAAGCCTGGAGTGCCGCCAGCCTCATTTCAAGGTATTTATATGGTACATATGGTACTAAAACTGCCGGATTACCTAAAGCAAGGGTCTTCAAACTATGGCCCTCTAGTTGTTCAGGAACTGCAATTCCCATCATGACTAATCATGTCTATGAATGTCAGAGTTTTACAATGCCTCATGGGATGTGTAGTTCTGCAACAGCTGGAGGGTCATAGTTTGGAGATCCCTGGCCTAAAGAATACCAATCGTTTATTGCACATAGTCAAGGATTTTGTATGGACAGATAGCCTCTCCTCGTTGACATGAGATGTGTCTAGTCTTTATTCTTCAATACCTCACCAGTTGGCCCTTGAGGCTGTATCGTTCTATTTAGAACATATGACTTAATTATCTATTGAACATCGCATGTACATCCTGGAGGTTTTGGAGTTCCTCTTGTCCCACAATTTCTTTGTCTTTGATGGGGTTTTCTACCTCCAGAGATGCGGGCCGCGATGGGCGTGAAAATTTCGCCCTCCCTTACCAACCTATGCATGGGTTGGTGAGAGCGGTCCCACATCTTTGGGACAGAGGACCCCTTTAGGTCATGTATTAAACTATACCTCAGGTACATAGATGACCTGTTGATCATCATGTCTGAGGGTGTAGAACATCTTGGCTGCTTTCTAGACTTCTTAAATTGTAACAATAAGAACTTATCCTTTACAGGTTAGGCTGATAATAGTAACATCTGCTATTTGGATGCGACGTTGGCTGGTAGGGGATCTAAAGTAACTGCTTCTCTCTATTGTCAGGTGCATATGCAGTAGTGATGCTGACTTTAAACAGGAAGCCTCTGACTTATATAGGCACTTTCTAGATAGAGGGTATCCCAGGCGGATGATTGATAAAACCTTATTCATCGCTAGAGACATAAACAGAAATTATTTATTGTCTAACACTATCAATAATAATAAAAAAATTCCCCACCAGTCAGAGGTCTGTGACACGGGAGAATATACTTACTACCACTACCCCCTTTAGTGCGGAATTTGATGCAATAAAAAAGATAATTCAGAACCAGAAGTATTTATCAATTTTTTATGTAGACAATATATGTGCAGATATTTTGAAACCAGGGACCAATGTGGTCCCACACCAGGCTCCGATCTTAGGGCGTTACTAGTCCCCCAACTTCTTCTATAGCAAACCCACTAAATCCCTTATTTGGTTACATTGTAAGGGGAACTACAAGAGTGGAGCGGTTGAATGTCTGTGCTGTGCACATATTTTAGGAGGTAGTAAATTCTGTTCTGCCATGAGTGGAAAGGAGTTCAATATAGATTCCCTTTACAACTGTAATACCAGTTTTGTAATATATCTGATCACATGTGCCTCCTGTAATGTACAGTATATCGGGAGGACTAATAGGCATTTAAGAGACAGATTCTATGAGCATGTGCATAGCATTGACAAAAATAAACCAACCAATGTTGTGAAACATTTTACCCAACATCATGGTGGAGACAGGTCTAATTTGCGGGTCCAGATGATTGATAGGTGCCGGACTCCTTGCAGGGATGGTGATGCTTTCCGAACACTGTGTAGGAGGGAGGTGTACTGGATATTCCAGTTACGGAAACAGATTCCCATGGGTATGAACTTTGAGTGGGATGTGAGTCATTTCTATGAATAACATCCTAACCGGTGTGCCTCCTTCCCTGCTCAGGTTCTGACTTAGCCCTTGTCTAGATTTCTTCTGTATTTATATGTATGTTATGTGGGGAGGTTTTCTGCATATACATATAGATTTGTCTACATTATTCTGGCATTTATTTGCTAGATGGTATGTGCAGTGCTCCGCACCATACACTTTTGCGTAGCCTACCATATGTGTCTACAACCATATCACTGTTCCATTTGCTAAACATGAAATGCATATAAGGTTTAGAAAAAGAAAATTATGGACTTTATCGGCACGTACTCAAAATAGTATAAAAAATATAAAGTTTTATTGATCTACATTTAAAAACGCGGATCACCTTACAAAGGGATGCTCACATAAACAGATTTTAAAAAGACATTATCGACAGTACACGTGGTCCCCAAGGGGATGAAAAAAAATTGTATCATAACTATAATGCATAACATTAATTGGTTACTCAGTTGATAAGTCCCCACTAGGGGGAGAGAAAAAGGGTCCACTTGTCTGTCTTGATTTTAGGTGAATCGCTCAAATTGGGTGAATTGCTCTACATGTTTCATGACGCTCAGGTCACTTCTTCAGGAGCTTACACTTTTGCATGAATAAGGGGTTCGTGCACTCCCCCCCAAAAACCTTTCGGGGGATCACCCCAGTCAGCTACGTCCCCTTCGAGCCTCAAGGTGCATATGCCAAGTGTGGTGACACACGTAACTAAACAGAGTAAGAGCAATACTGTCCTGAATTGGCGTGTGTAAAAGGGTATAGAGGTAATAGTTGCCTCGCTCGATCGTGACCAAGTATATGATTAAAACCTTCTAAGGGAGTGTTATCTTTAAAGATGGTAACCTAAGAGGTCTCCCCCTGTATTGGGGTCGCTGTCAAAGGATCCTGAATAATAACCAAGATTAAAGGACACCACAGAATCTCTCCCTCCCTCTTGTACGAGACGATACTATACAGGACCAAGGAGACACATACCCACAGATCGCAAGGGTCCCTCCAGTACGTACCGGGCTGTTCTCACCAGACAGACTGGACAGCACAATTGAACTGCTGTCCTTTAACCACTTCAGCCCCGGAAGGATTTCCAGCTTTAGGACCGGAGCCCTTTTTGCGATTCGGCACTGCGTCGCTTTAACTGACAATTGCGCGGTCGTGCGACGTTGTACCCAAATGAAATTTGCGTCCTTTTTTTCCCACAAATAGAGCTTTCTTTTGGTGGTATTTGATCACCGCTGTGTAATTTCTGATCGCCGCTATAAACAAAAGAAGAGCGACAATTTCGCAAAAAAACCCAAATTTCTTACTTTTTGCTAGAATACAAATCCAAAAAAAAAAATATAAAAAAACATTTTTTTTCACCGTTTTTGGCCGATTTATATTCTTCCTCATATTTGCGATAAAAAAAATCGCAATCGGCGTTTATTGATTGGTTTGCGCAAAAGTGGTCGCGTTTACGGATGATGAGAATTCATTTTTGGGGTTTTTATTTTTTTTTTATTTTTTACTAGTAATGGCGGCGATCTGCGATTTTTTGCGGTACTGCGATATTGGGGCGGACATGTCGGAGCATTTTGACACTTTTTTGGGACCATTGGCATTTATACAGCGATCAGTGCTATAAAAATGCACTGATTACTGTGTAAATGCCATTGGCAGTGAAGGGGTTAACCTGCAGGGGGAGCGCTAAGGGTTAACTGTGTTCCCTGGGCGTGTTCTAACTGTATGGGGGACTGCCTAGCTGGGGAAGGGAAGTGGTCACAGCCTTCACGTAAAGGAAGGCTGTGATCACAGCCCTTCCCCCTCACACAGAGCGGAGGTCCGTGTTTACATACACGGACCTCCGCTCACTCGCTCCGGGGCAGCAAGTGGCAGCCCTAGCCCAGGCAGCGACAAGGCTATAGGAAGGATACTTCCAGTTAGAGGGACGGTTGCAGCACCTCTCCTGCTGCAGCTTCCATCCGTCAGCCTGCTCCTTCAGGCCAAGGACAGTCAGCCCAAGCACCCATGGCGATGGTCCCACCTTCCATGCCAGAACGCTTTTCGGGTGATCAAAGGAAGTTCCGATCCTTTAAAAATGCCTGTATGCTTTACCTGGCCCTACAGCCAAGAACTTTCTCTCTGGACTCTGTTAAAGTGGGGTTCATTATCACCCTGTTATCTGATGAACCTCAGTCCTGGGCCCATCATCTGCTGGAGCAGAAGGATCCTGCTATCACCTCTGTGGACACATTCTTGGAGGCTATGTCTCTGCTTTATGATGATCTGCAACGTGCAACCACTGCTGAAGCTGCTCTCCATACCCTACAGCAGGGGCGGCGCCCTGCAGAGGACTATACAGTGGACTTCCATAAATGGGCAGCAGACAAAGGGTGGAACGAAGCCGCTCAGCGCCATCAGTACTAGGACTTTCTGAGTCACTCAAGGATGAGTTGGCAAGAGTACAGGCCCCCGCTACTCTTATTCAGCTGACCATCCAGCTTGACAGACATCTGCAGGGGCGTTGGTCGGAATGTTCACAGGCATACGACCCACATGGATGTTACCCAAGGTTCCCCCTGTTCCTACATCTGTTCTAGCACCTGCTCCAGCACCCACTTCTGAGGGAGAGCCCATGCAGTTAGGCTTAGTCCGCTCAACCCTGATGCCAGAGGAGAGACACCATCGTCGACAGGCCAACCTTTGCTTGTATTGCGGAGAGAGTGGGAATTACCTATGCAACTGCCCTGTGAGGCCTAGTAAGTCTGTCTTGCACAACCCAGTGTGTTTCCAAGTTTCCGGGGCCTCTCTGTCTCACCTTGTTCTTTCAATCTCATTACAGGTGGCGGGAAGGGAGGTCCGAACACCAGCCATCATTGATTCCGGGGCCTGCAGTTGCTTCATGGACACTGCTCTAGAAGAGACTTTGCATCCCTTTACAGCCCAAGAAACAGAGTCATTTGGCTGATGGGACCACTCCCAGATCTAGGCCTGTCCGCAAGAGACTTTACCCATTCTCACTTCAGTGAGTTGAATTCCTTTGTTTTGATGTCCTCTGTTCCCCAATGTTTCCTGTGATCCTGGGGATTCCATGGTTGTGGGCTCACAATCTGCACATTGATTTGACTAAAGGGGAGATCCGCTTTACATCCACATATTGCCTCGAATCCTGCTTTGCTCCTGATCCTTTGTCTTCATCCGGGTGTCTCACCGTCTAACCATGAGAGACCACCAACTCAAATGTACCCCCAGCTTATCATGAATTTTTGGATGTCTTTGACAAGAAAAAAGCTGAATCACTTCCTCCACACCGGCCATATGATTGTCCAATCCAATTGCTACCAGGCGCATATTTCCAGTATCTGAAACAGAACTAGACTACAATACATCGACGGGATTCTGGAAAAAGGGTTAATTCGCCCCTTTCCTCCTCTCCAGCCGATGCAGGGATATTCTTTGTACAAAAGAAAGACCATACCCTCAGGCCCTGTGTGGACTATAGGGAGATGAACAAAATTACTATCAAGAACCGTTATCCTCTGCCTCTCGTGCCTGAGCTCTTTCAGAGATTTCGTGATGCCCAGCTCTTCACGAAACTGCACTTGTGAGGAGCATACAACCTCGTGGGCATCCGAGACGGTGATGAGCCTTTCGCACACGCTTTGGCCACTTTGAATATTTAGTTATCCCATTTGGACTTTGTAAGGCCCCAGTCACTTTTGAGCACTTCGTAAACGATATCTTTAGAGAGTACCTGGATTATTTCATGATCGTTTACTTGGATGATATCCTCATTTTTCCGCCACCCTGAAACCACACAGAAACCACGTTAAAAAAAGTCTTGCTTACACTAAGAAAACATGAACTGTATGCAAAGGTGAAGAAATGCGAAAAGACTTCTATTCAATTCCTCGGCTTAATCATCTCTACAGACCGAGTGGCCATGGATCCTCAATAAGTTTCAGCCAGTTCCCACCGACAAAAAGGACATTCAAAGAATTGTAGGATTTGCTCATTTCTATCAAAGATTTATTAAGAACTTTTCCGGTATCATTTCCCCAATTACCCAGCTGACACGTCAACACACCCGTTTCCAGTGGTCACAAGAGGCCCAGACTGCTTTTGACAAGTTGAAAGCTTTGTTTATGTCTGCTCCCATCCTGCAACATCCGGACCCAGCTCTACCCTTCATCCTGGGGGTTGATGCCTCAGAGATTGCTACAGGAGCGGTCATATCACAACAACAGGGTCCTAAGGCATTGCTCCACCCGGTTGCTTTCTTTTCTAGAAAAATGAGACAGGCTGAGAAAAACTATGACGTGGGAGATTGAGAACTGTTAGCAATTACGATCACATTGGAGGAATGGCGATATCTCCTGGAAGGAGCAGCTCACCCTGCTATGATATTCACAGACCACAAAAACCTGGAATATCTCCAATCAGCCAAACGTCTGAGACCACAACAGGCTCGGTGGGCTCTGTTCTTTTCAGGGTTCAACTTTCACCTTACATATCAGCCAGGTTCTAAAAACGGGAAAGCAGATTCACTGTCTCGTATGTTCCCTGAGACTCCCAAACTGTTGCTCCCATTACCATCTTGTCTCCTCAAAATTTTTTACTGATCCAGCCTGACTTGAAATCAGCTCTTGAACAGACTTTCGTTCAATGTCCGGAATCTGAGACTTTGTCTCTTTAGAGACAGGAGGGACTCTTATGGCACGGAAATAAGATTTTTGTGCCGGAAGAGGTCAGACCCTAGGTCCTTAATGTTTTCCATGATCACCAACTTGCTGGACACTTCGGGGCCCACAAAACATGTGAACTTATCCAGCGGTCATATTGGTAGCCTAACCAAAGGCAAGAATGTAAGGACTATGTTAAGTCATGCACCACCTGTGTCAGAAGTAAAGGAAGTTACAAACAAGCTTGGGGTCTGTTAAGACCATTGCTGGTTCCAGAACACCCTTGGAAAATGTTGTCAATTGACTATATTGTGGAGCTGCCCCCTTCAGAAGGATTTTCCACTATCCTGGTAGTGGTCGATCGTCTATCAAAGATGGCCCACTTTTTGCCCTTGGCTGGTACTCCCTCTGCTACGGATACAGCCCTTGTCTTTATCAAGGAGATTGTAAGATTACACGGTCTACCTGATAGCATTGTCTCTGATAGAGGGGTTCAGTTCACCTCTAGATTCTGGAGGGCTCTCTGTAAAGCCTTGAACATTAAGATCTGCCTATCATCTGATTATCACCCACAGAGTAATGGCCAAACAGAGAAAACAAATCAAACATTGGAACAAAACCTCTGTTGCTTATCTTCATATTCACAGGATAACTGAGTCTCCTTACTCCCTTGTGCCGAGTTTGCATACACGCATACATTCCATACACGCTTCAACCAATCGGTCGCCGTTTTGGGCAAATTATGGATGTTACCCTTCTTTTTTACCCAATACAGTACCAGCAGTAAAGGACAGGAAAATTGCCAAGTTTTGCAGCAGACTATGCAAAATGCACAAGAAGACTACAAGAGATATTACCACACGAAGAAGAGAGAGGGTCCTGCACTAAAGGTTGGTGACAAAGTCTGGCTTTCTACTACTAACCTTAAATTTTCCTGCCCTTCAAGAAAGCTGGGTCCTAGATTCATCGGCCCTTTCAGTATCAAGAAAGAAGTAAACCATGTGGCCTTTGAACTCGCTCTGCCAAGCTCTTATAAAATCCACCCAGTTTTTCACATTTCTCTGCTAAAACCAGCCATTACCAATCCCTGTACAGGTCAAGAACAGCCTCCTCCTCCTCCCATCATGGTGGGCGGGGAAGAGGAATTTGAAGTAGAGGCTATTTTGGGCTGCCGAAGAAGAGGTAGACAAGCCCAGTTCCTCATAAAATGGAAAGTGTATGCTCCTGAGGAGAATTCCTGGGAACCAGCAAGACATGTCATTGCTCCAAGGCTTGTGTGTGAATTTTGCAACAGACACCCTGAAAAGCGAGCCTGTTTGGGCATCCGGAGGCTGCCCCTGGGGGGGGCACTGTCAGAGAAGGGTCTGTGGAGGGCCATGCCACAGTCATTCTCCTTTGGCACATAGGAACACGCCAGTGTGCATGCGAGGAAGATCTAGAACGACCATAGGAGATTGTGCGCCAGTGTGCATGCACGCGCGTCAGAGCGCACTCAATACGTGAAAGATGTTGGTGCCCAGTGCCCTATTTAAAGCCAGTGGAAAGAACCAATAGTTGCTGAATGATCCTCAGCTTCCTTGCGTATTCCTGTACCTGATTCTGCTTGACTTCCTGATACCTACCCGGCTTGCTCTGACCATTCTGATGTGCTTTCCCGGCTTAACCCTTGGCTTGTTCCAGTTACCTCTCTCCTGCTACTGATCTGTATTCGACCCTTGGCCTGCTTTTGGACTTTGCCTATATCTGCTACCAGTGTATGACCCGGCTTGCTACTGACTCTATCTGATTGATCTTCTGTGCATGACCTATGGCTCAGCTTCAGACCACGCTCCTGGTTACTTCCTGCTGCCACACGCTTCCTGGCACCACTGAGGGACATCAGCCCAGCAGTGTCTCCTGACTTCAGCCTGCATCACAGATGTCTCATCAGCCGACTACAGCCGGTGACCCCTGTCTCTCCGGGCACAGCGACCCCTGTTCCCACCTTCAGGGGGTGCTCTGCGCCTAGCTGCATGGGAAGCCCTCTCTTCATTTCGGCCTCCAACGAGGTAACTGACATATAGCTTTTATAGACAATCAGATCAAGTCATCCAGAGGCCCCTTTCCTTGTGACGTCACTGCCCGAGGCATGACATCAGCGGGTGGCCCCGCCCCATGCCAATATAAGTCAATGCACACTACAGAGCCAGCATTACACCGGGAGTTTGCTTCGAGTTAACATCAGAAGAAGAACAGAGGGAGAAGACAGTGGAGAAGACCCGGCAAAAGAGCTAGAAGACAGAAGACCTAGCAGAAGAGGGAGAAGAGAAGACAGCGCACCGAGGAGAAGAGCCGTAGAAGGAAAAGAAGCAGCAGAGGGAGAAGAGCCGGAGAGGGGAGAAGAAATAGGAAGAGCCCCCGGAGCTGCCTTAATAAAATACTTTAAAAACCTGTGTAGTGTGTTTATTTTTGACACTTTTTTTAAGTGAATGTACTCCATACTCATTCATTAAAGGGGGCTTCCAGATTCCGATAAGCTCCCCGCCCGCAGACCCCGACAACCACCGGCCAGTGTTGTTGAGAAGAGGCCCTTGTCCTCATCAACATGGGGACAAGGTACTTTGGGGTGGGGGGTCCAAACCACCCACCCCCCATGTTGAGGGCATGTGACCTGGTATGGTCCAGGAGGGGGTTGCTCCATCGCCCCCCCCCCCTTTCCTGACATGCCGGGCTGAGTGCTCGGATAAGGGCCTGGTTTCTTTTGGAGGGGGGGAACCCTACACAATTTTTTTTTTTGATGGGGGTTCCCCTTCAAGATCCTCAGCACATAGATACGTTTTAAAATATGCATTTTCACCTAGAGTGGCATTTTTTAGATAATTGAGGTAATGTCTCTTAGTGTTGCGGTCTATGTATGGTTTTAGATTAATGTATGGCTATCTTTTTATATCCCTTTCCTATTTTATACAGTTCGACTACATTTTACCACAGACCCTTTGACAATTATTTTGCTTTCCCCATGACTCAGAATCCAGAAACGTCAGTGTCGCACTGGATGAAAGATGCATGGGTCTGTCAGGAGTCCAGAAACTCATTGACCTTTTATACACACACACTCACACGCACACACTAATTACAAGCAAACAGATCACAGGTGAGGATGGATACCTTTAATAGCCATTCAAACCCCTTTGTGTCAACTTGTATGCATGTTATCAGGCCAAAATTACCAGGGAATGTAATCTTTTGATCAGGGTCATGAAAAAATACCTTTTTTTTTGCTAGAAAATTACTTTGAACCCCCCAAACATTATATATTATTTTTAAAGCAGAGGCCCTACAGATTAAAATGGTGGGTGTTGCAAAAAAAAGTTCACAAAGTATTTGTGCAGCTATTTTTCAAATGCAATTTTTGGGGAAAAACACTTTTTTGAATTTTAATGCACAAAAGTACACTATATTGCCCAAATATTTGGTGAAATATAAAAGATGATTTCATGCTGAGTACATAGACACCAAACATGACATGCTTTAAAAATAACTCATAACTATATACATCTTTAAAAGACTTTAAAAGCCTTTACAGGTTACCACTTTAGATCTGCAGAGGAGGTCTACTGCTAGAATTACTGCCCTCGATCTGACGTTCATGACGTTCATTCAATTGCATGGTGCAATTGCTGTTTAGATACGACATGAGACCGACACTTGCGTTCACCTTTGCGCGTGTGCACAGGGGACAGGGGTGCATTAAAAAAAAAAAAAATGTAATTATTCATTTTGCTTTTTATTTTATTTTTACACTGTCACTTTCATCTTTTTTTTTCTATCATTTTTATTGTTATCACGGGAAATTTAAATATCCTCTATGAGAAAAATAGGTAGTGTTGCATGTTTTTTTTTTTTTAATTTGGGGTCTATTAGACTCTAGATCTCTCCTCAGCCCTTAAAGCATCTGACCGCATCAAAATTGGTGTGATAAGATGCTTCCCCGATTTCCCAATGGCGCGGTTTATATCAAAGTCATGAAATGCTCGTAGCCTCTGGTATCTTAGGCCATAGATGATATGGTCAGCTGTTGGAACCACCGGCTGCATTCTCGGGTTCCCCGGTGAGACAGGAGAGCCCAAGAAAAACATGGAAGACAGCGGGGGGCATTCCCTCCCACTGCTTGTAAAAGCAGTCTAGCAGCTAATCAGCTGCTAGGATTGCTTTTACATGAAAGCTAACCGCCGGCTGAAAAGAATGATACCTAGATGATACCTATACCTGCAGGCATTCATTATTCAGGTATAACCACTCTAAGACCAGCAACATACTAATGTGTTGCTGGTCCTTGTTGGGCATATGTTGTCATGTTCTTTTTTTTTCATGCAGCCTGTGGGTTAAATGAAAAAAAAAAGAATATTGAGTAGGTAAGTATGGTGGCACTTTTGAAGTAGCACCTCATCCCTGAATGTTGAATTTCAAAAAAATGGGAAATGGGGAAGGGAGAGTCAAAAGGAAAAGAGGGGGAGCAGGCGGGGGTGGTCGCGGTGTGGCTCTCCCTCCTGCTACACGTAGGTGTTTGACGGGACTGAATCCGGCTGACTATCTGATTTTTCCTTTCTTTTTTTCCCTCTATTTTCCCCCTTCAATAGGGTATGGGAAGAAAGGAACAAGGGAAATGGGGGTGGGGGAAAGGGGGAGAAAAGGAAAACTGAGAGGGAAGGGGTAAAGGGTAAAAAAACTTTAAGTTGTAAGTCCCTACTCCACGATGAAGTTTTCACGGTGGTATGAATGGATGAGTTATAAGAAAAAAAA
>BLSH010009260.1:1297751-1312616 GCA_018402905.1 Glandirana rugosa | reverse complement strand
CCCATGTGATAGTGTCTCAGAGGTTCTACAGTCTACCGTAAAACTCTGGGATTGGAACTTGATGACAATTCTTTTTTTTCGATGGTTTTTTTTGTTTTTTTATTTATTTCAATATTTCTGGTTTTTTTTTTTTTTGTATTTTTTTGGTTTTTGTCAACATGCAAAGAGACAGATAGAGGAGAGATAAGAGAAAGATCACGAGAGAGATAACAAAAAATACGTATGGACATTACAAAACAATGACAAAAAATAGTAAAAAAAAAACGTCCATACATTACAAAAATAGTAAAAAAGGACATTACAAAGATTAATAAAGCACAGTAACATATAAAAAATAACATTCCTGCTAAGAAGAAAAAATAATAAAACATTACAGGAAAAAATGATAAAAACATTACATACCTGCAAAAAAAAAATGATAAAAAACAGTAACAAAACATTACAGGTATGCATAAAAAACAATAGAGAGAGCACTAGAAAGAGAATAGAGAGGAGATAGACAGAGAAACGTACAACTGTTTTTGGTTTTTTTATGTTTTTTTTTTTTTTGGTCTTTATAACTTTATTTATTTTTTTGTTTTTTTTGGTAGCTTTTTTTTCTTAACAGTAGTTCAAGGTTAGGGTCTCAAAATGCCATCTGACATCTTGGAGACTCTGTGATAGTGTACCCTATTCCTGTGTAGTGCTGTTCCCTACACTAATACTCAACTAATGTATGGTAGCGCCCGAAACAATCACTGATGCAGAGTCCAGACTGTTCAAATCAGTAGCGGCAATAAAAATGGGTGTCACGCCTGTATCCGCGTCGTCACAACATTTTTTGGGGGGGGCTCGATTGGTAGGGGTACCAGGGATGGCATGTGGAAAATGCCGCTCATGCAGCCGGCTCACTGCATTTGGATTGGGAAGATGGGGTGCAGAGCCAACTGTATACAGAAAGGCTCTGACGATCTCTTTCTGGAATTGAAGGAGATCTCCAGTCTGTCCTGATGCTCTGTATAGCACATAAGCTTTCAGCATAGCCAGTTGGAATACGTAAATAAACACTTTTTTGTACCAGCGTCTGGTCTTATGGGCAATTAAGTATGACGCCAATAACTGGTTGTTGAGGTCCATCCCTCCCATATTTTGGTTATATTCGTGGACACAGAGGGGTTTCTCCACAACACCAGTCGCTGTTGTAATTTGGACAGCCGTGTTTGCGTGAAAGGAGGAAAGAACTAAAACATTCTTTGTATCCCTCCACTTCACTGCAAGCAATTTACTACTTCTCAAGCAGGCTTTCTCCCCCGACTAAGTCTGGATGCTACCAGCCGTTGGGGGAAGCCCCAGCGATTAGGTCGCACAGTGCCACATGCGCCAACTTGGTGATCAAACAAGTGACTAAAAAGTAATTGTCCACGTACAAATGGTGCCCCTTTCCGGATAAGGGTGACACCAAGCTCCATACAATTTTGCCAGCTCTCCCTATGTAGTCTGGGCATCCTTCCGGCTCCACGTGACTATATTTGCCCTCATAAACCATAAAGCTACATGTATAACCTGTGGCCCAGAGCTTATACATTTTGACCCCATATCTGGCACGTTTGCTGGGGAGGTACTGTTTGTAAGCAAGACGTCCAGAAAATTTAATCAGGGACTCATCCACGCACACAACTTGGTTGGGAATAAAAAGTGCTGTGAACTGCTGGTTGAAGTGGTTTATGAAGGGCCGAATTTTGAGGAGCCGATCATATCCAGGGTCACCCCGTGGACGACAGAGTTCATTATCGCTGAAGTGCATAAACCGCAGGATCTGCTCGTATCGTGTCCTGGCCATGCAAGCAGAGAACACGGGCATATGATGAATTGGGTCAGTGGACCAATATGACAGCAACTCAGGTTCTTTATGTATGCTCATGAGGATGGTAAGGCCCAGAAAGGACTTAAATTCTGGAACCGTAATTGGTTTCCAATCTCTGGCAAGTGACAAATGGGGATTAGTGGCGATGTATTGACTAGCATATAAATTGCTTTGGCCCACTATACATCTATAGAGATCTTCGGTGAAAAACAGCGAATAAAAATCAATGGTCCTAAAGTCAGCTGTATTCATCTGAATTCCGGGTTGACCAGTGAATGGGAAAGTACAGGAGCTGCATCAGTGGTGGGTTGCCAATCAGGGTTTGCAAGTGCAGCAGGAAGGGCACTATGGGCTCTAAGGGCCTGTGTTTGTCTTCATCTTCGTGGCTAGCCACACCAGCTTGAACTGCACTTATGGGACTCGTCACGTCACCAAGTGTTACTGCAGTGCGGGTTTGTCTATGACCAGGATGTACTAGGCCGCTGGTGCTTGTCAGGTCACCAGAAGAAATAGCGGTACTAGTACTGGCTCTCTGCTCCATTCGAGAGCCCTGCGGTTCTTGTAGCTCAGTAACAGCAGAGCGGGATCTGGTACGCCTGTGTCACGTACCTGGAGGTGGAGTCTGACTTATGCAGGGGTAACTTCCCTTCCGACCCTGATTCTTGAACCCCTGATAGAGTAAACAGGAAGTCCAGGAGTGAGGATGGCACGAGGGTTGAGTTGGTCACCGGTGACGGTTGGAGAAGCTCCTCCGGTCTTATGAAGGTTTGGAAGGTCGGTGGTACAGGCAGGGTCGGCAACTGGCTGGCGGTGCGGTACAAGGGAGCAGGCAGAAGATTCATCGGGTACAGGCAGGGTTTGTTAACAGTCTAGCAGCAGAAGTACAAAAGGAGCAGGCAATCGGGTGGTCGTAGGCAAGCCGGGGGTCGGTGCAGGCAGAGTTGAGACAAGGTCGCTCAGGAAAACAGGTCACACGCTGTAGATCAGACAGCACTTACTACAGGAAGCAGGAAGTTTAAATAGAGCTGCTCCTCTAAGAATTAGAGGAAACAACAATCACATGCTTTATACCCTCCCCACCGTCTTCTAACATTGCCCCCCCCCCAAGGGGCAGCCTCCGGGTGCCCAGCCGGGCCTTCAGATCCAGATGAGTTCTCCAAAAGGACTGAATAAGTTCCTTGGCATGGATGTGCCTATCAGGTTCCCAGGAGCTTTCCTCAGGGTCGTAGCCCTTCCACTTCACCAGGTATTGGATACCCCCATTCCTCTTCCTACAGTGCAGGATGGCCTCTATTTCAAATTCCTCTTTGCCATCTACCAGGACTGGCCCTGGTGGACCTGTCTTTCGCCCAGGGAAAGGATCTGGGGTCACGGGTTTCAACAGGGCTACATGGAAGACTGGATGGATCCGTAGGGATGGTGGGAGCTCCAGCTCATATGCCACCTTGTTGATCTTCCTCTTAACTTGGAAGGGCCCGATGAACCGGGGTCCCAATTTCTTTGACGGGCAGGCGAGTTTAAGGTTCTTGGTGGCGAGCCAGACTTGCTCTCCAGGTTGTAAATCCAACTCTCCCCGTCTCCCCTTGTCAAAGGTCTCCTTATTGTGTTGCTGCGTCTGGGCTAAGGTCTCCCGCAACAATTTATTATTCTCTTCCAAGAATTTGGTCACTTCCTGAGCCGCGGGTACCTGTCCTTCCAGATTGTATGTGGGCATGAAGGTCGGATGAAAGCCATAGCTGGCCAGGAATGGGGATTGCTTGATGGCCGAATGAACTGTAATGTTAAAAGCGAATTCGGCAAACGGCAGCAGAGAGGCCCAATCATCCTGTGAATATGCAGAGAAGCAGCGCAGGTATTGCTCCAACGTTTGATTGGTTCAATTGGTTCAATTGGTTCAATCAAGTCAGGCCATTAGTCTGCGGGTGGTAGGCCAACCAGAGAGCAAGTTCAATGTCCAGAGCGGAGCATAAGGCCTTCCAGAACCTGGATAAAGATTTCGGCCGTCTCAGCGGCTGATGGTGTGCCCTTCATGGGCAAAAAGTGTGCCATCTTCATCAGCCGGTCCACGACCACGAAGATAGTAGAGTACCCCTTGGATGGTGGAAGCTCCACAATGAAGTCCATTGAAATCATTGACCATGCTCGCTCGGGTACTGGAAGTGGTTTTAGTAGCCCCCAGGCCTTGGCTTTGCAGTTCTTGTTCTGGGCACAGGTGGGGCAGGAGCCGACATATCTCCGACAGTCCTCCTCTGCCTGAGGCCACCAAAACGACCGCAATATCAGTTCAGTGGTCTTACGGGCTCCGAAATGACCAGCCAGTTTGTGGTCATGGCAAGATGCCAAGATGGGCAAGCGTTGATCTTCAGGTACAAAGAGCCGATTCTTGTGCCACAGTAGGCCATCCTTGGTAATCAGACTGGGGATGGCCGGTTTGGGTGTTTTGGCTAGTGATTGCCTAATTCGGGCCAGTCCCCCTGTGTCAGTAGGAAGTTCCTGGGCTGCAGAACTGTGTCAGGGAGCAGGGTGTCTCCTGGTTTACAGAACATCCTAGACAGAGCATCTGGTTTTGTATTCTTCGGCCCTGGCCTGTACGTAACATGGAATAAGAAGTGAGCAAAGAAAAGGGCCCACCGGGCTTGATGAGGTCTCAGTCTTCTGGCTGATCGGATATATTCTAAGTTCTTATGATCGGTCAGGATCAGAATAGGGTGCCTGGCTCCCTCTAGTAGATAGTGCCACTCTTCCAATGCGGCCTTAATCACCAGCAGTTCTCGGTCCCCCACATCATAATTCCTCTCTGGCGGAGTTAACTTACGGGAAAAGAATGCCACTGGATGAAGAGCAGCCTTAGCTCCTTGTCTCTGTGACAACACAGCCCCCACAGCAATCTCAGAGGCGTCTACCTCCAGAACAAAAGGTAGAGCAGGATCAGGATGCTTCAAATGGGTGCAGAAGTAAAGAGGCCTTTCAGGGTTTCAAAGGCTTCTTGCGCCTCCTTGGTCCACACGAAACGTGTGTTGGCCTTGGTGAGCTGCGTAACTGGTGCGATAATAGTGGAGAATCCCCGTATAAATTTCCTGTAGAAATTTGCAAATCCAACGAAATGTTGGATTCCTTTTTTGTCCGTGGGAGCTGGCCTGTCAAGGATGGCGGAGACCTTCTGGGGGTCCATGGTGATGCCCGTGACTGAGATGATTAGCCCTAGAAAGGACATACTAGGACGTTCAAATTCGCACTTCTGCATACAGTCCGTATTGCCAAAGGCGACTCAGGACGCAGGCAACATGTTTCCAGTGTTCTTCCAGAGTGGAGGAGAATATCAGAATATCGTCGAGGTAAACGTTAACAAAAAGGTCCAGGTAGTCTCTGAACACGTCGTTCATGAAATGCTGGAACGAAATGCTGGAACATAGCCGGGGGATTACAGAGCCCAAAGGGCATAACCAGGTACTCAAAGTGCCCGAACCGGGTACGGAAGGCGGTCTTCCACTCGTCGCCTTCCCGGATACGAACCAGGAACCCACGAAGGTCCAATTTCGTGAACACCTTTGCAGTTCCCAGTCTCTGAAAAAGTTCTGGAACCAAGGGCAAGGGGTACCTGTTCTTGTCTGTGATTTTATTTAATTCCCTGTAATCGATACAGGGTCTCAGGGTATGATCCTTCTTTTCAACAAAGAAGATGCCAGCTCCGGCTGGTGATGTAGAAGGACGGATGAACCCCTTTTTTAGGTTTTCATCCAGGTAGGCCTTGAGGGCCGTTAACTCCAGCTCCGCCAGAGGAAAGATCCTCCCAAAAGGAACCTCGGCTCCGGGCAGGAGCTCAATAGGGCAGTCATATGGCCTATGAGGGGGCAGCTGCTCTGCTCCCTTCTTACTGAGTACATTAAGGAACTGGTGATAGACCGACGGGACTGCCTGGCAAGTCTCTGGGTCCATGTCTGTATCCAGACTGAGCAAGATGGGGTCAGGTCTGCTGGTCCCTGGGAAGCAATGCTGGAGGCAGTATGTTGACAGGAATTTGATCTCCCCGGTAGCCCAGTTGATGGAGGGGCTATGAGCCTGTGGCCATGGTAGCCCGAGGATAATCGGGAACAGAGGGGAAGCGATGACGTCCAACCGCAGAAATTCCTGGTGGCCGTCTGGAGTAGAAGCCCGGATGGGGAGAGTATCGTAAGTGACGGCACCGGACTTGATGGTTGTGCCGTCAGCCAGTCATATGACCATCCTATGGGATTTGGGTCGTAGTGGGATCTGGTGCTGGGTAGCAAAGGCCTGATCAATAAATCCACTGCAGGCGCCAGAGTCAACAATAGCAGTGGCCAGGAGACTTTTTCCAGGAAGCTGCAGGGAGATCGGGAGAGAGAGATGCGTGGCGGTCTGGGAGGGGGTCGGTATGAGATCGATGGAAGAGGGTGGAGTCTTGGTGCGCTTGGCAGGGTAAGTCTTCACCACATGACCGGGTTCCCCACAGTACAGACATAGGCGGTTGCCCAGGCGTTGTTGCCTTTCTTCAGGTGTCAGAGATGGTCGAATAAGACCCACTTGTCTGGGCGGGGGCTGATCCAATGCTGCTCTTTCGGCTCTTCGCTCTCTCAGCCTTCTGTCAATCTGAATAGTCAGGTTGACTAGAGCATCCAGTGTGGGTGGCACCCCCACACAGGCTAGCTCGTCCTTTAGGGGGTCCGACAGACTCCGTCACATAATCCTCCTCCGTATGGCGGCCTTGTTGCAGCGCATGGAGGGCCGCTTCAGCCGAGGCAGCTTGATGCGGGTCTTCATATAAGGCGGCCATGGCCTGAAAGAACAGAGTCAAGTTACCGACTTCAGGAGCCTTCTGTTCCAGGAGGCGATGCGCCCAGGACTGAGGTGCTTCCCGCAGCAGGGAGATGACCAACCCCACCTTCGTGGTTTCTTGGGAGAAGCTATGAGGTTGGAGGAAGAAATAAAGTTTGCAGGCATTGTGAAAGGCCCAGAATGAAGCGCGGTCGCCTGAAAACCGCTCTGGTAGGGGAACCCTTGGTTCCAGTGGCATGGCCAGCAGGGGATCAGCTATGGACTGACTGGTTCCCGGGGCCTTGGTTGCATTAAGTTCTTGCATCTGTGCTTCCAGTTGGGTGTAACTTTCCCGCAGGGTCTGGATGTCCTGGGTCAGCCCAGCCAGGTGTTCATGTCTGATACTGTCACGTACCTTGTGGTGGAGTCTGACTTATGCAGGGGTAACCTCCCTTGCGACCCTGATTTGTGAACCCCTGATAAACAGGAAGTCCAGGAGTGAGGATGGCACGAGGGTTGAGTTGGTCAACGGTGAAGGTTGGAGAAGCTCCTCCGGTCTCGTGCAGGTTTGGAAGGTCGGTGGCACAGGCAGGGTCGGCAACTGGCTGGCAGTGCGGTACAAGGGAGCAGGCAGAAGAGTCGTCGGGTACAGGCAGAGTTTGTTAACAGTCTAGCAGCAGAAGTACAAAAGGAGCAGGCAATCGGGTGGTCGTAGGCAAGCCGGGGGTCGGTGCAGGCAGAGTTGAGACAAGGTTGGGGCAAGCCGGGTCACAGGAACTGGTAACAGGTTTACAGGTCGCTCAGGAAAACAGGTCACACGCTGTAGATCAGACAGCACTTAGTACAGGAAGCAGGACGTTTAAATAGAGCTGCTCCTCTAATGATTAGAGGAAAAAACAATCAAATGCTATTAACCCTCCGCACCGTCTTCTAACAGCCTGACCTTAGCAGGGACCCCAACTCTGTCGTCAGAGCTATCTGAAAGGGTGCCACTGCTGTCTACCGGTTCATATACTGAGCCTGATTCTGACAGTAGAGCTTCCCCATCACTCTTGTCTGTCATGCTCAGCAATGCGTAGGTCTCTTCACTAGTGTACCTCGGATTGGACATGTTGGGCTCTAAATTTATAGGTACACCAGTGTGACTCACAGGCAAAAAAGCGCACCTGGTTGTCAGAGCTTGTTTCAAGTCGCTACCAAAATCACTGTCAGATTTCACAGGGATCGGGCGTGATCTCTGCGAACGCTGCAGATATGTGTGATGTGTGATCTATTGATCCTGCACTTGGGTGGGCTGGGCGAAGGGGCTAAACGCAGATGCTAGCAGGTATCTGGGCTGAACCTGCTAACGCTGCATTTTTTATAACACTAATCTAGTGGGGACGCTAATATATATCTGATCAGAGCAATAGTATCTAACACCTATCTAATGTATGTGTGTGCGTGTCAGAGTTCCTAACTAACTGGCCCTGCCTGGTGTTTACGCTGACCCTAACATACGCTAAAACCTAACTGGTGTCACCGCCGGGCAATCAGGGATTAAAACCTATAAAAAGTATATAATAATATAATATATACGATGGGTAATCTGATGGGAAAAAACTGAATACTATGATAACTTGTTGATTGACGAGATAAACCCAATGGCAACGAACGGCGAGGTTTTGTTTATGGGTGACTTCAACATGCCTGACATTAACTGGAATTCTCAAACTGCTATTACAAGCAGGAGCAGGTTTGTAATGAAAGCACTGAATGGGGTTTCTCTAAAACAGTTAGTAAAAAGCCCAACCCGAGGTGATCATATTCTTGACCTAGTACTGACAGATGGGGATCGACTGTGTGATGTTGAGGTGGGAGAGAATTTGGGTTCTAGTGATCACTAATCTTCGGTTTGATATTAAAACAAGAACTAAAAATTTTATACAAAAACAAAAGTTTTAGATTTTAAAAGGACAAATTTTGCTGAAATGGGGAAATTTCTAAAAAATGAACTGAAAGGTTGGAGTAAAATGACAGGAGTAAGTAATCTGTGGGCACTGTTAAAGTCTTCCATCCTGGAGGCAACTAGATTATATGTCAGGCAAGTTAGTAAGACTAACGGAAGAAAAAAACCATATGGTTCTCTAAAGAGGTAAGTAGGATAGTAAAGGAAAAAAAAATAGCGTATAGAAGATTCACGGAAACAGGAGGTGTAGCTGACAGAGAGGAGTATAAAAATAGACAAAAGAAGGCCAAATAAAGATAAAATCTTTTCTCTTACGTTCATTGACAGACGCAGCCTCTATTCATGACACATGGGGTTTATGCATATCCTACTAGGAGTAGACTAGACAAAAAGAAAAAAGTAAGCTGGCCCCTCCCAGGGGGCCGTCCTCACTCAGCAAAAAAACCCCCAGCTCTGCATAGCATATCAGTTTCTTTATGCCTAGTGCAAGGAGTTAGTCCTGGTTCCCTGCTGGGATCTGCGGTTCCCCATTTTTCTTCCTTTTGCTTTTTTCAAGCTATCTGATGAAGACTGCTATCAAGTAGCCGGTTGGGGCATAGAGGATACCTCAAATCCTGAAATTTCCCCAGCACGGTCAACCGATGTGAGCTACCCTTAGCTTTAGCGAGGTCCGCCGCATCGTACCCGTTCCGTGCGAGGGGCTAGTGAGTGAATCCCACTTACGTCCGAGTGACCGGGCTGCGCTCGCGTCCAGGGGCATTCTGGCCGGCAGCATCCCTCCCCACCTGGGGGGAGGAAGATCTGCTACCGGGTGGCTACCCGCTGCGCCCGTTGGGAATCGTGAGTGACACCCCCCTTCCCCTCTCTGGGGTGCAGAGGGGGGGCGACTAGCGGTACCGTAAGTCCGGTGGAGGGTCATGGGGTCAAGGTTCCTGTACTATTTCCCCCCCCACCCCCCTGATCCCGCTCCGCACCCCAGTGCTAATTTACCGCCATGCTGTGCTTTTTCGCCGCCATTTTCTCTTGGCCGCATTTGGCGGCCATATTGCCGTAGCCGCTGCCTTTTAAAGGAGATTTTGGCCTTTAGTGACCGGCCATTTTGCTGTAGTCGCAGCCTTTTTAGCATGTGCTTTTGGCCTCTTGTGACCACTCGGCAGCCATCTTTGGTGTGCCTTACTATTAAAAACGTGCGTGTCAGCGCCATTTTTTCTTCCTGAATCAGCGGTGCACACACAGCGGCAGTGGCAGCAAAAATGGCAATGGCGGACAGCACACCTACGGTGGCTAAGAGGGGCATACAGTACAGCAGGTATGGCTGACTTTTCCATGGGGTGTCGGTGGCGGCGGTGCAGAGTCCTCCTGGGCAAACCCTGGTCGCTCTGTGGGGCAGTTTGGTGGAGCAGCGTTGTGGGGTGTCATGGCCTATAGGCCCTAAAAGAGTTCCGGTGGCACAATGGCGGCCAAAGCTGCGGGTTCTTCTCTGGGGGTGTCCGCAGAAGCGCACGCTGCGCTGGGACCTCTGGTTCCCCTGGACAAATTAACTTCCATTTGTGGAGAGTTTTTCGCTCGGGGGGTGCCGAGCCGTGCCAAGGGGGTGACAAAAAAGTGTCCACCCCCCGCCTTCCTCTGAGGAGGAATCTGAACCGGATGGGGCCAGTGTGGTCACAGGGCCTCACATGGAGCTCTCGGATGGTGAACTGGCGCCCTCGGACGGTGAGGAAGACCAGGGGGCCTCGATGGCGCGCGAAAGGGCGCTGGTGGCCTCCCTGATCACCGATATCCGTGAGCCATTGCGGCTGAACCCAGCCGGGGAGTCGCAGGATACCTTTAAGCCGTCACGGACCTCTAAGGCATGTCCTTATGTCCAATTTTTTGAACAGTTTTGTGTATAAGGAATGTCAGCGTCCGCAGAATTCCTTTTTCACTGCCCAAATGTTTTCTCTGTGTGCTATCCTTTGAGGACAGTTTTTTGCAGAAGTGGACATCCCCCGCAGTGGACCCTCCGGTGGCTCGCCTGAATAAGGCGACGACCATTCCCTTGGAAGGGTCTCCATCTTTTAAGGTTCCAGCCGATAGGCGGACGGAGGGTATCCAAGGCTTTGTTCTTGGTGGCGGGGACGGCCATGAGGCCAGCGGCACAGCCACTTGCGAAATGTGCAACAGGTTTGCACAGTGTTTGGGCTGCATTTGCTCCCCTGAGGCCTTGCCGGTACCTGTGTGTCGCAGCCTTGGACCTGCTCCTCATGCTGTCGAAAATGTCTGTTTTTGCGGTCATTATCAGGCGGTTGCTGGGGTTGCGGTGTTGGTCGGGTGACCACGCGTCCAAAAAGGGCCTCACGGACCTCCCTTTTCAGGATGGTCGGCTTTTCAGAGCGCAATTGGATGAAATCATTAAGGATTTCACCGGGGGTAAGAGTGCCTTTCTCCCAGGACCCAAGTGGCGGGATTACCGCCGTAAGCAGGCTCCTTCATTCTCGGCCCAGAAGCGTTTTTTTGTGCGCCCGGTTTAGCGGGCAAGGGGCTCAAGGCCCGGTAGTTTGCCTCGGGGTCCGGTAAGCGTCCCTGGCAGCGCAAGCCCGAAAAGACTGAGGACAAACCCTCCTCCGCATGATGGGTTGCCCCCGCCCGACTCTCGGGTGGGGGGCCGACTTCTGGGGTTCGCAGACAGGTGGGCTGCTTGCTTTTCTGGCCGGTGGGTACGGGAAGTGGTGTCCTTCGGGCACAGGATAGAGTTCAGCACTCTACCTCCAGACAGGTTCTTCCCATCAAACCTGAGGCTTCCGCCGGGGCGTCAGGAAGCTCTCTTAGGGGCTGTCCAGACGCTGTCCGAACAAGGAGTGATTGTGCTGGTCCCTCTGTTGGAGAGGTTCCGCGGCTTCTATTCAAATCTCTTTGTGGTGCCCAAAAAGGGGTGGGGTAAGGCCAGTTCTGACCCTAAATGCTCTAAATCATTTTGTGACAGCGCGAAAATTCAAGATGGAATCAGTCCGTTTCAGTAGTGGCCGCCCTTCACCAAGGGGACTTCATGGCCTTCCTGGATATCAGGAACGCTTATCTGCATGTTCCCATTTGCCTCCGGCATCAGCGCTTCTTGCGCCTTGTGGTAGGGGACCTGCATTATCAATTTGTGGCAGTCCCCTTTGGTCTGGCCTCTGCTCCATGGGTCTTCACCAAGTTGCTGGCTCCGGTGCTGGCTCTGTTGAGACAGAGAGGCATTGCTGTGGTAGCTTACCTGGACGATCTACTCCTGCGAGCGGAGTCGGCTCCGGCTCTAGAGGACAATTTTGCTATCACACTGACCTCCCTGCGAGGCTTCGGCTGGTTGATCAACCTACAGAAGTCGACACTGACCCCGTCCTGTCGCCTAGAATATCTGGGCCTGATATTGGACACTGAGCAGGCGTAGGTTTTCTACCTCCGGCCAAGTTGCTGACACTGCAAGCAGCAGTGCAAGTCCTGCTGTCACGTCGGTGGTCCTCCTTACGGGTCTGTATGCGGGTGTTGGGGCTCATGGTCTCGGCCTTCGGGGTGATACCATACGCCCAGAGTCACACTCGGCTCCTGCAGCGAGCGATCCTGTTACGGTGGGACAAGTTTCCATTGTCCCTGGACCAGCTGATCAAATTGGATCATCAAACCAGGGGGTCTTTGGCCTGGTGGCTCCGGGTCCCGGCATTGACTTTGGGAAAGTCGTTCCTTCCCTTTAATTGGTCGATAGTCACGATGGACGCCAGCCTATCGGGCTGGGGAGGAGTCCTGGGGCAGTTGTCTGCTCAGGGCCATTGGTCGTCGCAGGAATCACGCCTTCCAATAAATGTGCTGGAGCTGAGGGCAATCAGGCTCTGTCTCCCCCACTGGTCGGCAAGGCTGCGCGGCCTCCCGATTCGGGTTCAGTCGGACAACGCCACGGCAGTGGCGTACGTGACCCATCAGGGTGAACAAGGAGCTGGGCACCAGCTGTGGAGGCGGCCCTCATTCTGAGGTGGGCAGAACTTCGCATGCTGGCAATCTCCTCCATCTACATTTCGGGCGTGGTAAACTGGCAAGCGGACTTTCTCAGTCGCCAGACTCTGGATCAGGGGGAATGGTCTCTGCATTCAGAAGTGTTCCTCCAGATTTGCAAGCGGTGGGGCATGCCAAATGTGGACCTAATGGCGTCCAGGTTCAATCACAAGGGGCAGACCTTTGTGTGCAGGACAAGGGACCCGTTGGCGGCCGCCACGGACGCACTAGTCGCACCTTGGTCCCGGTACAGGCTTCTGTACGCCTTTCCTCCTCTCAAGCTTCTACCGTGGCTCCTGCGCAGAATAGAAGCGGATGGAATCCCGACAATCCTGGTGGCTCCGGATTGGCCTCGGCGCCCTTGGTACGCCGACGTGGTGCGGATGGTAACAGATGTTCCTGGGCGGCTCCCGCTTTGCGAAGATCTGCTGTCACAGGGACCCATCCTGCACCCTGCTTTACCCTCCCTGGCTTGGAAATTGAGTCTCAGGTGCTGAGGGATAGGGGTGTCTCTGACTCCGTGATCCCTACCATGCCTAAGGCGCGTAGGTGTTTTTCACGCAGATATGTTATCGCACCTGGAAGGATTATATTGCCTGGTGTGAGGCGGGAGATTGGAACCCCCGCTCTTTCTCTATATCCCGGGTGCTGGCCTTCTAGCAGCAAGGCCTGGATACCAAATTGGTTTTGAGTACACTCAAGGGTCAGATTTCGGATCTGGAGATTCCTTTTTCAACATCCTTTAGCTACACATTCTTTGATACGTACATTTGTACAGGGTGTACGTCATGTAGCTCCTCAGGTATGGTCGCCGTTGGCACCGTGGGATTTAAATGTAATACTTTCCGTACTGCAGAAACCGCCATATGAGAAAATCAGGGATATTGCCTTACAATTGCTGTCACAAAAAGGTGGCTTTTTTGGTGGCCATTACATCCGCTAGGCGGGTGTCTGAGTTGGCGGCTTTGTCATGTAGGTTTCCCTACTTGGTCCTTCATAAGGATAAGGTGGTGCTGTGCCCTTCTCCTTCGTTCCTACCGAAGGTGGTTTCCTCTTTTCACATTAACGAGGACATTGTTCTCCCTTCATTGTGTCCACACCCAACTCATACCAAGGAGACTGCTTTGCACTCTTTGGATGTAGCAAGGGATCTGCGGGTGTATTCGTCGGCTACAGCTTCTTTTCGGAAGTCTGATGCTTTGTCTGTACTGACGGAAGAACCGCGCAAAGGGTTTGGCGGCCTCATCAGCTACTATATCCCGTTGGATCAGACAGACTGTGACCCATGCGTCTACTGTTCAGGGCCAAGAATGCCCTTTTCCGGTCACGGCTCATTACACCAGGGCGATTAGCACTTCCTGGTTTTTCAGACACCAAGCCTCGGTGTCTCAGTGTGCAAGGCGGCTACATGGGCCTCAGGGCACACTTTTGTTAAAATTTTACAAGGTGTTGTGTCAGCTTCCGCGAATGCTGCTTCTGGCCGCAAAGTTTTGCAGGTGGCGGTATAGGTGCGGCTGGCGCCTACTGAGAGGATTCTTTTTGGTACAGTTGTTATTTCTGGCCCACCCCTCTTGTTTGACACTGCTTTGGGACGTCCCCATGTGTCATGAATAGAGGCTGCGTCTGTCAATGAGAAAATTGGATTTTATTAAGAACTTACCGTAAAATCCTTTTCTCTGAGTTCATTGACAGACGCAGCACCCACCCCTCTGTGTTGCATTTGTACGGCTTGTTACGAACTGATATGCTCTGCAGAGCTGGGGGGTTTTATGCTGAGTGGGGACGGCCCCCTGGGAGGGGCCAGCTTGCTTTTTTTCTTTTTTGCCTAGTCTACTCCTAGTAGGATGTGCATAAACCACATGTGTCATGAATAGAGGCTGCGTCTGTCAATGAACTCAGAGAAAAGGATTTTACGGTAAGTTCTTAATAAAATCCTATTTTTAGGTACATTAGTGGTAGAAGGAAAAAATACAATGGGATCACTAAAATGAAAACGGGGCACAACACATATGTTGAGGGAGACCAGGATGTAGCAAACCATTTAAACAATTACTTCTGTTCAGTCTTCTCAGAAACAGACTGCCCTAATGATAACAAGTTAGGGAATCATTCTGGTTCTAGTAGTGATGGTTCCTTTCTAAGATTTCTGGAGACAGAGGTAGCAGAAGAACTGGCTCGGTTAAATATGAATAAAGCAATGGGCCCTGGTGGTATTCATCCCAGAGTTCTCTTACTAAGGGATTGAACAATAGTAATCCCGTCAGACAAAGACTCTTCTGACTTGTCTTCATTAACAAAT
>BLSH010009260.1:1271743-1283472 GCA_018402905.1 Glandirana rugosa | reverse complement strand
GTGATAGTGTCGACTCGCCCACTTACTTGTGCACAAAAATGCCGTGTTCGAAAACATTGATGTCATCAAATAATGTAACCCGTACAGGTCCGTCGTCCGAGTAACGACCTTCAAGAGTACATGACATGTACGACTGTCCGTCGTCTCTCTTCCTACTTCGTACGTGTCGATTTCCCTCCACCTCCTACGACAGACGTCGACTTGTGGCCTTTGTCCCGTCCCTACCCGGGAGGGTGACCAGTGTACTGGACCGCCTCGGGGCAGGGTGGGAATCTCGTTGACCACCGACACACTGTATTTTTGGTAGCATAATTATTAATGTGGAATGTATGGTCCTTGCTAAAGAACATTATTTTTTATCAAGTTATTATGGGTAAAGTTCCACTTTAACTTCCTATAAGAAAGGTTTCACTTTGCAGGAAGCTAAACTCTACTACTGCACAACACACATCTGCTGTGCTGTTCGTCTCTTTCCATGGCATACTTCTTCCGCATTCCATCTCTTTCCCAGCACGTTGCGCGCTCACACGGCTACAGCCACCAGTTGCTCTAAGGGTGGGACGGGGCTCCGCCAGGTCATGTGACCAGTGGGAGGGCCCATCCCTGCCCTGTTTCCGGTGTTCAGCTGCAGACAGCATCCTCCACCTCCCTTTAGCTGTGCATGCTTCATCCTTCTCTCTGCTGCCTGTCAGCATGTACAGTACATGAGAACTTCCAGCAATGAGCCTGCTGCCTGGACATGCCCAATGTAATAAACTACTGTAGTTACAAAAGCTTGTGCCGTAAAAACACGTGTTCATTCACCCGCTCAGCTGTGATAGTGAGACACTCCATATAATGATGAGCTAAGTGCGGACATAGATTGCAGCCTTACACACCAGCTTATATTGTGCAGCACATACACTAGCAGTCCTTTAGCAGAATCCTAACCTAGCTCATATAAGACACCTCATTGAGCCTAGCTCATCATATAACGAGTCTCATAGAATCCAGCTGTTCTAGTGAGCTCAGCTGATGAGGAAAGCGCAGGCTCGCCTAAAGGGGTGCCGGGGATGCGCAGTTTCACTGAACACAGACAATCCAAGATGGTGACTAATATGAAGTTTTTCTGCTAACCGGTCAACTTGGAAGTGACACCCGGAGTGGAGATTCCTTCCTGCCGACACCCTGTACTGACACCAGACTGAGGTGAGCAGGAGGGAGGGCGGACTTCTGCTGGCCTGGGCTCTCACTAGCTACTCCTGAGTGGCTGGCAGCAGGAATGGTATGGAGGGCCCTGGGAGGGGGCACAGGGGCCTATGTGTGGGGATAGCTATGGGGGGCCCAGTGTGCAGCCGGACTAGGAATGGGGGGAGTTCCCTACGTGGAGGAATGCATTGCAGTGTGTGTGTATGGATGGAGGAATGCTTTGCAGTGTGTGTGTGTATGGATGGAGGAATGCATTGCAGTGTGTGTGTGTATGGATGGAGGAATGCTTTGCAGTGTGTGTGTGTATGGATGGAGGAATGCATTGCAGTGTGTGTGTATGGATGGAGGAATGCATTGCAGTGTGTGTGTGTATGGATGGAGGAATGCATTGCAGTGTGTGTGTGTGTATGGATGGAGGAATGCATTGCAGTGTGTGTATGGATGGAGGAATGCATTGCAGTGTGTGTATGGATAGAGGAATGCATTGCAGTGTGTGTGTGTGGGGATGGAGGAATGCATTGCAGTGTGTGTGTATGGATGGAGGAATGCATTGCAGTGTGTGTGTATGGATGGATGAATGCATTGCAGTGTGTGTATGGATGGAGGAATGCATTGCAGTGTGTGTGTGTATGGATGGAGGAATGCATTGCAGTGTGTGTGTGTGTATGGATGGAGGAATGCATTGCAGTGTGTGTATGGATGGAGGAATGCATTGCAGTGTGTGTATGGATAGAGGAATGCATTGCAGTGTGTGTGTGTATGGATGGAGGAATGCATTGCAGTGTGTGTGTATGGATGGAGGAATACATGGCAGTGTGTGTGTGTGTATGGAGGAATACATGGCAGTGTGTGTGTGTGTGTGTGTATATGGAGGAATACATGACAGTGTGTGTGTGTGTGTGGAGGAATACATGGCAGAGTGTGTGTGTGTGTGTGTGTGTGTGTGTGTGTGTGTATGTATGGAGGAATACATGGCAGTGTGTGTGTATATATGGAGGAATGCATTGCAGTGTGTGTATGGAGGAGTACATTGCGGTGTGTGTGTATGGGGGAATATATTGCAGTGTGTGTGTATGGAGGAATGCATTGCAGTGTGTGTGTGTGTGTGTAGGAATGCATTGCAGTGGGTGCTGTGTGTTACATGGAGGAATGCATTGCAGTGGGTGCTGTGTGTTACATGGAGGAATGCATTGCAGTGGATGCTGTGTGTGTTTGTGTAGGAATGCATTGCAGTTAGTGCGGTGTGTGTGTGTGTGTGTGTGCAGGAATGCATTTCAGTGTGTGTGAATGCATTGCAATGGGTGATGTGTGTGTGTGTGTGTGTGTGTGTGTGTGTGTGTGTATGGGAATGCATTGCAGTTGGTGGGGTGTGTGTGTGTATAGAGGAATGCATTGCAGTGGGTAGTGTGTGTGTAGGAATGCATTGCAGTTGGTGGGGTGTGTGTGTGTATAGAGGAATGCATTGCAGTGGGTAGTGTGTGTGTGTGTGTGTGTGTGTGTGGAGGAAAACATTGCAGTGTGTGTGTAGGAATACATTGCAGTGGATGCTGTGTTCTGCATGGAGGAATACACTGGAGTGGGTGTGGCGTTGTGTGTGAAGGAATACCTTGGCATGGGTGCGGTGCTGTACCCACTAGAGTAGTGACTAGTTCCTCGGTGGAAATGGTGACGTGTTCACAGTAATGAGGAGGACACCTTCCCCTGTGTGCCCTGAGGCTAGTCCTAGCTGGAACCAGGCGTGTGAAGGAATGTGCCTGCCACTGATAAAACTACTCTTGGAATTCATAAAGAATGTGGTAGATACTGCGTAGAAATCTGTCTGCCACAAATGGCGGAACTTGCACCAGACTCGTGTACACCACAACACATCAACCTCTACCACATATACTTCACATAGACCCGCTTGTAGGAGTCGGTGTCACTGTACAGGAGAAAACCAGCTTGAAGTGAGAGGCAGTACTTTACTGAAGTCCCATATTCATTTTTTTTATTACAGTTTACTCCCTGCAGTCCCTGTTATCAAGGAGCTTACAATCTAAGTTCCATATCTCACATACATAGAATAGGACCCATTAGACAGGAGCCAATTAACTTACCAGCATGTGTTTTAGAGTTTGGGAAGAGACCTATGCAATCACATGGAGTACATATAAACACCATGCAGGTAGTGTTCTGGCCAGGATTCAAAAAGGGGAAGTGCTAACCACTAAGCGGCTGTGCTGTTCAGTAAGGGTACAGAAACCACTACGGTTTTGAGGGTGCACAGATCCTCATTTTCAAAGTCTCTGCTGACCCTTCATAAGTAGTTAATGCATACCCTCAAAATGCTGGTGTTTCTATTCTCCTATGGGATTTCACTAATGTGTTGCCTTTCACTTTAAGTTGGCATGCTGGCTTTCCCCTGTTCCTAGATTTATGTACGAGTAGCTATGGTGTATACAGTATGAATCTGATAGAATTTCAGGAAGTGATGGAGTTTTACAGGCCAACAAGCCATCTATAGAAGTTGGTAGAGCTGCACAATTCTGGCCAAAATGAGAAGCACGTTTTTTTGCTTAGAATAAAGATCACGATTCTCTCCCGATTCTCGCGGCTTAACATCTTACATATACAAAAAAATTGGGCTAACAGCACTGTTTAGTTTTTTGAAAGGGTAATTTTTCCAAAAAAAACCGCTGCGCAAATACCGTGTGACATAAAATATTGCAACAACCGCCATCTTATTCTCTAGGGTCTCTGCTAAAAAAAATATATAATGTTTGGGGGTTCGAAGTCATTTTCTAGCACAAAATACTGGCTTTTATTTGTAAGCAGCAAATCAGAAAAGATTTAGTCTTTAAATGGTTAAACTAAACTCTTCTATACACGGGAGTTCATTCCTTTGAAGTAATTAACATTGTATCTTTCTAGCTTTTATCAGCTGTGACTTCAGAACTTGGCTCTCTGTCCAGACTTGGCAGTCTCCCCAGAGACTCAGGTCGCTCTGACTTTGAAAAGACTTCAGGCGACTTGCATTGACTTTTATTACAGTCAAGTCCCGCTGAGTCGCCCCGCAAGTCGGACCCCATAAACTGCACTAAAAATCGCGGTAATGCCTGATGGAGATCGCAGGGGGCGGGGGTGCATCGAGATCACGATTTTAATATGATTAATCGTGCAGCTCTAGAAGTTGGGCAAGTAATGCAAACATATGAAACATTACCTCCAATGCAATTGTTTAAAAATAAAAAAAAAATCTGTGCAAGTGTTCAGTTCTTAACCACTTCAGCCCCGAAAGGATTTCCCCCTTTAGGACCGGAGCCCTTTTTGCGATTCGGCGCTGCGTCGCTTTAACTGACAATTGCGCGGTCGTGCAACGTTGTACCCAAACTAAATTTGCGTCCTTTTTTCCCCACAAATAGAGCTTTCTTTTGGTGGTATTTGATCACCGCTGCGTCATTTCTGATCGCCGCTATAAACAAAAGAAGAGCGACAATTTTGCAAAACAACCCAAATTTCTTACTTTTTGCTAAAATACAAATCCAAAAAAAAAAATATAAAAAATTTTTTTTCATTGGTTTTGGCCGATTTATAGTCTTCATATTTGTGATAAAAAAAATCGCAATCGGCGTTTATTGATTGGTTTGCGCAAAAGTTGCCGCGTTTACGGATGATGAGAATTAATTTCTGGGCTTTTTATTTATTTATTTTTTTTACTAGTAATGGCGGCGATCTGCGATTTTTAGCGGTACTGCGATATTAGGGCGGACATGTCGGAACATTTTGACACTTTTTTGGGACCAATGGCATTTATACAGCGATCAGTGCTATAAAAATGCACTGATTACTGTGTAAATGCCATTGGCAGTGAAGGGGTTAACCTGTAAGGGGGCGCTCTAAGGGCTAACTGTGTTCCCTGGGCGTGTTCTCACTGTATGTGGGCTGCCCTAACTGGGGAAGGGAAGTGATCACCGCTTCCATGTAAAGGAAACACATTAGTCTACCATTATAAAAGAATTGGCCTCACCTGTATGCCTCAGTTGTTTGTGTTTCCTCCGGACCACAGAGCTGCGACAAGGAAGACCAGTCCCTGTGCTAACTGCAGGGGGCTCCTTGACTGCCCCCCCCCCCCCCGATGATCCAAGGGGTTTGGGGGTAGGCCAGCAGGGGCAGCAATTCTTAACTGCCCGAGGTTTCACCCCTGCAGGGGGGTTAGCAACTCCCCCCCCCCCAATGCTGCAGACATGCTGATGGCATCTCCCCTTGCTGCCGCCGCTCACAGCATCAGCTCTTGCCTGAAGAGGGATGGAGGCTCTGGGGACCGACGCCGATTCCTCCGTCAGCGGGGGTGGAAACCGGGGGCTCCCTGTGTGTGGGGGCAGATCAGGTGAAACCCTGGGTGCTCCTAGCCGCTCTCTACCCGTTCGGTCCGGCGGTTCGGGACTGACACGTGTACCAAGGTAACGCCGGGAATGGCGTTCCGGTCGGCGGCCATCTTGGTGGAGGCAAGAATGTTGAGGGTGACACCTCACTTGGATGTATATTCATCCTGCCTGTCAGGACGGCTCTAAGGTAAGCCAGAGAACTTTTTTGTGTAACCTCTGCCTTTTACCTTTTCGTTATGTTACCAAATCGGTCAGATTGCGGACAATTCATTCATTCGGGTCCCTTTTGCTTGTTGTAGGCAAAGGCCCCAAAGGAGAAGAGGGGGGAAAAAGCACGGCTAAGACATGTCTCGTGCGGACACTGCCTTCCTCCAGAATGGAAGAAACCGCTCTGCCAGAAATGTGTTGACAGGCTGGTAGGAAAGGAGTCGCAGAACTACTTTAGGGACACAGTCAGCAAGTTTAAAAAAGAAATAAAAGGCACCATTGTACCTTTTGCAAGCAGCCATCAAAAAATTGGAAGGCGCTTCCAGCGCAGACCAGGTTAGCATACCTTCCATTAGCAAAGCAACCACCCAAGCAGAAAGCGGGGAAGAGCTTGACCCCCCCGAAACCAGAAAGTGGGTCTGATGAATCAGAGGAAGGGTTATGCACAGACTCAGACGATCAGGATTCAGAGTCAGTAGGCACGCTGTTTCCATCAGAAGAGACAGTCTTTTAAAAGACCTAGCGGACACCCTAGGGATTAAGGGGAAGAAAGTGGCAGAGCTCACGCTGCATGATAGAATGTACAAAATGCTGCAACCCAAAAAGGCCAGAACTTTTCCAGTCCACCAGGCCTTCAAAGATTGGTCAAGAGGGAGTGGAGCGAGCCAGAGAAAAAACTGTTCATGCCAGCAGCTATTAAACGCAGATACCCTTTTGAGGAAGAGGACACTAAAGCCTGGGCAAAATGCCCTAAAGTGGATGCCTCCCTAGCACGGGTAGCAAATAAGACAGATCTGTCCTTTGACGATGCATGGACGCTCAGTGACCCTATGGATAAGAAGATAGAACCGGTGCTCAAAAGAGCATGGGAAGCAGGCGCTGCCAACTTAAATCCAGCCATAGCCTCTACCTGTACAGCCCGTACGCTTCTGATCTGGTTGAACCAGTTGCAGGAATTACTGGCAGGGGATACACCTAGAGAAGCGCTGGCTCAGGCCATCCCCTCGCTGATCAGAGCTGCTTCCTTTCTGGCAGATGCTTTGGTGGAAACAGTAAGGGTGGTTTCAAGGATGACGGCACTGGTGAATTCGGCCAGGAGGGCCCTATGGCTGAAGGCCTGAGCTGAAGGCCTGGGGAGGGGACATCGCCTCCAAAAGCAGGTTATGTTGGATTCCCTTCTCGGGGGACCTACTTTTTGGGGCTGAGCTGGAGTCAGTTCTAGACAAGGCAGCGGCTAAGAACAAGGGATTCCCTCAGTCCAAAAAGAAACAGGGCAAAACCCCTTTTCGTCAGCCCAGGAAATTTGATAAACAAGGGGCAAAGAAACGCTGGCAGCAGAATTGGGGTCAGCAAAATTGGCAAATGAATAAGGGGAAGGGGGACTTCATCCTCAAACCCTCTGGTCAAAAGAACAAAAACCAATGGCCATCGACAAGTTGGGGGCAGGCTGACAAGGTTCTCTACAGCATGGGAAAAGATCACAGCAAATGGCTTTGTACTACGTACTATAACAGAAGGTTATGCGTTGGAGCTCGCCAGCCTCCCCCCTACAAAATTCCTTCTGACTACAATGCCAAAGAGAGAGGACAAAGCAGATGCATTTCTGGTGTCCTTTCAGGACCTAATAACGCAGGAGGTGGTGTGTCCAAGGGGAAGGGACAGGGGTATACTCCCACCTGTTCCCAAGGAAGAAACAGTCGGGAAAGCTAAGGCTTATCCTGAATCTAAAGAACCTCAACAAAAACATAACGTACAAAAGGTTCAGAATGAAGTCCATTTACTCCGTCAAAAATCCTTTCAGAGGGAATGTTCATGGCAACGATAGATCTCCAGGATGCATATCTGCATGTGCCTATAAAGAGCTCTCATTAAAAATACCTATGATTTGCGATACAGGGGCCAGCAGCCACGCTGCATCTACAATACACCGCCCTACCCTTCGGGATCTCCTCTGCACCAAGAATTTTCTCAAAAATCATGGCAGAGGCCCTGAGGGAGCTAAGGTTAAAAGGCCTAGGAGTAATTCCGTACCTGGACGACCTACTGTTTTTTGCAGAGTTCAGCAACATCCCTGGAAGACAACCTTCGGACAAGCATGTCCTACTTGCAGGAACTGGGGTGGCTGATAAACATCAAAAAGTCACAGCTCTACCCCAGTCAGAGTAACCTACTTAGGTTAAATACTAGACTCAAAACAAACAAAAGTGTTTTTGACAGAGGACAAGGTAGAAAAGATCAGAGGCCATAACTTCTCTCCTAAAAGTTAAACAAATAACCATCAGGAGAGGGATGGCAGTTCTGGGACTGTCGTCAGCCTCAATACCAGCCATCACATGGGCGCAGATCCATATGCAACCACTGCAGGATCACATTCTGACCCAATGGGACGGCGACTCATCCACTTTGGATGAAAATATTCAGATACCACACACGGTCAAGGAAGCCCACTCCGTTACATAGACGGATGCAGAGCAATCCAGTGCAGATCACCACGAATACCAGTTCTCTGGGCTGTGGAGCTCACATGGAGGACCACTGTACTCAAGAGAAATGGGACCCCAAAATGTCGCAAGCCTCATCAAACATGAGGGAACTAAAAGCGGTGAAGGAAGCACTATTAGCATTCTAGTCAGCCATTCAAGGGAAAGACGTCTGTATCCACTCAGACAACGCCATGACAGTGGCCTATCTGAACCGACGGGGGGACAAGATCACTGCAGCTAATGACATTAGCGGAGTCTGTCCTTCTGTGGGCAGAGGCAAACATTCGATCGATCTCAGCTATCCATCTAAAGGCACAAGCAATACCCTAGCGGGCTTCTTAAGCAGAAAGACAGTGAAGCAGACAGAATGGACATTTACACCAGGAGGTCTTCTCATGGATTACGGAGGCATGGGGGACTCCTGAAATAGACCTGTTCACCACAAAGGCAAACACGACACCCAAATTTTTTTTCGCTGGACCCTTTAAATGGCAACAGCAGGGTATATGCATTCAACCAAACCTGGAATTTCCGGGTAGCATACGCATTTCCTCCGACTGCTCTGCTCCCAAGGGTGTTGCAGAAAATCAAGAAAAAAAAGAGAAAGCAATGGTAATTCTTATTGCCCCCTTCTGGCCACATAGAGCGTGGTTCAGCCACCTGACAAACCTCAGCACAAAGCCACAGCTAAGTCTGCCGGATCGACAGGACCTACTAAGTCAGGGACCAGTCAGTCATCCAAGGCACAACATTTTCAAGCTCTCAGCCTGATACCAGAGAGGTTGAAACTGCAAGAGAAAGGGTTGTCAAACAGAGTCATCGACTCCATCCTGGCAAGCAGGAAGCCGGTTACCAGGGCTATATATGAAAAAGTAAATTCACATCCTGGTTACGAGGCCAAGGAGACTCGGGGAAGGAGTTCATCCCAGCAGTCTTGGATTTTCTACAAGAAGGGGCAGATAAAAACATGGCAACTAGCACTTTGAAGGTACAGGTGGCAGCCTTCTCTTCCATTACTGACCTCAAATTAGCGGAGGACCCACTGATCAAGAGGTTCCTACTCTCTTTAAAAAGATCCAGGCCAATAAAGTTGAGCGGATCCCCATCTTGGGATCTAGCCATAGTACTAAGAGGGTTCCTTTTGTCACCATTCAAACCCTTGGAGGAAGCAGGGGGCAAATATCTCACACTAAAAACACTTTTAGTAGCCCTACTTTCGGCCCGGAGGGTTAGTGAAATACAAGCCTTATCGATACCAGAGCCTTACTGAGAAATACACACGGATCCTGCATTCCTACCAAAATTGTCATCTAGCTTCCATAGAACCCAGAAAGTGATCATCCCGCATCCCGCCCCTGCCGACATCCATGACCAGCGGGAAAGGGACATATGACAAACTGGATGTAAGGAAAACATTAATTGCGTACTTAGAAAGAACTAAAGACCTGGTGAAATACGTCATTGTTCGTCCTCCACACAGGAACAAACAGGGGTAAGCGAGCCTCCAAGAATACGATCAGCAGATGGATAAGATTGGCCATTCATATGACTTATAAAGTACAAGAACTCAAGGGTCCTGCTAGAGTCAAGGCCCATTCAATAAGAGCCTGGGCCACTTCAGCTGCAGAGCTTCACCTGAACAGATCTGCAGGGCAGGGACATGGTCAAGCTTTGGTACTTTGGTAAAGCATTACCGTATCGATCGGCTATCCAGTCAGGACCAGTTCCTCAGATGCAAGGAGTTGGGTACCTGGTAAACTCTTTTTCTAAGACATCTTCCAGGGCAGCACTAGTTCCCACCCTGCAGTTTTTTTACAGGAAGAATTATGGGGACGCATTAGCTTACTAGAAGTCCTTTGGTGCTTTAATATTACTGAGGTATACAAGTGAGGCTGATTCTTTTATAACAACTTCAGCCCCGGAAGGATTTCCCACGTTGGGATCGGAGCACTTTTTGCGATTCGGCACTGCGTCACTTTAACTGACAATTGCGCAGTCGTGTGACGTTGTACCCAAACGACCTTTGCATCCTTTTTTCCCCACAAATAGAGCTTTCTTTTGGTGGTATTTGATCAGCTCACCTCCTGTGTCATTTCTGATCACCTCTATAAACAAAAAAAGAGCGACAATTTTGCAAAAACTGTTTTTCTTTTTGCTAACATACAAATCCAAAAAAAAATATTAAAACCTTTTTTTTCATCGGTTTTGGCCTATTTATATTCTTCCTCATATTTTTGGTAAAAAAAAAAAAATCACAATCTGCGTTTATTTGGTTTGCGCAAAAGTGGCCGTGTTTACGGATGATGAGAATAAATTTCTGGGGTTTTTATTTATTTATTTATTTATTTTTTTACTAGTAATGGCGGCGATCTGCGATTTTTAGTGGTACTGCGATATTGCAGCGGACATGTCGGACCATTTTGACACACTTTTTTGGGACCAATGACATTTATACAGCGATGAGAACTTTTAAATATCCACTGATTTACAGTATAAATGTCATTGACAGTGAAGGGGTTAACCTGCAGGGGGAGATCTAGGGTTTAACTGTGTTCCCTGGGTGTGTTCTAACTATGGGGGGGGCTGGGCTGTTATGGGCATAAGAGATCTAACTGATGCCAGTGACAGAGATCAGTAGATCTCCTATACCCGCACTGACAGAGTGGGGAACCGCCGTGTTTACATCGTGGGTTCCCCGTTCTTTTGCTGTGGCCGCTCATCGCGGCTCGCCAGCGGACATCGGGTCCGCCCGAGCTGCGGACACACTACTCCGGAGTACGGCGTGCCCGCGCCCCCTACCGGCCACTCCGCAAATCGCCGTTTATTTACGGTGATTCGCGGGACGCATCTACACTGCCGCAGTAAATATACTGCGCGCGGTGTGGAATCGGATAATGGTGGACTAATGTGTTTCCTGTTTTAGGAAGGAGGAGGCTATCTCTCGGATTCTGCCCTGGAAGACGTCTTAGAAAAGAGTTTACCAGGTACCTAACTCTGTTTGTTTGTTTTTATTTCATTTTGGATAGAGTAAGGCTAGGTTCACACTGCTGCGGTGCGGGAACCCTGCGAATTCACTGCGGGTTCCCGCATCGCAGGTCTCTGATCGGCAGTTCACACTGCCATATGCGATCTCTGGGGAGTGTCAATACAATGTTAATGACACCCCCAAATGAGTACGCATATCGCACTGCGAACTGCAAACTCGCACAGGAATCGGATCGCATGGTGTGAACCACCATGCGATCCGATTCTGAGCCTGCGAAAAAAAAGGGTCCTGTGCGAGTTTGCTCCGATTGCGATGCGAATTCAGCCATACAATCTCTATGGCTGATTTTGCATCGCACAGAGATCGCATATGGTTCACACTGCAGTGCGGTGCGAAATCATATGCGATCTCTGTGATCGGAGCAGTGTGAACCTAGCCTTAGGGATGGTTATAACCGCTGTCAGAGATTTTTTTTTTTTTTTTTTTTTTTTTTTTTTTTTT
>BLSH010009260.1:1254450-1265918 GCA_018402905.1 Glandirana rugosa | reverse complement strand
CCCCCCCCCCCCCCCCCCCAACACCAAACATCAGGCCCGGTGCAGACCCTTGAGACACTGGTGATTCAACCAGTATCAGAGATTCAGGCAGCTGAGAATGAGGGCGCAGTCGGTCCGCATGCCGCCTGCAAATGGAACCATCATCCAGGCAGACACTATACATCTTTGGTCCCAAAGTCTCTGCAACGATAGCAGGAAGCCAACGGGTGTTGGAAGCCCTATAAGATCAGGCCCATACCTTTTTGTTGGGCTGTGAACCGGAGGAGCTCGTCGTGTTTGACCATCTTGTCTTGGGACTGCAGTACATGTTCCTGGACTATTTGAGGGTGGAGCATGTCCAAAACAGTCCATGGCTGCCGACCCAGAACGAGTTCACCTTTCACTCCCGTTGGAGTGCGAAAGGTACTGTCCGAGCTTTAAATAACTTGGGCTGAGCATTTTAAATAACTTGGGCTGAGTGTTGGGTTTCATCTTGAGTCTCACACAGTCATGCATTATTTTCCCTAACTGGTTACCAAAGGTCTTTGGGAACCGCTGCTTCAGGGACACCACCCATCCCTCATCATCTCCTAATGGAATTGTAACTGTGTTACAGGGGTTTATGGAGATGTCTGGCATACCAAAGTGAGCAATCCAGTCTCTCCCAAAGAGAGGGGCTCCCCCATGTTCTAGGATATATAATGGCAGTCTTGCTCTGACCCTTGTAGTATACCTGTATTTTAGCGTAACCCACTGGGTTACGTATCTTTTTGAGTACATTTGCAGTCTGAAGTTGTCTCCATTGTTCCTGGGTGATAACTGAAACTGCCACTCCTGTGTCTGCATCCATCTTGAGTTTCTTTCCCTCAACGGTTACCTCTACAGTCATTGCGGAGGGTGATTAATGCATATAATGTATGTCTAATCTGTGGAGCACTTCCTCATCCTCTGGCTCAGATGATGATGTATATATTCCCTCCATATATGTCTGTCTTGGGGTTCAGAGGTTGTTTATCTCGCACCTTCTTGCTATGGCACACCCGTTTAAGATGGCCCATCTTACCGCAATTATTATGACAGGTCTGATCCTTAAACTGGCAGACTTTGTGTTCATGGTCTGTATTCCCACAACGGTAGCAAGCTAACTCTCGGCTTGATGGGGGTTTGTATTTCCAGTTTCCGGCAGTTGGCTTGACTACTGTTCGGAAAACTTCCTCTTCCTCTTTCACTTCTTCCCTTCTGCCCTGGGGGTTCATTTCCTCTACCTTTCACAGCCATTTTCATCACTGAAGCTATCTCAATTGCCTTTGTAAGGGTAAGGTCTTTCTCTGTTAAGTCTCTTTTGGCTACACTCACTATTCAGTCCCACGGCAAACTTATCTCTCAGTGCAGTAGGGTAAGTACTCCCCAAAATAACAGGTAGAGGCTAGTCTGCGAAGGGTGAGCACATAAGCCTTAATTTCTTCACCAGGCTGCTGCTGATAGAACCAAAATCTTATTGCAATCACTAGTGGTTTAGGCTGGAAGTGAACCTGTAACAGTGTCACAAGCTCTGCCAATGTCTTAGTTGCTGGTTTTACAGGGGAAAGGAGATCCCTAAGAGTGTCATATGTCTTAGCACCAACCACTGTAAGAAATACTGCTAATTGCCTGTCATATGGGATGGCATTTGCACTGAAATACTGTTCCAATCTCTCAACCCAGGAACTGCAGGATGTCTGTTCATCAAATTCACTTAAAATGTCCCGATTTAATGACATTTTTCCTGCTGGGCTCTGTGAGTGCTTTTATCCAGGTGGTAATCCACACTGCCTTTTGTATGTGTCTGTCTCGCTGTCCCCTCACTCTCCCCCTTCCTTTTCGCCACTATTATATTCTGAGTTGTGAGAGAGACAATGGTTTGGAACAGCCGATGTTTATTTCAGTACTCGCTGTACACTCCAACATGCATCTCAGGACAGGTATATCTTAGTGTGCTTCCTTTACAATTATGTTTCTCATCCCTGCGTCTCTAAGATGGCTTCCTTGACCCTTGTCATTACTGCTGGGTGGAGTCAGCCTTAGAGACGGTGCATGTGAAACCCTTCGATTATAACAGGCTTTCAGTTTCCAATATGCCCCCTGCCCGCAGACCCCCGCAACCACCGCCCAGGGTTGTGGGAAGAGGCCCTTGATCCCATCAACATGGGGACAAGTTTCTTTTGGGTTAGGGGGGTGCAGACCCCCCCCCCCCCCATATGTTGAGGTCGTGTGACCTGGTATGGTCCAGGAGGGGACGCTCGCTCATCCCCACTCTTTCCTAACCTGCCAAGCTGCATGCTAGGATAAGGGTCTGGTATGGATTGTTTTTCCATTTTTGACGTAGGGTTCCCTTTCAAGATCCATGTACTGTACTCAAAGGGCCTGTTATGGATCTTGCAGTTGGAGGGGCTTTTTTTTTTTTTCCTTTTTCGTTTTAGCATGAGGTTCCCCTTCAAGATCTTCAGAGCACAAGTCACATCATGATGATGATGATGATGATCTGACTTGGTTGGCGCCTTCTATTCAAATCAATGGGCTCTCATAGGGAACCATTGATTTTGACATGGTAAGAAAAAAAAAAAGCTTGACTCGACTTAATCCAGTGATTAGCTGCGTTTAGCAGCATCTGATGTTTTTTACAGCTGTAACGCCAGTCCTCAGAATGCGCTGGCCCTGGGTTTTTGTTTTTTTATTTTTTTATTTTTTTTTGTGGCTTGAAAACGCTTATGCCATTTACAGCTCCTAAAAGCCTGTGCATAATAACATGGAGAGGCATTTTTAAGCTGAAAAAAACAAAAGACGTGTGACACTGCTACAAGCAGCTGTAAAAACGCCCTGTTCGCACGAGGCCTAAAGGATAAGTTGATACGTTCACCTTTTTAACAAAACCATAAAAATAAATGCACATCTTTTGCAGGTAAAAAAGATGCATTTATTATTTTTTTTACTTTGAGCCTGGAAAGCATTACACCCGTGAGCAACAGATCACGGTGCCATGCAGGTCTCCTGCAGACTTGTCAGAGTATCTGTCTGTTCGTGCCTCGTATGGGCAAGCAGATGCACATTGACAGGAAGAGACCATGAACTACCAGAGCGCTCAACATTGCCATGATAGTTAATTTACCAGCTACAAGCCAACAGCCACAAAGGATGTCGACACTTGAAGTTTTCCATTCACAGAATCTGTGAATGGAATGATGTAACCAGATGGGTGAAACCCTGCACAACCGCGTTATTTTCAAACCGTGAGAGCGGGGCGCCCAGAGAAGATGCCTGCTTGCTGTCACTAGGGGAGGGGGGGAAGAGGCTGCAGTTGCTGGAAAGTATTGTTACACCCTAAATATGAGTGGAACATGTAACCTGTTCCAAGAGGTGAAGTTATCCTTTAACCACTTCAGCCCCGGAAGTATTTTCAGCTTTAGGACCAGAGCCCTTTTTGCGATTCGGCACTGCGTCGCTTTAACTGACAATTGCGCGGTCGTGCCACGTTGTACCCAAACGAAATTTGCGTCCTTTTTTTCCCACAAATAGAGCTTTCTTTTGGTGGTATTTGATCACCGCTGCGTCATTTCTGATCGCCGCTATAAACAAAAGAAGAGCGACAATTTTGCAAAAAAAAAACAAATTTCGTACTTTTTGCTAACATACAAATCCAAAAAAGTATATAAAAATTTTTTTTCATCGGTTTTGGCCGATTTATATTCTTCCTCATATTTGTGATAAAAAAAATCGCAATCGGCGTTCATTGATTGGTTTGTGCAAAAGTGGTCGCGTTTACAGATGATGAGAATTCATTTTTGGGGTTTTTATTTATTTATTTTTTTTTACTAGTAATGGTGGCGATCTGCGATTTTTAGCGGTACTGCGATATTGCAGCGGACATGTCGGACCATTTTGACACTTTTTTTGGGACCATTGGCATTTATACAGCGATCAGTGCTATAAAAATGCACTTACTGTGTAAATGCCATTGGCAGTGAAGGGGTTAACCTGCAGCGGGCTCTCTAAGGGTTAACAGTGTTCCCTGGGCGTGTTCTAACTGTATGGAGGCTGCCCTATCTGGGGAAGGGAAGTGGTCACAGCCTCCATATACAGGAAGGCTGTGATCACAGCCCTTCCCCCTTCACAGAACGGAGGTCCGTGTTTACATACACGGACCTCCGTTCCTTCGCTCCGGGGAGGCCATCGCGGGTAGCCGGCGGCAATCGAAGCCGCCGCACCCGCTCCCTGGCCCTCCCCGAACACAGTGAGCACGCGGGCACGCCTCCGGCAGTGCGCACGCGCTCACTAGGCTCGGTCTCGCGGCCGCCGTCATATGACGGCGCTTTGCGCTCACCAGCCACCTTGTCGCCGTCAGATGCCGATCGGCGGTCGGCAAGGGGTTAAAGGGGAAGTCCACTCTTAACACTAAAATCTCTAAATCTACAGGCATCCATGATCTAAGACTAACCTATCTAACCCTGTAAAGAAGAAATCTCTATACATATCTTTTCTGAAGCTGGTCCGGTCTCCAGTGGTTGGAAGCTCTGCAGAGGAGACAACGGCTGGGAAGTGACATCACCCATAGAGTTACTATGGGGCTTCTGTTGTTGGCTACCTTCTCTGCACCCGCCTCCACAGCAAAGCCGCTGCTGACAGCAGTGTGAGACCAGACTGGAGCTGCTTCAAAAAAGGTATGTATATCGATTTCTGCTTTACAGGGCTAGATAGGTTAGTCTTATGGCCCATACACATGGTACGACGGTCGTACAACAGCCTGTTGTCCGATAATCCGACCATTAGTACGTACAATTCAACAGCCAATTTCCAATTCTCTTCCATCAGAAGTTGTCTGAGAAGACTAGAAAACTTTTGTTGGCCAATTTTCGGCTTGTGTGTACAGAAGTTGGCCCAACAAAAGTTGGAAGTGCAAACACGCATGCTCGGAATCCAGTAAGTGTTCGGTCGTGTAAACCTGCGTCCGTAATTCACAATTCACATTCACCTGAACTTCCTCTTTATATGCCCCTAACATGTCACTACGTTTGCCTTTGTTGGACAATAATGTGACCACCTTACGCTAGACAAAACCATGGACAGCCAATTTGGACAAAAGTTGGATGTGCGGTTTTTGTACGACAATGGGCACGTGTGTACAAGGCTTTAGACCCATACACTATACAGCTTCTCTTGTATGATTTCCTTTCGATTTACCAAAACCATGTATCCCAAGGGCCTGCCTGATTGCATACAAATTGAAACGCTTAAGGTTTTACCTCATATTATATGGTTTTGGTAAGTCTAAAGAAAATTGTATAGTGTGTATCCAGCTTTAGCTCTTGGATGCCTGTAGATTTAGCGATTTCAGTGTTAGGGTGGACTTCCCCTTTTTAATGTGTTGCGGTATAGTATCTCCTAACACCTCTGTGTGCAGGCCTCCAGATGAAACTGAGGGGCAAAATTACACTTTTATTAGTCCCTGGGCTTCCTAAAGACCACCCCCCCAAAAAAGGACCACCGAGGGAGGGCCCAGTCAAAATTCACTGATAACTCTAATGTAGCGAGGGAGGTCCCCCCCACCCACTAGAAAAGGCTGGCATGCTTATCGATCAGTGTGGTCCTTAGCGTCTCCCATATAAGGGAGATGCTGGGACTCAAACTGCCACCCAACCAAAGATTGCGCACCAGAAGTGACATAATCTCCTGACAAGAAGTGTAAAACACATCACGCCTCCGCCCATCTGCACTCCAACCTGAAGCGCAAATAGACTGACAGTTCAGGAACCACACAAAGGGGCAGTGTCTCTCTTGGGTTCACCACATCAATGGGGACACAATCCAAGACAGCACAAGCAGACATCCAGCACACACAAATCACAGAACCACAAAGACGACAAAAGAGGAACAGCAACAAAACAAAAACACAAAAGACAACAACGGAAAACACAACAGACCCACAACAAAATGACAACACCCCAACCAACACCTCCAACCAGACAGCCAGGCAATCCAAACCAAATAAACAAACTCACAAATAAACCACTCAAACGGCTAAAACACACTTCACAAACCATCAACAATGTACTGTACATAACCGGAACCGACCCAGAAATACACAACCCAATCAAATATTCAAACCATGATGTTCACACAAATTCAGAAATACCAAAAAAACAAACACGTATACAAACTAAAGTTGGATACTGTCTGTTCATGTAATTATGTGTATGTATTCTCTTTTGTTCCCCTCTCTCCCTTTGACAGAATGCTATTTTTGCGTGATGTTGCAATATATTTTGTATTTTGCTGACTGCTAACTATATTGGATATTTTTGTTATTGATATGTAATCCAATACTTTTTGTCCTTCTTGTAGATGGATTGTTTTGTCTGTTATGCCTATGTCTTAAATAAGCTTGTGGTCCTGAAGAAGCGGAATACCTGCGAAAGGCGTAGACTAACGTTTGGGTTAGGATATGTCTGTCTAGAACCTGTGTTTTCAAAAATTGTATTGTGTTCATAATGGATTTTTAACCTGTCTGATAAACTACCATTCATTCTTTTAAATACAATTTTGAGAAGAGTGTTATATCTATAATTCCCAGGGGGTTATCTGAAAAATCCATTGGGTGTTTTTTTTTTTTTTTTTCTTTTGTCCGTTTTCAATGGCTGCAGTGCTGATCTGTTACAGCAGGGGAATCTGTTTGCTGTCAGAATCCAATAGTAAAGCAGAGAGGTTTTTTTTTTTTTTTTTTTTTTTTTTTTCTTTCCCCACTCAGCCTATTGGCTGAATGAAAAACCATGTATGGCCGGCCTAAATGAAGTAATAGAAATTTGCAAAGTGAGTACTACTCTCCTCCCACACAACGCTATTGTCAGGCATTACACATTCAGTCCTCTAATCATACTTTGCGGAGAAAAGTGAAATCACACAAACCCAAGATTATAACTGGTATTCAGTGTGAGAATATGCATTTTTTTTTTTACCTCATTTTTCCTGTACAGTGTATTTTGCATGTTGCCTGTGACAATGCAGATGAATATATGCTTTAGAAGTAGGTTGCCAGGGATGCAGTTGCCTGACAACCATATATCTTACTGGATTTCTTTCCTTGTCTGTAGGGTGTCGGGAGCAAAATTCTGAATCACAAACTGTAATGCTGCTCATACAGGTATGGTCCATTCAGACTGTGCCTGTGTGTTAATTATCGCATAACCTTCAACAGAGCTCATCCACCCCATCACTACCCTAAGCCTTAAAATTGAGTTGTTTCAAAAAAGTGAAGATTTCCTGTGTTATAGGAATCCTAGAAATTGTAGTTGTGCCTAAGCAGTACCTTGAAAATGTATCTTTTTGTTGTATGGAATTCCTCTTGGAAAATAGCAGTGCACTGCCGGACATGTGAATGTGCCTACAACCTCATCACAGTATATGTGCTGATCACTGTGCTACCTGCTGGAGGCACTGACATGAGGAAGCTAAGCCCTGCCTCTGCCTCTATACAGAGACACAGTGTAGAACAAAGCTTGGTAACTTGGTAATGGAAACAAACTACCTCCAGTGAGACCACAGGCAACACTGGTAAATGATCGTTTGCCTCCGTCTGCCCTTGTTGTCTGGCACGGCTTCCCTTTTGAAAGATGTGGATATGCAAATAGCAATGATTTAGAGTCGCCATAAGCATGCCTTCTGGCCCAATTGACAGTACTTTAACCTGCTAATAGGGGCTCCAGGCATTGGTTATTGTGATATGGAATAGAGTAGTAGACCTATACAGTGCGTTAAAAACTATTGGTACCCCCTTGAAATTTTCCACATTTTGTCATGTTACGACCAAAAACATAAATGTATTTTATTGCTATTCTATGTGATAGACCAACACGAAGTGGCACATAATTGTGAAGTGGAAGGAAAATGATAAATGGGTTTCCAAATTTTTTACAATTGAATATCTGAAAAGTGTGGCGTGCGTTTTTTTATTCAGCCCCCTTTACTCTGATACCCCTAACAAAAATCTAGTGCAACCAATTGACTTCAGAAGTCACCTAATTAGTAAATAGAGGCTATCTGCATGTACTTTAATCTCAGTATAAAGACAGCTGTTCTGTGATGTACGCAGAGGTTTGTTAACCGGTTCCCCACCGCGCGCCGTCTTTTTACGGCGGCAGTGGGGGAGCCCTGCGCGAATCGCCGTAAATAAGCGGCGATCTGCATTTAGCCACCAGGGGGCGCGCGAGCACCCGCGGCTCGCGCGGACCCCATGTCCGCCGGCGAGCCGCGATGAGCGGCTACAGGGAAAGAACGGGGAACCGCCGATGTAAACACGGCGGTTCCCCGCTCTGTCAGTGGGGTATGAGAGATCTACTGATCCATGTCACTGGGATCAGTTAGATCTCTCATGCCCATGTTAGCCCAGCCCCCCCACAGTAAGAACACACCCAGGGAACACAGTTAACCCCTTCCCTGCCAATGACATTTATACAGTAATCAGTGGACATTTAAATTTATGATCGCTGAATAAATGTCATTGGTCCCAAAAAAGTGTCAAAAATGTCCGACATGTCCGCCCCAATATCGCATTACCGCTAAAAATCGCAGATCGCCGACATTACCAGTAAAAAATAAAAAAAAAATAAAAACGCCAGAAATGAATTCTCACCATCCGTAAACGCGGCCACTTTTGCGCAAACCAATCAATAAACGGCGATTGCAATTTTTTTTATCGCAAATATGAGGAATTATATAAATCGGCCAAAAACGGTGAAAAAAAATTTTTTTATATATTTTTTTTTTTGGATCTGAATTTTAGCAAAAAGTAAGAAATTTGGGTTTTTTCGCAAAATGGTCGCTCTTCTTTTGTTTATACCGGCGATAAGAAATGACGCAGAGGCGATCAAATGCCACCAAAAGAAAGCTCTATTTGTGGGAAAACAAGGGCGCAAATTTTGTTTGAGTGCAACGTTGCACGACCGCGCAATTGTCAGTTAAAGCGACGCAGCGCCGAATCGCAAAAAGTGCTCTGGTCCTAAAGCTGCAAAACCTTCCGGTTGGTAAGTGGTTAAAGAACCTTAGTGAACAAACCGCATCATGAAGGCCAAATAACACACCGGACAGGTCAGGGATAAAATTGTGGAGAAGTTTAAAGCAGTGTTGGGTTAAATACAAATATCCCAAGCTTTGAACATCTCACGGAGCACTGTTAAATCCATCATCAGAAAATGGAAAGAGTATGGCACAACTGCAAACCTACCAAGACATGGCTGTCCACCTAAACTGACAGACCGGTCAAGGAGAACATTAATCAGAGAAGCCGCAAAGAGACCCATGGTAACTCTGGAGGAACTGCAGAGATCCACAGCTCCGGTGGGAGAATCTGTCCACTGGCCAACTATTAGTCGTGCACACCACAAATCTGGCCTTTATGGAAGAGCGGCAAGAAGAAAGCCATTGTTAAAAAGAAACCATAAGAAGTCCAGTTTTCAGCTTGCGAGAAGCCATTTTGGGGACGCAGCAAACATGTGGATGAAGGTGTTCTGGTCAGATGAGACCAAAATTTGAACTTTTTGGCCTAAAAGCAAAACGCTATGTGTGGTGGAAATCTAACACTGCACATCACCCTGAACACATCATCCCCTCTGTGAAACATGGTAGTGGCAGCATCATGTTGTGGGGATGCTTTTCTTCAGCAGGGACAGGGAAGTTGGTCAGAGTTGATGGGAAGATGGATGGAGCCAATTGCAGGGCAATCTTAGAAGAAAACCTGTTAGACTATGCAAGAGACTTGAGACTGGGGCAGACGTTCACCTTCCAGCAGGACAACGACCCTAAACATACAGCCAGAACTACAATGAAATGGTTTAGATCAAAGCATGTTCATGTGTTAAATTAGCCCACTCAAAGTCCAGACCTAAATCCAATTGAGAATCTGTGACAAGACTTGAAAATTGCTGTTCATAGACGCGCTCCGTCCAATTTGACAGAGCTTGAGCTATTTTGCAAAGAAGAATGGGCAAAAATGTCACTCTCTCTAGATGTGCAAAGCTGGTAGAGACATCCCCAAAAAAGACTTGCAGCTGTAATTGCAGAGAGGTAGTTTTACTCAGGGGGGCTGAATACAAATGCACGCCACACTTTTCACATATTTATTTGTAAAAAAATTCTCAGTTATGTGCCACTTTTTGTGTTGGTCTATCACATAAAATCCCAATAAAATAAAATAGTTACATTTTTGATTGTAAAGTGACAAAATGTGGAAAAGTTAAAGGGGTAGGAATCCAAGGCACTTTTATTTACTACGTTATAAGGAAGTAGAGAGATTGCAAGGCAGCTGTGCTGGCCGGAAAATAATGTAATGAAAAAAAGAATGTGCTGGCTGCTTATGTCAGAAATCCTGCAGCAAAGAGAAGAACTTTCAATATGGCCTTCTGGGGAGAGAGCGAAAAACAAAAGGCTTATTCCAGACAGGATCACCATCACAGGTTTCCGGTAGATAACATACTTAGATTTTGGGGGACCTTGCTGTCATGGAAGATTGTACAGCAGGGATTACAGCAGGTAATCGCTGGCTGTGTGGAAAGTCACGAATAGTTGCGGCTACCTGTCATTTGTGTTCGGGGCTGGAGGCCACACCCAGGCGCTTACAGCTGCAGCAGGATTTAGAAGATTGCTGCCGGTGTAAATGTGGCTTAAATATGCTGTGGTGCAGATATTAAAATGCGCATTTAAAAGGACCAATTGTTGACTTGGTTATGTAGTCTGCTAGAGTCTTCCTTTTTCTTTCTTCTCCTTTTCTTCTCCTTTTCTTCTCCTTTTCTTCTCCTTTTCTTCTCCTTTCCTTCTCATTCAGGGGCTTCTAACATTATCCTCAGAGATGCAGATTGAAGTTCAGTTATCTGAAGCACACTTTGGGTTCAAGCCAGCTACAGTGGATATAAAAAGTCTACACACACCCCTATTAAAATGTCAGGCTTCTGTGATGTTAACCACTTTCTTACTGGGCACTTAAACCCCCCCCCCCCCGCCCGGGCCAATTTTCAGTTTTCAGCGCTGTCACTCTTTGACAATTGCGCGGTCCTGCGACGTTGTACCCAAACAAAACTGGTGTCCTTTTTTTTTTTTTTTTTTTTTTCCCCCCCCACAAATAGAGCTTTCTTTTGGTGGTATTTGATCACCTCTGCGTTTTTTTTTTATTTTTTGCGCTATAAACAAAGAGCGAAAATTTTTTGAAAAAAGAACTATATTTTTTACTTTTTGCTATATAAAATATCCAAAAATAAAAAAACGCATTCATCAGTTTAGACCGACATATATTTTTCTACATATTTTTGGTAAAAAAAAAAAAATGCAATCAGCGTATATTGATTGGGCTGCGCAAAAGTTATAGTGTCTACAAACTATGGACATTGGTTTATGGCGTTTTTATGTATTTTTTTTTTACTGGTAATGGCGGTGATCTGCGTTTTTTTTTTTTTTTTTTTTTTTTTTTTTTG
>BLSH010009260.1:1238487-1254440 GCA_018402905.1 Glandirana rugosa | reverse complement strand
TCGGTGAAACGGCAGAAGTACGACGTTTTTGGGACTGCGATTCTTGCAGCGGACATGTCGGACTTCTTTGACACACTTTTTTGGGACCAATGACATTTATACAGCGATCAGATCTAAAAATAGACACTGATTACTGTATAAATGTCATTGGCAGTGAAGGGGTTAACACTAGGGCTTAACCCGTTCTGACTCTGTGAGCAGATCGTGGGTCTCCGGCGGACATCGGTGCGCTCCCAGCACAAGCCAAAGGGGAGAACGTCTATTGATGGCCTCCCGGCATTTTAGAGCAGCGCTGTAGCCGTCAACCGGCTATGGCGGGGATCTGAAGTAGTTAAAATGAGACAAAAATAAATAATTTCAGAACTTTTTCCGCTTTTTCAACCACCCGCTGCAGCATGAAGACGGCAAAGTGGCTCATTATCGCAAATGGCCGTCACCTGACGGCAGCCGCGATAACTAGCATTGCGCGTGCGCGCCACCCGAGTCGCGCTCACTGCGTTCCGGGGGGGGGGGGGGGCAGGGATCGGGTAGGGCAGACCCGATCACCACCGGCTACCCGCGATGGCTCCCCCACAGCAAAAGAACGGAGGTCCGTGTATGTAAACACGGATCTCCGTTCTGACAGAGGGGGAAGGGCTGTGATCACAGGCTTTCCTGTATATGGAAGCCGTGATCACTCCCCTCCCCCATACAGCTAGAACACCCTGAGGAAATACAGTTAACCCTTAGAGCGCCCCCTGCAGGTTAACCCCTTCACTGCCAATGTCATTTACACAGTAATCTGTGCATTTTTATAGATCGCCACCATTTACTAGTTAAAAATAAAAAGCCCAGAAATTAATTCTCATCATTCGTAAACACGGCAACTTTTGCGCAAACCAATCAATAAACTCGATTGAAAAACAAACTGGAATTTTTTTTGGGGGGTAAAAAAACCCCCTAAAATATGGTTGCATAAGTGTGCACACCCTTGAACTAATACTTTTGTTTCAGCACTTTCTGATTTTATTACAACACTCAGTCTTTTTGGGTATGAGTCTATCAGCATGGCACATCTTGACTTGGCAATATTTGCCCACTCTTCTATGCAAAAACGCATCAAATCTGTCAGATTGCGAGCCTGTGCACAGCCCTCTTCAGATCACCCCACAGATTTTCAATCGGATTCAGGTATGGGCTCTGGCTGGGCCATTTCAAACCTTTAATCTTCTTCTGGTGAAGCCATTCCTTTGTTGATTTGGATGTGTGATTTGGGTTGTTATGCTGAAAGATGAAGTTCCTCTTCATGTTCAGCTTTCTGGCAGAAGCCTGAAGGTTTTGTGCCAATATTGATTGGTATTTGGAACTGTTCATAATTCCTTCTACCTTGACTGACTAAGGCCCCTGTTCCAACTGAAGAAAAACAGCCCCACGGTAGGTATGGTGTTCTTTTGGTGATGTGCAGTGTTGTTTTTGCGCCAAACATATCTTTTGGAATTCTGGCCAAGAAGTTCAACCTTGGTTTCATCAGACCAGAACACATTTTCCCACATGCTTTTGGGAGATGTGTTCAGATGTGTTTTTGCAAAATTTAGCTGAGCTTGGAAGCTTTTCTTCATAATAAAAGGCTTCCTTCCTTCTTGCCGCTCTACCCTATATCCCAGACATATGAAGAATACGGGAGATTGTTGTCACATGTACCACACAGCCAGTGCTTGCCAGGTATTCCTGCAGCTCCTTTAATGTTGCTTTAGGCCTCTTTGGCAGCCTCCCTGACCAGTTTTCTTCTCGTCTTTTCATCAATTTTGAAGGGATGTCCAGTTCTTGGTAATGTCACTGTTGTGCTACATTTTCTCCACTTGATGATTACTGTATTAACTGTTTCTATGGTATATCTAATGCCTTGGAAATTCTTTTGTACCCTTCTCCTGACTGATACCTTTTAACAATGAGATCCTTCTGATGCTTTGGAGGCTCTCTGCGGACCATGGCTTTTGCTGTAGGGTGCGACTAAGAAAATGCCAGGAAAGACCAACTAGAGCAGCTGAACTTTATTTGGGGTTAATCAGAGGCACTTTAAATGATGGCAGGTGTGTACTGACTCCAATTTAAAGTGGTTGTAAAGTCTTTACAAGCACTTTAACCTACAGGTAAGCGTATAACAAGGCTTACCTGTAGGTTCCGTGCATATTTCCTAAACTTGCATAGTTTAGGAGATATGCACTGTAATAGCATGTGCCGACGTCATCAGCACATGCGCACTGAAGTATCGGCCCCCGGCGTGGCCCAGGGTGCTGTTTCTTCTGTACCCATACCGTAAATGACGGCTCCCGTGCACATGCGCGGTAGTGACGTCAGCGCGGCTCCGCCAATCACAGCGCTGGAGCCTGCTCTGTGATTTGGCTGGAGCCGTGCACCAGGAAGTGGCATGTCGCCGGTCACAGCAGTGTGCCGAGACCGCTGCAACAGCTTCGTTCCAAGGTAAGTATTTCGTAATGGGATAACATGTGATGCATACTAGCTCATTTTGCCTTTCTCTTGCAGGGTTTTTTTTTTTTTTTTTTGGGGGGGGGGGGGGGGCGTTGACTTGACAACCTCTTTAACACGAGATTGAACATGATTGCTTAATTCTGAACACCACTACAGCCCCAGTTATAAAAGGGGGTGTGCACACTTATGCAACTATGTTATTTTAGTTTATTTTTACTCCCCTCCCCTCTAAAATATTTCAGTTTGTTTTTCAATTAAGTTGTACAATTTATATAGGTCACATTTACAGGTGGAAAAAGTTCTGAAATTATTTATCTTTTGTCTCATATTTTTTTTTTTTTTTTTACATCATAGAAACCTGACATTTTAACAGGGGTGTGTAAACTTTTAATTTCCATTGTATTAGAGCTGCACGGTTCTGGCAAAAATAAGAATCGCAACAGTTTTGCTTAGAATAAAGATCACGATTCTCGCGGCATACCATCTTTCTCATTATACAAAAAAATTGGGCTAACTTTATTTAGTGTGTGTGTTTTTTTTTTTTTTAATCATTGGAGTGCATTTAAAAAAAAATACATTTGAAAGACCGCTGTGCAAATACTGTGTGACATAAAATATTGCAGCGACCGCCATTTTATTCTCTAGGGTCTCTGCTAAAAATATATGTTTGGGGGTCCTAAGTAATTTTCCAGCAGAAGATACTAATATTAACGTGTAAGCAACAAGTGTCAAAAAAAGGCTTGTTCCTTAAGTGGTTAAACTTTCAGACGGAAGTTCTAACCTTTGATCTATTCTAAAAGAACAAAATGCTACTTTGTATCTCTTCTCTTCTCTATGTCCCACCACTGAGGAATGTTGATAAACATTCTCTGGCTTATTTTTTTTTCTTTCCTTAGTCAGCTCTGATTGGCTCTGCACTGTTTACACATTGAGGAATCGAGGAAATGTTGGGTGTAGATTGTAAGGGGATTGAATCGAGATTGCGATCTTTTAACGATTAATCGTGCAGCTCTACATTGTGTATTGTACATGCAAACATTTCTCTTCTACAGCTTGTAAGCTGAAAGAAGGAACTCCAATAGATTCCTTCAGCAAGGATGGAGGAATCTGCACTGCCTGCCATAGTGTTCAGGCAGCCGCAGTACCCTCTGAATACCCAAACAGGGACTGCATCTGATTGGATACAGTTACTGTTCAGCTAACAAAGTTCTACCTTGTCCTACGGTTTTTCATTTATATCTGTAGTCTGTCAAGCCCGGTGGCCTTGAATTTCAACCATTTCAGTTTCAACCCCATGTCAATTCAAATACATGGCAGCTCATGCTAGATTTTCTACTTCATACACCTAGGTTCATCAAACCTTACTATGGAACTGTGACGTGCCAGGTTTATAAACATTCAGTTCCCACAATTCTAAAACAAAAGTATTTTGTAAGAAAATTCCACATCGTGGATGGGTGACAAATCTTTGCTAGAAAGTTAGTAGCACAGAAATTCCAGCACTGTAATTGAGAGGCTGTTATCCATTATGTGTTTGCTTTGCATTCTATGCTGGAGACATTTGTTTCCCCACCCCCTTCTGTTTGGCAGTAATATTCTCTCCGCATCTTGCTGCCATTAATATACACTGTAGTCGGCCAGACACTGTTCAGCATACGGTAGGCATGCTTATGTTAATATTCACAGCTGTTCCTCACAAAGTACAGTGAATTCTTGTTCGTTCTGAAAAAAAAAAAAGAAAGGGAAAAAAAGTTGAAATGTTTTGTGCCTTAAACCATAACAGAGGAAGTGTGTTTGACAGATCACATATACTTACAGAGAGGTTACCAAGCATGGAGCAGACATCGTATTTCTGGAAATCATTTTTATGCAGTGATGTCTGTATATTAGCCGTTGCATTGGCTAGTGAGTGGTATGTGGCAGAGTTATTTGCCTTACAGGGCATTTTTTTTTTTGCTAAGAATGGGCACATGTATAGTGATTTATATGTAATGGAGTGCTTTAAGATGACCATATAGGGTCAGTGGAGGATCTCACATGCTTGTTGGGCAATGGGAACGCTATGTTAACATTATATTGCTTCATAGCATACTTGCCATTTTGTGAAAAATTTCACAGACTCTAAACAAAATACTCTTATCTAAATGAAGTGGATTATGTGATTCATCTGTCTTTATTAGTGTCACTTTAGTGTTTGTTCCTCATTATTATTATTATCATTATTATTATTATTCTAGTCCTTTAAATCCTGCCAAAAGTAGAATCCAAGCTAGGTATTTTTGATGCCATTGTCCCTTTCCATAACCAATTGACAGCAACTGATCAGTCTCTCCAAATGGAGCAGCAATAGAAAAAGATCTTTGACAGGTTCTAACTATTCCCCACTCCCCACAAAAAAAGGATTCTAAATTATACACCTCTATTCAAAATGGTTTGGGCTGGGCTCCACTTCAAGTTATTCCCCACCTTTCTGCTCTGTATCCTAAAAATACTTTGCAAAAACAACCACATTCTTCCAGGTAAGAATGCCATTCACTGACTGGATGCTAGATGCATGGTTCTGGCTGTGCACAGATCCTGCCTAAAGATGTGTCCTCACCTCACTACCAAATGGGACGTTTGGCACCACTTTTTAAAATGGCCCAGACCACCAATGTAAGGCTTAAATGTGCATAAGCAGTTCTTTATTCAGTACCAGTAGAACTGCACACACAGTCCCTAGTGCACATGCAAAACTAAAAATGTCAAATATGCCCCCAAATCATTGTTTTGAAATATCTAGGTAGTATTGATACCAATATACAATGTACAAAATAGCGTAGGTTCCTGCATGTATCCTGTGTAAGGGGCTGTGGATAGTGGTGCACAGAAAATTCACGGTGCACTTGGCTGAAAACCGAAATGGACCGTTTAAAAAAAAAAAAAGTTTGAAGGTCTTTGACGTTAAACTATTATTGCGCTTTTTTTTTTTTTTACTACTTAATGACGGCCCACCTTCGTTTTACTGCTGTAGAGTGGCTCGTTCCCGCGAGTCGCCGTCGTACGTTGGTGCGGGAACAAGCCAGTGTGGGCGCGCTCACTTCCAAGCGGGAGAGCCAATCAGCAGTTGGGGTGGACTCGATATCTGCCAGCCACCCGCAATCACTCTAGAGAGAGACAGAACGGGGATCTGCCAGTGTAAACAAAGCAGATCCCGCTCTGTCAGGGGAGTTGAGTAAGATTGTTTGTTACCTGTAAATGGGAACAGTGATCTCTCTCCTCCTCCAGTCAGCCCAGCCCCCCATACAGTTAGAAACACCTAGCAGGGAACACAAACCCTTGATCACCAGCAGTGTTAACCCCTTCCCTGCCAGTGACATTTATACAGTAATCGGTGGCTATTTTTTTAGCTCTGATCGCGGTATAAATGTCACTGGTCCCAAAAAAGTGTCTAAAGTGTCCGATGTGTCTGCCGCAATGTCGCAGTCCTGTTAAAAATCACTGATCACCGCCATTACTAGTAAAAAAAATAAAATAAAAATGCCATAAATCTATCCCCTATTTTATAGATGCTATAGCCTTTGCGCAAACTAATCAATATACACTTATTGGGATTTTTTTTAACCAAAAATACGTAGAAGAATCTATATCTGCCTAAACTGAAAGGTTTTTTTTACTTTTTTTTTTTTTTTTAAATTGTCGCTCTTTTTTTTTTTGTTTATAGCGCAAAAAGTAAAAACTGCAGAGGTGATTAAATGCCACCAAAAGAAGGCTCTATTTGTGGGAAAAAAAGGCTGTCAATTTTGTTTGGGTACAGCGTCGCACGACCGTGCAATTGTCAGTTAAAGTGAAGCAGTGCCGTATCGCAAAAAAATGACCTGGTCAGGAAGTGGGTAAATCCTTCCGGGGCTAAAGTGGTTAAGAAAAATGCATCCCTTTTAAATTCTATGTAGGTCTTCACACTGGCGAAGCTGTCTTTCACTTCCTGAAAAGGTTGTCGGTGGTTCTTAGACAGACATGCCTAGTCCTCACCCCCACCCCCATCATTCTTCTCCTTCAGAGAATATGATCCCCTCCTGTCTTCATAGCCTCATTCTGGCTGGTAGAGAGAGAGGAGAGAACAGGCTTTGGAAGTATGTTATGTTAGAAACTCTAAGATAGATTGCAATGCGACATGCTGCATATTTTCTACAGTGTAGAATCACGTGGTTGTTTCTGCATGGCACTGTGATGGGCACTATGTGCATATTGCAGCTCATGCCCAGATGCTCTGAACAATGGAGGGAGCTGGGGAAGAAATATGAAAGAAATTAGTTACAAAGGAACATTTTTGAAAGTTTGGAAGGATAAAGATCTATTTATTTTGCTCATTACATGTGAGTAATAAGTTTAAAGCTCCATTTCCACTAGTGCAAATTGTCATGCGACTTTGTACACATAAAGTCACATTACAAGTCACAGCCCATTGATTTCAATGGCAAAAGTTCCCATCTATGAGACTTTGAAAAGGTGCCTGCCCTACTTTGATGCAACTTTTGATACGACTTTGATCCAGAGTGTAAAGTTGGATCAAAGTTGCACTGTAAATTGCACAGCTTTGGAGTCGCACTAGTGGAAATGTAGGCTAAGGCTAGAGTGCGACTTTGAGTGCAGCTTTGATCCAACTTTACACTCTCTGGATCAAAGATGCATCAAAGTAGTGCAGGTACCTTTTCAAAGTTGCATAGATGGGAATAGGTACCATTAAAATCAATGGGGTGGAACTTGTCATGCGACTTTGAACACATAGTCGCATGACAAGTCACGTTTCCACTATTGCAATCCCAAAGTCACGCGGTTTAGAGTGTGACTTTGAGTGCAGCTTTGATCCAACTTTACCCTCTGTGGATCAGTCATATCAAGGTTGTGCAGGTACCTTTTCAAAGTTGCATAGATGGGAACGGGTGCCATTGAAATCTATAGGCTGTGACTTGTCATGCGACTTTGTGTCCAAAGTCACATGACAAGTCGCACTAGGGGAAACTGAGCCTAGGTTTTTTAGGGGGGACTTCCACATTCAATACCCTTTTATTCCAGAAGGTAATTTACATCTCAGAAGGTTAATGCTGGAACAACGAAAATTCATTTCTTTTTGTCTACTTTATCTTGAATCTTGTCTCATCTACCTTATTTCATTCCTGCCTGACGCTTCTACCTATCTCTGATTTTTCGTTTAATGTAAAGGTATGTCTTATCTAAATAAGCATGCTTATCCTCTTTTAGCTACAACTTCAACAACTCAGGTGGAGTGAGGGGAGTCTGATAAAACAAGTCCCAACACATTACAAGTATCACTGGATCTTCGTGTCATTCTAAGCCTAGAACATTAGGCCACCTCATTTTGTCTGCAAGGCAGTATCACATCGTAATCTGACCAGGTACTGTTCTCTGCTAATCAAAAGATCAGAATCTACTTCTGTGCAAACTTTTTTTTTTTTTTTTTTTTTTATCTACTTGCATTAAAAAAGAAAAGTTATATTTTGTTGTTCCAATATGTGTTATAGAAACTCCTGTTACTTAAAGTGTTTTTCCATTTTGCAGGTAAATTAGAGAAAACCTCTTGTTAGGATGGACTGTTCTTAAATCTAGTTAAAGTGGCTGTAAAGGCTTCCGTTTTTTACTTTTCATGCATTCTATGCATGAAGGTAAAAAAACCTTCAGTGTGCAGCTCCCTCCTCAGCCCCCCCAATACCTAAGCCTGATCCCAATCCAGTGATGCACACGAGACCTGAGGCTTTCCCGGGTCTCTCCCTCCTGATTGGCGGAGGTGCAGCAACAGGAGTCATTTGCTCCTGCTACTGTCAATCACAGCCAGTGAGGCGGGGCCGAGTCACTCTCTCTGTTTTAGACCCCTTTCACACTGGGTTGTTTTTCAGGCGCTGCGGTGCTAAAAATAGCGCTTGTACAGGGACTGAAAAACTCACCCCCCATTCTACCCAGTGTGAAAGCCTGAGTGCTTTCACACTGGGGTGGTGCGCTTGCAGGACGAGAGAAAAAGTCCTGCAAGCAGCATCTTTGGGGCGGTGCGCTGCACTGAGCGGTGTATACACCGCTCCTCCACCACCCCCTCCTTTGAAATCAATGGACGGCGCTCCCAAAGCGGCTGAACATGGCCTCGGAAGCGCCGAGCGGCAACACTTTTAACCCCTTGTTAACCCCTTCTTGGGGGTTAAAAGCGTCCCGCTCCTGTCTGCATAGCGGCGCCATTCCGCTACTACCCCGCCCCCGTGTGAAAGTAGCCTTATGGACACCAGCTTGAAGAGCCGACTTGGAAGCAAGCACATACGAGTGCCCCCACAGCAAGTGGCTTGGTATGGGGGCACTCGGCAAGGGCCCAGAGCGCCAGAGGGGGACCCAAGAAGAGGAGGGTAGGGGCTGCTCTGTGAAAAACCACCGCACAGAGCAGGCGTGTATGACATGTTTATTTTTTTTAGTTTAAAAATGTTTCCTTTACAATCACCTTAAAACTTATGAGATATAATCTGCACAGTACAGACAGGGTTTATTGTGGCAAACGGAGCTTTCTAGCCATCCTCATAGCAAAAATGTTTAAGCAGGATTTTACCTTACTGGAAGTTCCAGAAAAGAGCATCTAAAGAAGCGAAGCAGCATTATTATTGTTGTTAATAATAATATATAATTAATTTTTTAAGTTGCACTTATGTGAATTGGAACATGTAAAAAATATAAAGTACCGGTAGGTGTTATTCCAATATGGCTGCAAAAGTAAAAATTCATCTTGAAGAGAAAAGTGACGATATGAATAAAGTGGCTCCTATTAAGCTGCAAGTTCCTGGGCTGTCATTCTTATATTGTGGCTTCACTGCTTAACAGATAACTGTCTTGAAACAAGTATGCATCCCAGATGCTGCAGATTCAGTGATAGCATTCTTAAAGGGGTTGTAAAGCCTCGTGGATTTTCACCTTAAGGCATTCTCTGCATTACGGTGAAAACCTTTTCTTTTGCAGCAGCCCCCCTTTTACTTACCTGAACCTGATCGTTCTCGCGCCAAGGACAAGCCTAGCTTTGTAAGCCGTGTGCCCCGGTCCTCATTGGATAGATTGATAGCAAGGGAGCCATTGGCTCACGCTGCTGTCAATCAAGTCCAGTGATGCGGGAGCTGGGGACCAGGGACGAGTCCTGTTGTCTGTGTCAAGGGACACCGAAACAGGACTCAGGAGTGCACCTGCACGAGTGACCCCAGGGAAAGCGCTTCCCTGACGGTCACTCGAGAAGGGGAGCACCGTCGGGGGACCCCAGAAGAGGTTCGGGGCCACTCTGTGCAAAACTGTTGCACAGAGGAAGGCAAGTATAACATGTTTGTTATTAAAAAAAAATAAAAATCGAGCCTTTCATATTGCTTTAAGGTCTCTGACTTGCCAAACCCAGGGGATGTGCATAGAAACCTGGAAACTTGTGGTTCCTGAATATATAAAAGCAGTGATGGCTTTCATTTTTTTTTATGACAAATTTTGACCTATAGTCAAAAGGTCATTGCATCCCTGATTAGCCCTTTTTGACAGTGATCTCTGTAAGTGCCATTTGGCTTCCTTAACCACTTCAACCCCGGAAGGATTTACCCACTTCCTGATCAGAGCACTTTTTTGCATTACGGCACTGCGTTGCTTTAACTGACAATTGCGCGGTCGTGCACACAAACAAAATTGTCCTTTTTTTTCCCCCCACAAATAAAGCTTTCTTTTGGTGGTATTTTATCACCTCTGCGGTTTTTATTTTTTGTGCTATAAACAAAAAAAGGGTGACCATTTTGAAGAAAAACTATTTTTTTTTAATTTTTGCTTTAATATCCCCCCAAAAAATATGAAAAAAACGAATTTCTTCCTCAGTTTAAGCCGATATATATTATTCTACATATTTTTTGTTAATAGGGGATAGATTTATGGCATTTTTATTCTTTTTTTTATTTTTTTTTTTTGTTAGGAATGACGGAGATCAGTGATTTTTAGCTGGTCTGCGATATTGCAGCGGACAGTTTGGACACTTTTGACACTTTTTTGGAACCAATGCCATTTATACAGTGATCAGTGCTATAAAAATGCACGGGTTACTGTATAAATGTCATTGGCAGGGAAGGGGTTAACACTAGGGAGCCATCAAATGGTTAAATGTGTTCCCTGGGAGGTGTTTCTATCTGCGGGGGGAATTGTGTTGACTGGGGGAGGAGATAGAAAGCCATTCCCGAATGCTGGGAACATACAAGCTCTCTCCACTTCCGTGACAGAACAGGGATTTGTTTGTTTACCCTAACAGGTCCCTGTTCTGTCTCTCTACAACCGGCCACACGCATTAGCTTCTCTGCCGTGCAGCGGTCACGCGCACCTGCTATATGGATTTAAAGGGGCGACGTACCAGTACGTCGTTTTCCGGGAACGTGCTGACCTGCTTCCGTATAATGACGGCGGCTGGTCGGCAAGTGGTTAAAGCTGAACTCCAGCTTTTGTTACTTTGATATAGTTTGTTTGGGCCAAGCTGGCCCAAACGAACTACAGTGTATATAAAAAGTCTACACCATGTTAAAATGTCAGGTTTCTGTGATGTAAAAACATGAGACAAAGATAAATCATTTCAGAACTTTTTCCACCTTTAGTGTGACCTGTAAACTGAAAAACAAACTGAAATCTTTTAGGGGGGAAAGTAAAAATAAAAAAAACTAAAATAACATGGTTGCATAAGTGTGCCCACCCTCTTTTATAAGAGCAATCAGTGCTTGTATGGTGTATATGAGAACATCCATAGCCGCTGGTATGGTGAACATCCCTAGCCGCACCACAGAAAGACCTGGGCCATGATGCTTTACATCAGCATGTGGCATGAGAAAGACTCCTCTGTGCCCATCAGTGCGGTCTCATCGGTGCCCGCCATCAGTGCCCGCCATCAGTGCGGTCTCATCTGTGCCCACCATCAGTGCGGTCTCATCTATGCCCATATGTCCAGAGCAGGGATCGTTACCAGACATCAGCCGGATGACAGAGCGGAGCTCTCCGGCTGTGACAGGTCTTGTATGTGAAAACACTGATCATCGTAACGTCCCGCCTCCCAGACCGGCATTATGATAGACATCGCACTGCTCTAATGCCGGTATGGGAGGCGGGACGTTAGGACAATCAGTGTTTTCACATACAAGACCTGTCACAACCAGAGATCTCCGCTCTGTCACCCGGTTGGTATCTAGTAACGATCCCCATTCTGCACTGAGAGATGGCAGGCAAGCGGCGGCGGGCCGGTGCTGGCAGGGAGCAGAGGAGGAGGGAGGAGGAGATGAAACCACCTCTATGGACGGCACAGACCAGGGGCTGTGAGACCTCTCCGCCCACTACAGCAACCCGGGACGGGAATACAAGTCCCTGCATTCTTGAAAGAACTACTAGTGGGAAGTGCCAAGACCACTGGCTGATGGTAAAGGAGAATAGTAGCCAGCGGTCTTACAAACAGGATATCACTGGGCAATAACGTTTTTTTCAGCAAGATCAGCAGGCTAGTGCAGAGCAGCTACAGAGTTCAGAAGAAGATGGCTGGCATAGTTGGTAAAGATAGGAGATCAGCAACAAGGACATGGAATTTTTTTTTCCCCTGAGTTCTGCTTTTAAAAAACGTTTAGGTTTAGGATCACATATTAGGGGGACAAGTGTAAAGTTTAGATTAAGTGTTGCATGTTAGGATTAAGTTGAGCTTTAAGAGTTAAGGTTAAGTGTTGTATTTTAGTTCTTAAAGCTAATATAGTTTTAATACCAAGTTTCTGTGAATGAATACAAAGCTTCCTCTTATTGGCTTCGTTGAGGTGAAGCTGTCCCCACCAGGAGCAGGCCATGGCCCAGCAGGAGGGATCCCCACAGCAACACTGTGTTGAGGGGGGAACCAAGCAAATTTCTTTCCTGCAACCCATGGGTCTGTTTTGTTCTCCTGACAGGGGTGCAATAATCCCGTGAAAAAAATCTGACATGCTGGTTGTACCCAAGTCCATCGATGGATAAACTTGGGTACATTCAGCCTGCCCATAGATGATTTGAATCATGGCCGGTCCCTGCTGAACTGGATACAATTCGAACCATCTATGGCCAGCTAAAGGGTGTGCCAGTACACCAGCACCTTGATTTGCAGCACCTATACCAGTGCCTTGATTGCAACCAGTACCGGTTTCCCATGTTGTTGAACATAGCCATTGCCTGTAATTTCCTTATGTGTAACGTACAGTAGTAAGGAGTATGAACCTGTAGAAAGTAGCAGTTCATTAAAGGCTACCTCTGTATCAGAGGATGAAGAGTTCTCTGCAACAAAAATATTATGTGCACCATGTCAACAAGTATTGAATATCCATGTAAAATGCAAGAAGCAAACGCTAGCAGTGCAGTATATCCTGGTGTCAAGTGCATGAGGCAAGTGCTAGCAGTGGGGCATTGCAACATTAGCTACGACGAATTAGGACCAGAGGCAATTTCAAATTCTTTATGGCTACCCTCCCCCATTTACAGCCTAATGAGGTATTAAATTCAAAACTAAACATTTTACACCTATTTGATTTGATTTATTTTTTTTCCTTCAAATAACTATTTAATTGTGGAACAATGTAATCTTTAGGCCTGACAGTTTGTTGCCAATACTCCAGAGTCCTTTTGGGCTAGACTATACTAGTAGAAGTTTTTCACTGGTTCAGATTTTTAAACCTGATTCTAAACATCGGAAACACGCATAAATCGCGGAAAAAAAAAGGAACCTGTAGTCTTATTGGTCAACACACCCAATCCTTCACATTCCCATAGACTCCTTGTCGGTTATGCCCAGAAAACCTTATTAAACCATAGTGAGATATTTGCATTTCAGTGACCATTATTTATGCCCTCTGAGGTGACTTCTGCACGTGATAGGCTCCTCAAAATTATGTAGCACAATAATTTCTAAAAAAAAAAAAATTTAGAAAGGTATACACATCAGAGGAGAAAAGTATGGGCTAATGTAGCAGGGTACAACACCCAAGATATGACAAAATTACACCCTGAAATATCTGTGTCAATGACTCAACCAAGTTACAGGAAGACTTATTATAAAGCAGTGTGTTCCCAGTAAAGGTGTCAGAAGTAGGGTAGGATGAACTACGTGAGAAGCACAGGTTACACGTTTTGCTGGCCCGCCTAGATGCCCATTTTATTTGGGTAGCAACAAAAGAATAGCATGAGACATTATGTCCCCCCTATTTCGTCAGGGATACTACCTGTGTGTGATCAATTATTCCTGTGTACTATTTCTCAAACCTCTTTTTCCCAAACAAACTGTAGCTTAATAGTGCTACAAAATCGCAAAGGCTTTCCTGATAGACATGTTCACGCAAAGCTGAAAGGGGAAGATGCAGCAAGTTTGACTAATGATTCTCACTAGGCAATTAAATTTTAAGATGAATGGTATGTTTGTCTCCTTTCATCTATCCACCCAGATACCTCAATGCAAATCCAGGGGCTGCAAACAAGTGCTGGTAGGCCTTCTTGTCTTAAGGGAACAGAGTTGCTACTAACCCTGACCACTTGTACATAGCGTATCTTGTGTGGTACACAAAATACAATGGTACATGTTAATCCAAATGTTGAAAAAGTCAGGCACATGTGGTATCTCTATTCATGAAGAGTAGCAGAATATGTTTGAGGTGTAATTCTAAGTATATCCATGCTATGTGAGAAATCTAATTGACCACTTTGTGGAAAAAAGAAAATCCTTAAAAGACTCACCATGCCTCATAACAATACCTTAGGGTGACTGCTTTTCAAAATGTGCTCTTTTTGTGAGTGTTTTTACTGTCTTGGCAGTTCAGGGTCTCAAAAAATGTGATGGGTAATCAGGAACTCAAATTCATAATTTTACATCCACTTAACCACTTGAGTCAAATTTTTGGTTACAGAGCTGCACAATTCTGGATAAAATGAGAATCACAATTTTTTTGCTTAGAATGAAGATTCTCTCTGCGTAACATCATTTTTTACATTCTACAAAAATTTGGCTAACTTTACTGTTTTTAGTTTTTTTTTAATTTATGGAAGTGTATTTTTACCCAAAAATTGTGTTTGAAAGACCGTTGCGCAAATACAGCATGACATAAAATATTGCAACTGCCATTTTATTCTAGGGTCTCTGCTAAAATATTATATATATCTCTAGATCTCTTTGGGGTTCTAAGTAATTTTCTAGCAAAAAAATACTAATTTAACTTGTAAGCAACAAATGTCAGAAAAAGATTGTCTTTAAGGCCTCATGTACACTGCTGTTGCTAAACGGACGTTTAGGGGCAGTTGGGCGTTTTTTTCCAGCTGCCCCTAAACCTCATCTATGGTATCTTATCAGTACATGTACGTACACAGAGTTGTTTATAGTCATTTCTAGGCAGTTGAGTTTAGAGGCATTTGTTGGAAAACAAAAAAATGCATTCGGGACGGATGTTCAGAAGCATTTGAAATGCCAAATGCCTGCAACAGCTTGTAAACGCTGCTAAACACTGTAACTCGGGTCTAATATATGCATACGGTCAGCAGGAAGGGGTTAAAATCTTGGCCAAAATGAAATTTCATACTGCTAACCCTATGTCCTGCGCCCCTTAGATAAGTAAATGTACTCAGACATTCACAAAAGAAGGATATCCCATAAAGTATACATAATATGAAGAGTATCACTGCCATAGCTCTTCCAGGAATCCATGGAAATGAATTGTGGCTATGCAAAATGTATCCAAAAGCTCCATCATAATGGAAAACAGGCTGCCTTTATGTACAAGGTATCCAAGCAATTATCAAGAAAAAACATGTAAAGACCTGCGCTTCTCCTTAAAAAATATTTCTGTAAAAAGATATAACCCTCACACCACACAGCAGCAAAATATAAAGTGCGGATCCACCACTAAATGTCAGTAAAACAGAACATACATATATTGCGCTCGTGTATAAATACTCCTATACTGGTGCAAAAAAGTATATATAAACATAAGAAAGGTAAACAGTCCACAGTGAAGATGTTGGTGAAATACAAGTTAGTGTCCTCAGTAGTGCTCCACCACACCATCAACCGAGCGTGCAATCCCTCCACCAGTCAAGATGTGCCCTTACCAGAGCTCCTGTACCCCCTATTACGGGGGGGTCAGGGGACGCTTGTGTGGATATCTGGCTTCCAGGGGCCCCGGAAGAAGTCCTCCTTGGACGAAATCGATAGGGCAGAAGCGCTGTCTTCAAGTCGCCGCTGTTTTTATGCAAGCTTTGTGTCTGCACTATTTCCTTTGGATGCCTGTAAGTGCAATACTCTTTCATTAAATTTCATTTTAAAACGTTATTACACTATTGTGGTTCTCTCATCTTTACCCAGTGTATTGCATTGGTGGCATATCCGGGAGATGGAGTTAAGGACATCAACCCCTGTGGCTGAGTGGAAGCCAGATATCCACACAAGCGTCCCCTGACCCCCCCCCCCCCCCCAG
>BLSH010009260.1:1152958-1195071 GCA_018402905.1 Glandirana rugosa | reverse complement strand
TCACTTTCCCCCCCCCCTTTGGAGACTGGACGCTAGGCCGTCTTCCTACATAATGACCCCAAACACACCTCCAAGACGACCACTGCCTTGCTAAAGAAGCTGAGGGTAAAGGTGATGGACTAGGTAAAGCATATCTCCATACCTAAACCCTATTGAGCATCTGTGGGACATCCTCAAAAGGAAGGTGGAGGAGTGCAACCACCATCTCTGTGATGTCGTCATGGGGGGAGTGGAATAGAACTCCAGTGGCAACCTGTGAAGCTCTGGTGAACGCCATGCCCAAGAGGGTTAAGCCAGTGCTAGAAAATAATGGTGGCCACACAAAATATTGACACTTTGGACATTTTCACTTAGGGGTGTACTCACTTTTGTTGCCAGTGTTTTAGACATTAATGGCTGTGTGTTGAGTTATTTTGAGGCTACAGCAAATGTACACTGTTATACAAGCTGTACACTCACTACTTTAACACTGAAGAAATTACACTTTGCTACAATGTATTCACATGAAAAGATATAATAGATTTACAAAAACGTGAGGGGTGTACTCACTTTTGTGAGATACAGTGTGTATGTGTGTGTGTGTGTGTGTGTATCTATATATATATATATATATATATATATATATATATATATCTCTATATATATCTATCTCTATATATATCTATCTCCCTTCCATAGATAATCAGATGTGATTGCACACACGTGGGAGGTGAATCGAGAGAACGAAGATGCGTGGAATACCTTGTTCATACCCAGAACTGACAAATAGATCACACATACTCCATAAATATTTATCTACCCAAACAATCTGATAATAAATATATATATAAACATAAATCATAGATATATAAATAATAAAAACATATATGTGCTAGTGTAAAAGTTATATTCATGAACTAGTGTGTTCACTAATCTTGGACATGTGGAGAATAATTATGTTGGATAAACACTTTTAAATTGTCTTAATATCTCCAACAAGTCCGGGATAAAGACAGACACAGAACCAAAAATTACATAAGAAAAAGAGATGTGGGACCAAACAAGGCTCGTTATAAGCATAGTGTAGGGACTAATAAAATGTGTTAATAATCCGAAAGAAGACAGTAGATGAACACAAGATAGTTTAACTTAAAATGTAACACAAGCTCAAACAACCATTCTCTGAATAGTCCTATTTTGTCCTGTGTGAACCCACTAAACCAAGTTATCTGATTCTAACTTGAAATATGTATGTCAAGGGGCACTAAAATCTCACATGAACCAAAAAAATGGCATGGCAAACTGAATAAATGTCTATAAGAAGTGAACGAGTTGCGTGGGACAGAGACTAAAGGGGTATCCCACGTCAACCGGAAAAGTAGCATAGCAAACTAAATAAATGTCTGTAAGAAGTGAACGAATTACACAGGACACAGACTGAAGGGGTATCCGAATGGGGGATATTGATACGCTGCAAAAAAGATTAATGAACACATATAAACAGTAATAATGGAAAAGGGGGTATTATTATATTTATATGTATTATAATCCAAAAGACCAAGCAATAAGCTGGACAAGAATTATTTGTACAATATTCGCCATATTTTCTCCACTTGATGACGACTGTGTTCCATGGTATATCGAATGCCTTGGAAATTCCTTTGTACCCTACTCCTGACTGATACCTTTTAACAATGAGATCCTTCTGATGCTTTGGAAGCTCTCTGCGGACCATGGCTTTTGCTGTAGGGTGCGACTAAGAAAATGTCAGGAAAGACCTAGAACAGCTGAACTTTATTGGGTTACTCAGAGGCACTCTAAATGACAGTTGTGTACTGACTCCTATTTGGTTTGAGTTTTAATGTGATTGCTTAATTCTGAGCACGGCTACATCCCCAGTTATAAGAGGGTGTGCACACTTTTGCAACCACATTATTTTAGTTTTTTATTTTTACCCCCACCCCCACTTCCCTAAACGATTTCAGTTTGTTTTTCAATTGAGTTGTACAGTTTATAGGTCACATTAGAGGTGGAAAAAGTTCTGAAATTATTTATCTTTGTCTCATTTTTTTTTAACATTACAGAAAACTGATATTTAAACAGGGGTGTCTAGACTTTTAATATCCACTGTATGCCACAGCTGTGATGTGGCAGAATATATACCTGCTTTAACTGAATTGGGGTTCCCTCGACAAGGCTGTGGCACGCTGGTGCGGGGTTTAAGGAATTAAATCATGTGGTCGGGAGACAATATAACAACTTTTCACCCCCTGCCAATTGCCCTCTGTGGAGTGATGCAACACTGTTCACTTTTCAGGGTCACTGCATGTGTAAAAGAGGCCTAAACGTTCTGTCTTGCACCCACACTGAAAGGGCTAAGAGACAATAAAAGCACTTTTCCTTACCAGTTTATTCCCTCTCCCAGCAAATGGCGCTCCCTTACACTCCAGCCAGATGGTTAGGAGAGTGTAACGGACAGATGTCAGGAGTGTGTAACGTACAGCTGGTCAGGAGAGTGTAATGTACAGCTGGTCAGGAGAGTGTAACGTACAGATGGCCAGGAGAGTGTAACGTACAGATGGCCAGGAGTGTGTAACGTACAGATGGCCAGGAGTGTGTAACGTACAGATGGCCAGGAGTGTGTAACGTGCAGATGGCCAGGAGTGTGTAACGTGCAGATGGCCAGGAGTGTGTAACGTGCAGATGGCCAGGAGTGTGTAACGTGCAGATGGCCAGGAGTGTGTAACGTGCAGATGGCCAGGAGTGTGTAACGTGCAGATGGTCAGGAGTGTGTAACGTGCAGATGGTCAGGAGAGTGTAACGTGCAGATGGTCAGGAGAGTGTAACGTACAGCTGGCCAGGAGAGTGTAACGTACAGATGGCCAGGAGAGTGTAACGTACAGATGGCCAGGAGAGTGTAACGTACAGATGGCCAGGAGAGTGTAACGTACAGATGGCCAGGAGTGTGTAACGTACAGATGGCCAGGAGTGTGTAACGTACAGATGGCCAGGAGTGTGTAACGTACAGATGGTCAGGAGTGTGTAACGTACAGATGACCAGGTGTGTGCAACTTGTTGGCCCTGGCATTGCTGGTCATTGTGAGGAAGAGTGCCCCCACCATTGGTAGTCAATGGGAGAAAAAAAAAAAATATAAATAAATATATATATATATATATATATATATATATATATATATATATATATATATAATCACAGGTGTATGTGTGTGTATAAATACTTTTGTCATAAAGTCTCTTGAATTTCTGTTGCTACTTTAGATCTGTACATACACCATAAATTAGCACAAGTGATATTGTTTCCGTATTCCTGCACAGAGCTCGCTCCATGACTGTACAAAGCGTTCTCTACAAATCTGACATTGCAGTGCTATGTGTGGAATTTAAGCATAGGGGCAGCAGGCAGGGCCCAATCTCCTGGGGTTAATGATATACACACACTGGAATTCTGTCTCTAGATATTGCTTTTTTTTCTTTACTTTTTCCCAAGTACCAAAACGGGGAAAACCAGAGAAGGGATGATATTTGACAAGCTTCTTTGTCATGTTTTCCATATTTGGAAATGTTTACCCAAAGCTCTGATCTATTGAAAGAGGAGGGGAGGTGAGTCAGGGTTTGGAAGCAGGATATGAGTGCTACAGTAGATGTGACATCCCCCTCCCTATGTTTTGAGGCTTGCTTTGTGGTCTCTTTCAGGTTAATACCCCCGATTTACAGAAGCTTCTTTAAACTAAGTGTGCAGTGCCTGGAGAAAGACTGCAAGACTGAGGTGAGTGTAACCATTTGAATCTGTTTTGATGGTGTGTAATGTATTGTTGATAGAGTGAGCGAGATCTTTGGTAAAATCAGTTCATAGATACTGCATTGTACATATATAATTGCTTATCATTAGCCTTTTTATGATACTTCTCTAACTTTACTCCTTATAGAATGTTAATTCCTGAAGCAGATAAATTTAGATTGTGTCTGGTCATACAACTGATTATTGTGGAAATATGAATAGATTATAATAGGAGTGTAACACAATGAAAAGTCAAGATCCTGGCTGTCATTTGTTTTCAGTGATTTTTCAAGAATTTTGAGCTAAAGTGTGCAACCGATTAGTTCTTATGATGCTTAGGCCTACCAGTCATGTTACTGATTCCACATAATAGTCTGCATGACCAAATTGTTATCCTTTAGTTATCGTATGGAATGCACAGCTACATAAGTGTGTAAAAGATGTTTTTACTATTCCTGTCACTTATAGGTTTTCGATGCCTGAGCAGCTGATTCCTATACTATTTATTTATACATCTGTGAAAGCTTTAAAGGAAACGTGGAGCCAAAGCTCATTTTGCCCTATTCTCCTGTGGGTAACAGGTGTGCACTTCGTTCTGCACTCCAGTGACCCAGATTCAGCTGACAGCGGGGTGAACTCCACTGTCGACTACCGTTGCTCAGCTGGTCCAGACTCTGGAGGGATCCTGACCTTTAAAGTGGAACTTTAGTAAGAAAAGGAAGTCCTGCTAGATGACTTCAGGCTGACCTCTTTTGCAGGTATAGCTATGTAAAACATTAAAAAATACCTATATGGTTTAGAACCCAGTAATTCACCCTGCTCTGCACATGCTCAGTTGCTCTCCATTTTTATGCACTGCCGAGTTTGTAGAGGCCGATTTGCTGACAGCCTTAAAATGGAATTAAACCCTCCTATCTTTTACAGCCAAGGAAGCTGCTTCTGTTTGATCTGCAGCCGCTATGGTGCTGCACATGTGATCAGTTATTGTGAGGAACCCCGTAGTCTTGAGGAGTATGTTCTCCCGTATTAGCTTCCTTGCCTGGTACCAGCACAATCCAAGATCCCACAGAGCACCCAGACATTAGCGGTAACTCAATGTAAGGTGGATAACCGCATAAGACTTTATTTGAAGCACACACACAAGTATATGTCTCTGGAGACAATTCCCCTCCTTGTTGGCATAGAGACTCTGGGTGGGATAAACTTTGCATCCAATCACATCAGGCAAAGGTACATTCAACTTATCAACATAACTATAAACCAAATCCGGGCCTGCAGCCAACTTTGTTAGAGGTACTGAAGCATTTAGGCCACTTTCACACTGAGACGCTTTACAGGCTTTTTTTTTTAGCTAAAAATAACGCCTGTGAAACGCCTCAAAATTCCACCCCAATATGGAAGCCCGAGTGCTTTCATACTGGGGCAGTGCGCTTGCAGGACGTTACAAAAAGTCCTGCAAGCAGCATCTTTGGGGCGGTGCGGTGAGCGGTGTATCCACCACTCCTGCCATTGAAAACATAGAAAAGTGACGGCAGAAAAAGACTGAGTAGTCCATCGAGTCTGCCCCTTTTTTATTTATTTATTTTTTTTCAGTTTTTTTTTGTTTTTTTGTTTTCACATTAACCTCGTTGTCTGACTATAGATTTTTGTTTATCCCAAGCATGTGTGAAGCCATTTACTGTTGACTGTCTCACAACCACTGTTGGTAGTTTATTCCAATCAACAACCACCCTTTCAGTAAAATAATACTTTCTAAGATTAGTTTTGAACCCCCCCCCCCCAGTTAGTTTGAGGCCATGTCCCCGTGCTCTTGATTTTGGTTTCATATTGAAAAGACTGCCCCCAATGGGCAGCGTTTCCTGAGGGGGGGGTTAAAAGTGTGCCGGTGCTGCCCGAATAGCAACGCCATAGCGCCGCTATAACAGCGGTAAAGAGCCGCTAAACTAGTGCCGTTTTAACGCTGATGCTTGGGTGGCCTCGGTATGAAAGTGGCCTTAACCTTTCAACAATTATTTAAAACCGTAACTGGGTGTGCAGATCACTTGTTTCATGAAGAGACCTTTTAAAGGAGCTTTTCCTCTCCTATGACTTGGGCATACGCACCTGCACACAGTTCAAATGTCCAATGTCAGTGTTCTAAGCATAATGAAGACAACCTGGCTGGTTCAGGGGTAAAATGAAATGCTGTCCAATGTGTTTGTTGCCTGGTGAGATCAGACCAGACTGGGCTTCTCAGGTCACCCTGTGCCCCTAATAGACACAGGGTGACTTGCACATAAGAGGGGCCTGGGCAGATGGAAAAGGAGTTTCCTGACCCCTCTGGGATAAGCTGGGTTCCACAGGCTCCCGCCCAAAGTGACTCCTGTCACAGTTATGACACCAGCCATTTGATGGTTTGACAGTTTAGTTGAGAAAATGAGCAAATGTGACAGTTGGCAATCCCGGCATTCCAGGAATGTAACGGTTTTGAAGCTGTTAAATCGATGCGTTTAGTTCCGCTTTATGACTTACTGCTGTTCATGGGCTCTGAGCTTCAGTAAAAAGGCAGCCTCCAGCAAGAAGAAACAGGAGCAATTCTGGAGGAAATTTACAGCACACTCATTTTGGTAGAATAATTATTAATGTGGAATGTATGTTCCTTGCTAAAGAAAATTTTTTTTTTTTTTAAGTTATGGGTAAAGTTCCACTGTAATGTTGGCATCCACCAAGATACTTGAGTGGCAGTTGGCTCAGTCTCTCAGTGCGCTGCTGAGAGCCTTAAGCCCTGCACACACACGATCAGAAAATCGTACGGAAAATACCACTTTCAAAGCGATCGTACGATAATCGGATCCTTGGTACAGAGCTTTCGAGAGCCGATCATGACAGTTCATCCGATGTTTTCTGTCCGGACACAATTGGACATGCAGTAAAAATTTTCTCGCATGGTGCCCAATCGTATGATTGATTTTTGTTTCTTAGCTGTTGTTCCAAAAATGCAATACAAATACACTACAACACATCAGATCGCTTCTGATTTTTTATTCTGTCATGCGAGAATTTTCGTGACTAAAGTAAACTTCTGATTTGATCTGAGATTAGCATGCAGAAAAAAAAAAAGGACAATCTCATTGTGTGTATTGGGCATTCGCTGGCCCCCCCAACACAGCCCAGTGTTTCAGTGAGTGCTGGAGGGACTGAGCAGAGAGCCGGTGAGTGAGAGTCATAAGCTGTCTGCTCAGTGAAGACTGAGAACTGAGCGATAAGCGGTCTTTGATTGCTCAGCTCTCGGTCCTAGAGGTGGCGGGGGACAGATGCAGTGTCGGACCAATGCTGCATCCACCTAGGTGAGTATGTACATTTATTTTTTTATTTTTAAATTCCACGCTTCTCTTTAACAACACATGGTCTATGGCCTTTCAGATACTTTACCACAAGATTAAAGGGGTCCTCCAGCCTTTAGCTTCTCCCATGCCCTGTGTACAGTTAGACTGGCCAAAATGCTTTTTTCTGATGGAAAAAAAAAATGAATGGATTCCCTCATTCACCCATCTGAGATGGATGGAGGAATCCTCCCTGTTGTGCCATTGTGAGACCTTGGCTGTCAGAATACACTCATTAGCGGCTGCAGCCAGCTGATCAAGAAAAGCCTTTAAACGCATTAAAGTTTGTTGAACTGAAACAGCCATAGATGGTTTAAAGTTTGGCCGGTCCTTGCTAAACATCTGAATTTTGATCCAACTATGGGCAGTTTAACACAAGGCTTGACAAATTTGCTTTGAATCTAGGAGCCAGCTAAAAAAGTTAGGAACCACTTTTTTAGCGCAGTGTGGGTTGTCAGCGCCCGGGAAAGGCAAGTGGTTTGCGCCCCCCAACCCTAACTTACTCACAGCAGAGCAGCCAGTCAATAACTCCAACATGACACTGTTGCATCAGGATTGTAGGCTGGCCAGAAAGAATGACACTAAAAACCTGTTATAGGTGGAAACCCCTTATGCTGAATGTATCGTGACTGTGACATGTAAAACGCCCTCATCTGCTGCCTAATGCAGCTTAAGGGTGGCAAAAACATGTTTCTACTGCACATCTAAATGAACCCTTAGTGACACTTTAAATAAAATACAAAAAAGGTGAAAGAAGTATTCCAGCACTGCTGATCTTCTGCTGCCTCATTGCAGCCACTTTCTGCCTACATGCGTGTCCCCCCACTGTGACCATTCATTGATCTGGTGGGTTTCTGGTCACCATGAAACACTGGAGCCCAGCTGCACATAAAAAGTGGTAATGGTTGATGGTACACAGGTCTTCATCACAATTTTGTTGCTTAGAATAAAGATCACGATTCTCGCGGCGTAACATCATCTGTCACATTCTAAAAAAACAAAAACTCTACAGTTTAATTTATTTTTAAAATCATAAAAGTGTATTTTTTCCCAAAAAATTGTGCTTGGAAGACCGCTGCGCAAATACAGTGTGACATAAAATATAGGCAACAACCGCCAATTTATTCTCTAGGGTCTCTGCTAAAAAAAGATATATATAATGTTTGGGGGATCTAAGTAATTTTCTAGCAGAAAGTAGTTTTTTTTTTTTTTACTTGTAAGCAACAAATGTCAGAAAAGGTTTAGTCTTTAAATGGTTAAACTTTCCTTCGCTATAGAGACCGGAGAATATTCCTTTGATCTTAACCACTTGCCGACCGCCGATCGGCATCTGACGGGGGCAAAGTGGCTCGTTCCTGCAAATCGCCGTCATACGACGGCGGCTGCAGGAACGAGTTTAGTGAGCGCGCGCGCCGCCGGGGGCGCGCCCGCGCGCTCACTGTTTTCGGGGAGGGCCAGGGAGCGGGTGCGGCGGCTTCGATTGCCGCCGGCTACCCGCGATGGCCCCCCCGGAGCGAAGGAGCGGAGGTCCATGTATGTAAACACGGACCTCCGCTCTGTGTGAGGCGGAAGGGCTGTGACCACAGCCTTCCTGTACGTGAAGGCTGTGACCACTTCCCTTCCCCTGTTAGGGCAGTCCCCATACAGTTAGAACACGCCCAGGGAACATAGTTAACCCTTAGAGCGCCCCCTGCAGGTTAACCCCTTGGCATTTACACAGTAATCAGTGCATTTTTATAGCACTGATCGCTGTATAAATGCTAATGGTCCCAAAAAAGTGTCAAAATGTTCCGACATGTCCGCTGAAATATCGCAGTACCGCAAAAAATCGCAGATCGCCGCCATTATTAGTAAAAAATAAAAAAAAAATAAAAACCCCAAAAATGAATTCTCATCATCCGTAAACGCGACCACTTTTGCGCAAACCAATCAATAAACGCTGATTGCGATTTTTTTTATCACAAATATGAGGAAGAATATAAATCGGCCAAAAAAGGTGAAAAAAAATATTTTTTTTGGATTTGTATTTTAGGAAAAAGTAAGAAATTTGACGCAGAGGTGATCAAATACCACCAAAAGAAAGCTCTATTTGTGGGAAAAAAAGGACACAAATTTTGTTTGGGTACAACGTCGCACGACCGCGCAATTGTCAGTTAAAGTGACGCAGCGCCGAATCGCAAAAAGGGCTCCGGTTCTAAAGCTGGAAATCCTTCCGGGGCTGAAATGGTTAAACAACCGAAAGATACATTGTATGTTTTGTGTTTAGGCCTCATACACACGGACGTTTTTTATACCGCTGAGTTTTTTACCGTTTCTTTACGCTAAACGTTTTTTTGAGCTGTAGATAGTGTCGGCGTTAGTGAGCTGAAAGCAGAACCCATGGCCAGCGCGTTCTGAAGCTGCAACGTTAGAGCCTTTTTGACGCTGAGCTGGCAAAACGCTCTCTAACGCACATTAATGCTGTAGCAACCTTAACCGGCATTTTTAGCGCTTTTCAGGTTAAAAAATAGCAGAGGAATGTTTTTTTTTTAAACAAAACGTCTATTGACGCCGACGCTCACTAACGCGCATTAATGCCGATGCAAAACGCAGACGAAATTGCGTTTTTGACGCCAATATTTGCCGGACATTGGTCTCGACGTTTTGCTAATACGCCTGTGAGTATGAGGCCTTATAGTTATCAGCGGTGTTGGCAGAATACCCGTTTTTTTTTTTTTTTTTTTCTTTCACAGCTGTCAGCTTAGGCAGAGAACGGAGATAGTGAGGGGAGAGAAGTATTGGGTGCCACTCGCCAGAATGCGATTTCTGGGATTGTCAAGCTCTGGTTTAGCACAAATCAGTCGCCTTCTGGCAGCCATCTTTGTCCACCACTGACTATAATGCTAAGTAGACTAAAGCTTGCTCTTTTATAAATCGTGATTTTGCAGAAATATTCATCATATGCAGTCAGATCATAGGGTATATGTTGGGATTGCATGATTGTATATGATGATCTCCTTGATGACAGATTTTTACAGTTAGGCTCTTCGAAAACCTTTAGATATGGTTTAAATAAATAATTGAAGATATGTATTTGGAATTGTAGTGTGCATTTAGTATTTCTTCCTCGCTTGTAGGGGATATCCTATGACATCTCAAGGACTTCCTTTCTTCCCGTTCTTGGAGGAACTTGTTGAAGTCCAGTGATGATAACCTGAATTAGGCTTCTCTTTGCTTCCGCTACAGCAAAATCATATTCAGCTTGGGATTGCTGCCAAAATAGATACCTTTCAAAAAACAAAACATTTCCTCAGTTTAAAATTAAAAAAAAAAAATATAGCTGAAATAAAAAATACATGAAAACGTAAATCCTTCTGCTGTTTGTTCATATAGCAAAACCATCCATATATTTTGCTGAGTTAGGTACATGTATTTACTTACTGGAGGAGTTTACAGATTTCAGTTTGCAGTTAAAATTCAAGCAGTTCTGAATATGTAAAGTAGTCTTGCCCTTTACCTTTCTGTTTTTTTCTACCAAGTTCAAAAACCTATATCAAGCCAAAGCCCTAAAAGGGTTTACATTGGTTTTATTTACCACTGGTTACCTATGACTTACTGTATATTTTTCTTCTGCCAATCAGCTACCTGTCACTTTCCCTAGAAGTCTCAATTCTTTCCACGGAACCACACTGGCCTGTCTGTGAACCTAAGGCTGTCTAAGCACACCCACCTATTCACACTACTTGAAATTATTATTATTATACAGGATTTATATATAGCGTGAACAGTTTACCCAGCCCGATACAACACGAGGGCAGACAGTACGGTTACAATACAATTCAATGCAGGAGGAATCAGAGGACCTTGCTTGTGTTTTACATTTTAGTAGCCACTTCTCTATCCTTTCACTCTAATTTCAGTATCCAGTGGAGTAGGGGATGAAGATACATTAATATAAAGAATTACAGTTAATCACATGTGGGATAGTCAGATCTGTGCAGTAGGAGATCAGTACCATAAGTTCTATGGTTGCCCCTGCAGACTGGCCACCACACGTCTTGCAGCATTGCTCCATGTCTTGGCCTGGTTTAATATATTCGCACTGAACACACAGGGTAGAAACACATGTAACTTGAGATCTGCAGTGTTTGACTTCAGGGCAGGTCATGCTGCAGGTAAGCTCAACAGCCTGTTGACTTTTATCTTTTGATCTGTTGAATACACAATCATTTAAAGCGGTTGTCTACCCATTAAAAAAATAAAATAATAAAAACCTGCAAGACAATAGCATAATGAGCTAGTATGCACCACATACTAGCTCATTATGAAATACTCACCTTGAAACGAAGATCCGACTGGGCTGCTCGGTCCGCTCTGAGGGAGCGGACATCTTCCCTCGGATCTTGCTTCCGGGCTGTGACTGGCCGGAGCCACAAGGCGTCTCTCGCGCGCGGGACCCGTCTCTCCGGCAAGGTCCAGCCCTATTGCTGGGCCTTTGCCGGGACATACATGCTGAAGCTGTTTAGAGGGGGAATACGGTTTAGGAGATATTCATTTTACCTACAGGTAAGCTTTATTATAGGCTTACCTGTAGGTAAAAGTCAGAAAATAGGGTAGACAACCGCTTTAAACTCTCATGTCCTAAATGCCTGCCCATACTGAGGGTATTTAAAGGATAGGTTCACCTTTCTAAAACAAATAAAAAAATAAATGCACATCTTTATATAGGTAAAAAAAAGGATATTATTTATTATTATTATTTTTTTTTTTTAGGAGCCTGTAAAGCATTGCACTTGTGATCTGCTGATTGTGGGTGCAAGGCTTTACAGGTTCTTAAAAAAAAAATTGTCTGTGTAGCTGTCTGCCTGTACCTCTTATGGGCAGGCAGTTACTGAGTGACGGGAAGAATCAATGAACTACCTAGAGCAGGGGTAGGCAACCTCGGCGCCCTCCAGCTGTGGAGAAACTACAAATCCCGTGATGCCTCTGATTGTCAGGGTCTTGCAATGTCTCATGGGACTTGTAGTTTCACCACAGCTGGAGGGCCGAGGTTGCCTACCCCTGACCTAGCGCAAGCACTCACAGCTCCCTGGTAGTTCATTGAAAACAACAAGCTGTCAGCCACAAAGCCGAACTCTGTGAATTAACGATGCAGTCGTGTGGGCGGAGCCCTGCACAACCATAATCTTTTCAAATTGTGACAGTGGGTGTGGGGAAGAGATCCTCTGCACACTTTCACCATTAAAATGGGGATCAGGGAGTGGCTGCAGGAGTGGGAACATGGTGCATATCCTTTAAAGAAAACCTGTGAACTATATTTAACTTTAAGTGAACAGACTGCCTAACAAAAGGCATCATTATTAATTAGCCAGAAAACCCTGTTATCTTTTACACTGTTACTAAGATGTGTGACACCGTCTTCTGGGATAGGCCTCACTAACTTTCCTGAACTCCAAGAGGGCTTTTAATTGCCATTTAAATGCTCTTATTTGGAGAGGGGAATTTGGTTGGGCGGGGGCTTAGGCTGGCCATAGATGGATTGTTTTTTTTTTTTTTTTTTTTTTTTTTTTCAGACAGTGGCCTAAATGAGAAAAAAAGAACAGATTACATCCACACAATCAAGGTGGATTGTGAAATCTTCTCCGCAGAGACGTTCTATCCTGACAGGGGGACTCTCCACTGTCAGAATACACTGATCAGCAGCTGCAGCCGCTGCCTGACAGAAATGTTCCAACAAGCCTGCTTGACAGAAATTGGCCTTACATGGATCTTACTTTTGCACTATTAACCACTTCCTTACTGGACACTTAAACCCCCCTCCTACCCGGACCAATTTTCAGTTTTCAGCGCTGTCGCTCTTTGAATGACATTTGCGCGGTCGTGCGACGTTGTACCCAAACAAAATTGGCGTCCTTTTTTTCCCACAAATAGAGCTTTCTTTTGGTGGTATTTGATCCCCTCTGCGTCATTTCTGATTGCCGCTATAAACAAAAAAAGAGCGACAATTTTGAAAAAAGAACAATATATTTTGCTATAATAAATATCCAAAAATAAAAAATAAAATAAACAAATTTATCGGTTTTGGCCGATATTTATTCTTCTACGTACTTTTGGTAAAAAAATTCGCAATCGGCGTTTATTGATTGGGTTGCGCAAAAGTTATAACGACTACAAACTATGGACATTGATTTATGGCGTTTTTTTTTTTTTTTTAACTGGTAATGGCGGCGATCTGCGTTTCCCATGGGGGCACTCGTGCACGCTCACATCCAAGCCCCACTGCTGCGTCCTTTGACACAATCAGAGGGACTTGGCCCTGCCACCCGTTCCCTCATCAATGGCTTTGATTGACCTACCGGAAGCCACTGGCCCCATCAAAGCCAGCGATACCTGGGAGTTAGAAGAAAGAAGAGCTGCAGACATGCATGGTGCTGGATCGAATGAGGGTTCAGGTAAGTAAAAGGGAGGGGGGATGCTGACCCCTTAACATTTTTTTATCTTAATGCAAGGAATGCACTAAGGTAAAAAATGTTTAGGCTATAAGACCGCCTCATGCAGATATACTGCGGCAGGGTGACCCTGCTCCACGTAATCTCGTACCTGTATGTGATTTAGTGCTCTGGGTCTGGGGCACGAGCTGCCGGCCACCCACTACCGCTGTGATTGGACACAGCGCGAGCCGATCAGCAGGTATGGCAGATGCGATGTCCGCCAGGACCTGCTGATCGTTCTGAGTTGAGGCAGAACATCGGTCTGCCTATGTAAACAAGGCAGATCTCCATTCTGCCAGAGGGGAAATCTCTGTTTTCCCCTAGTCAAAGCACATCCCCCACAGTAAGAAAGCACCCCCTAGGGACTCAACTCTTTGATCAACCCTGATGTTAACCCCTTCCTTGCCGGTGTCAGCACAGTGACAGTGCATTTTTTTAGCTAAAAACAGCTGCTGTAAAACAGTCAAAAAACGTCCTGTGTGCATGAGGCCTTAAAGTTAAAAATGAGTAGGAAATCCTTAAAACCTGTTACTTTATTTCTTAGCGTCGTGTCACATAGGGGAGATTCCCTTAACTTTCTGTCTTAGAGATACAATAGGAAGTGAGAAGAAACATCCCCAAAGTAAGGAGAAAACCCCTCTTAGCCTTTGTCACCAGTAATTGTGTTCCCATTGAAAGATTCTTCCTCTGATTTGGTGACAATTGTAAAATGTTGAATCTCCCATGACCGCATGACATATAAGCTGGCTATTCTCCCCATTTGTGGCACAACAATGAAAACACAATGGCAATGGTTCTATAGCTAGCTCACTAAAAACAAAAAATTGCTTTAAATGGCCTTTTTTTTTTTAATTCAGCCAAATGATACCAAAACAGTGTTAATGTGCAGTTTGTTTTGAAGTTCTTTTTTATGATTGGTCTGTGAGAAATCAATGCCCCAGATTTAGGCCAAACTTTCTTTAGGAATCTGTGATAATACAAAGTGTAAGTAAACCATCAAACAAAGACAAAATAAGGGTCTGTTGTTTGATGTCAACATGATCTCATGTCTGCTGTTGCTGCCAAGGTTTCAGCTTTGTATGTTTAGAGTCATTCTTGCCTATCTGCCACTATCTTAATGCAGTGTGTAAACATTTGAACTGTAGCCTAAACATGTGATAGAAGTGTCAATATGTCAGACCGATGATGTCTAATTCAATTACTCATTAAACCCAACTGTCTCCAGTTTGGCATTTTATGGATAGATTTGAGAAAATGACAACTTTTCTATCTTCCAATCGGTTGGGGAGATTTTCATTGTGTGATGCTCATGCCATGCCTGTTTTAGAGTGAATTTCTTTAGGTATAAGGTACTTGCCTCAACACAATTGTTTACTGGGACAGCCAGTGCCCACAGTGGTCGCCACTGTCTCCTCCATAGGCATAAACATCTGGTGCAAACTTGAATGTTTGTTGAAAGATATTTTGTTAGAAAGATTATATGGCAGCTGTGTTTTGTATATGTGGCTGGCCACCATCTAATACCTGTAGAAAGCTTCAAAGTACAACATTTTCAGCCACTTCTTTTATGGATTGCATTTGTGCAGTGTTTTGGTGGAAAACCCATGGGTCTCCATTGATGGTGTTAGGAGTCCTCTCTCACATCTATTATCTCCATATATTTATGAGAGAATTAGTGGTAAAATCAAATTCTTGTTCTAAATTACAATTCTAATAAAAGATAGAATGTTCTTTAAGCTTTAGTAGAATGATTATTAGTGTAGAATCAGAAGTACATCACTCTTCCTCTTAGTCTGGCCTCGGGTGGGAATAAATGCTACTGAAAAAGATGGATGGGGACCATGGCATATGCACAATTTTTATGCATAATTTGTCCATGGCCTTTGGTGATAATTTCAACCAACATGATCAATATTGTATCAAATTTAGAACCAGTTCCTCTTCATATGTACTCCAAGTTGGGGCTCATGCACACGGAAGCGTTTGCCAATACATCATATTTCATTGCACATTAGTTACATGTGGTGTGCACAGACCACTGCCAGCAGACTGACAATGACAGTCTAAAATATATAGTGGCTATACACATCCAAGCAGTACTAGCAAACCAAGCCATGTGCATACCTAAACGTGGACTTTCTACATTTGGTACATACAGTCCTGTATTACTGTTATTGATTTTGACAGGCTACTAGTAGGAGGCTGTACTAATCACCTGTGACACATAAGTTCTGAAATATGCCCATTTTTCTTTACACTATAGGGGCAAATGCATTTGTGTGCATGAGCTCCTATAGTATAGTGAGAGGTTCTGTCATAATAATTGGCTACCACATTTCTAGCATAAGAGACATAAAAATACATAAATGGACTCGTATAATTCTATCTAATCGTGTCATCAAAAAAGTAGAACTAAATGTAAATACTTTTTCTGGATAGGGTGAGAAGGGGTTAGAACCAGTGTTGGGTTGTTATTGCTCTCGGGGTCCCCCATTAAGGAAATCCGCTCTTTCTAATTGTCCTGGTTACCAATGATTACCAGTGTCACTGGGAATGAGACTAAGGCCTCATGCACACAAGAAGTTTTTTTTACTTGTTTTATAGCAGCTGTTTTTAGCTGCAGATGTTTTTTTTTCTACAATCAATAAACCCTCCATCATGTTATCCTATGTGTTCATGTACACATAGGCTGTTATCAACTGTTTTTAGCAGTGATGTTTTTGAGCTGTAAAAAAAAAAAAGACCAGTGGGTTCTGAGAGACGTTTTTCAGCCGTACAAATGCTCAAAAATGCATTTTTGGATGTTTTAGATCAATTGAGGAAAAAACAAAAAAAACAAAAAAAAAAAAACGCTGGCCCCGAAAAAACGCTGGTAATAGACCGCTGGTAAAAGCTGCAAAAATCACTGATAAGCTACTGACGTTTTTAGGACTTTTTTTTTAACGTCCTGTGTGCATGAAGCCTAAAGATGAATCTAAAATTTTGAGTTGCCTCCAGAATAGGAATAGAGTTCCAAATCTTCCAATAGTTTGCACTGGAACAAACGCCCCTATCTTAAGAAGGAGATATCCTCTCACTTCCTGTTGAGCCTACAGGACAGGATGTGAAAGGAAATCTCCCTAATGAGACAGATGAAAAAAATTTTTTTAACCTTTCCCTATTCTATCCAAAATAACAAAAACAAAGTTTGGCTTAAGATACACTTTCATTCCTGCGTATCCAAGTTACAAGATGAGGAATTTGTAACTTAAAAGGCCTAGGACTTTATGGCAGTAGCATATTTCCTGCACAGACCAGCATTAAAATTATAATGGAATATTTGACATTGTTATAGACCGAGAGTAGCTAAACATGCCCTCTACCAAATTCAGCCCCGCGATCGTCTGAGGCCATGTTTACAGAAATAGTACAAGTCTGCCCAATTGACAACTCTTACCGAATATCATGGTACTACTGACATAACCATTTTGGTATCCCTCAAAGCAGTAGATTGTGCCCTTTATCCATAAACAATTTGTTATGGCTGTTCCCGCATGATAGATCCTCCCTGCGGAATCGCATCACTTTACACTCCTTATCATAATGGAATTGCCTTAAATATTCCTGCCTTTAATGTCTGTCCTCTAGAATCCTGCCTTCCCAATGGGCTGTAAAAAGCCCTGTGCGTTTCAGCATTCGACTGATTTAAAACTTACCGGCCTGCTGACATCCCACGGCCTTAAGTCATTCTCTATATTATAAATGGAAAATAAATTGATTTAAACTGAAATCTTCTGTTATTTTCAAGTCAACAATTTTATTTAATATATAGTCCCTGTCCCCATCAAGGGGGAAACCCTGACACCCTTTGAAAATCATTGTAACGATCCACACTCCCTGGGCTTTATCTCCCTGCTGTATGCAGAAATGGGAATCAGATTTCAGTATTATCCTAGGGCCAGAACAATGGCAACAAATTTGTGAAACCACATAGCAATGCTTCCAGAATGTTCTTGCGCTTGAAACGAACTACAAATTATATCACTGGCTGGTAGCTTGTCCGCATTCAAGTTGCAGTCTATACCCTGGATCATGCTGGGCCCTGTTTTTACGTGGCTGTTGGAGCCAGGCACTTATATGCACATATAGTGGACTTGTCTAACTGTCCATACCCTATGGGCCCAAGTCTAAGATATTTTGAAAGTGCTATTTGGCGTTGATATCCCAATTCTCCCTGGAGAGACACTTCTCAGCTTGAAGTCAGACGGGATTTCCAAATGTCAACTTACTAATAACTCACATTTTTACAGCAATACAAACAAATCATAGCTAGAGCCTGGCTGTCACATTCCCTTTTCTTACGTGTAAACAAGCCCTAAGGGAGCCGCTGCCGAGGGCTAATTCACAAGTGCAGCAAGCACTGCTGCTCCTCTGAAAAGTGATCTGATGAGGAGGCGATATGTTGCTTCCTCACCACATGGTTTTACCCCATGATTGCTATGCGATGCATGCGATTGCGACATGGCATTATGGCAGTTAGAGGTTTAAATTAGGTGTGAGGAGGCATCACTGTGCCTGGTAATTAGGTGTGAGGAGGCATCACTGTGCCCAGTAATTGATGTGGCCTGAGGAAGGAGCATGCATTCTCCGAACTTGCGCCGCCACGCCCACCGCTGTCTCTTCGTCGTCCTGGTGATGTCTGGCTTCTCCACCCACCCACTGCTTCAGTGCCCCGGACCGTCATGGCTGGCAACGTGAGACGTTTTGGACTCCAGCCTTCCACCCGGAGTAGTTCAGCACAATTTGGCTATGATGATATTCCTGTTTTACCTTTTACATCGTGTGAGTGCATTTCTTTATTAAATGTGGATTTGTTTACTTCATACTGCACTTAGAGTGGCTGTGCTCTTTTCTGCCTTTCGACACTGCCCAGTGATCTTTGATTTCTTCCATGTTGTTCAGGTAGATCTCCACCTCTTTAACTACTTCCCGACCATGCTATAGCAGAATGATGGCTACAATGCTGTCAACCAGTTCTGGGGATCGCGCCTGCAGAGGCACAGCTGATTACAGGTCGGGGTAAAGGGCCAATCACAGCTGATCGTGATCTAAACGCAAACCGCTTATCGGCATTCCTTTCCTCACGCTGACAGAGTGAGGAGAGGAGAGCCTGTAACCAGCTTGTGTGAAAGGGATATCTACACTGATAATCTGGGCACTGATTATCAGTGCAGCCTCAACAGTGGCCATCAGTGCTGTCAATGCTGCCTACTAGTGCAGCCTCATAAGTTCCCATCAGTGCAGCCTCATTAGCGCACATCAGTGAAGGAGAAAAATTACCTGTTGGCAAAATTTTTATAACAAACTACTTAAAATGTTGTGGTGTTTATTTATTTAAAAATTTTTGCTCTTTTTTCGTTAATGTAGCAAAACATAAAAAACCCAGTGGTGATTAAATACCACCAGAAGAAAGCTCTATTTGTGTGTGAAAAATAATACAAGCTTCATATGGGTACAGTGTAGCATGACAGCGCTGAAAGCTGAAAATTGGCCTGGGCAGGAAGGGGGTAAAAGTGCACAGTAGGCAAGTGGTTACGTTTGCCTACCCCTGGTTTAAGCGATTTTGAGCTTTTTTTTTTTTCTCTGCCTGTTAACTCCCCTCTGTTAGCTTATGTGTCTATGCACACTATAGGTATTTACAGGCAGAAAGAAAAACCCATCACTTGTGCTTAGGTTCGGGAGAGGAGCTTTTGAGCATAAATAAAGCTCAAAAGTGAAAAAAGCTTATTACCGTGCATTAACGCTAGGCGTGTTAATTAGTTCTAATGGCCAGAATACCGGGCAATAGAATGCATTAATGCCAGGCGTGGGAACGCGTATGCAAAAAACGTGGCTTTTTACTGTGTTTCTGATGCTAAAAATACCTGTAGTGGGGGGGGGGGGGAATTTTTTTACCTTCTAATGAGCAGACTGCTTGCACCGTCGTACTTGATATAATACCCCTAATGTATAGACATAGTAAAAGAAAACAACTACTTTTTTGGTCAAATGCGTTTGTGTTTTTTTTTTTATGGGTTTTTTAAAGAAACCAAGGCTGTGCAGGTACTTGTCTCTGAAACCTCAGACATAACCTTATGAAGGAAGGGGGAATATTGTAATTGCTATGACTTGTGTGTGTAAATTTTTGTTTGAGCTACTAAGCTTTGTAAGCAAACAGCTTTTTAAAACCGGAAGTAATGAAAAACTGGAAAATTTAAAATGAAGTCCTAAGCTTCACCTGCTGGTTATTATTATTATACAGGATTTATACAGTTGTGCTCATAAGTTTACATACCCTGGCAGAATTTATGATTTCTTGGCCATTTTTCAGAGAATATGAATGATAACACAAAAACTTTTCTTTCACTCATGGTTAGCGTTTGGCTGAAGCCATTTATTATCCGTCAATGGTGTTTACTCTTTTTAAATCATAATGACAACAGAAACTACCCAAATGACCCTGATCAAAAGTTTACATACCCCAGTTCTTAACGTGTATTGCCCCCTTTCACATCAATGACAGCTTGAAGTCTCTTGTGGTATTTGTGAATGAGGCTCTTTATCTTCTCAGATGGTAAAAGCTACCCATTCCTCTTGGCAAAAAGCCTCCAGTTCCTGGAAATTCTTGGGCTGTCTTGCTTGAACTGCACATTTTGAGATCTCCCCAGAGTGGCTCAATGATATTGAGGTCAGGAGACTGAGATGGCCACTCCAAAACCTTCACTTTATTCTGCTGTAGCCAATGACAGGTCGACTTGGCCTTGTGTTTTGGATCATTGTCATGTTGGAATGTCCCAAGTACGTCCCATGTGCAGCTTCCTGGCTGATGAATACAAATGTTCCTACAGTATTTTTGTGATAACATACTGCATTCATCTTGCCATCAGTTTTGACCAACTTTCCTGTGCCTTTTGTAGCTCACACGACCCCAAAACATTAGCGATCCTCCTCCGTGTTTCACAGTAGGAATAGTGTACATTTCATCATAGGCCTTGTTGACTCCTCTCCAAATGTAGCGTTTATGGTTGTGGCCAAAATGCTCAATTTTGGTCTCATCACTCCAAATTTCTTTGTGCCAAAAGATTTGAGGCTTGTCTCTGTGCTGTTTGGTGTATTGTAAGCAGGATACTTTGTGGCATTTGTGTAGTAATGGCTTTCTTCTGGCGACTCGACCATGCAGCCCATCTTTCTTCAAGTGCCTCCTTTTTGTCCATCTTGAAACAGCCACACCACATGTTTTCAGAGAGTCCTGTATTTCACCTGAAGTTATTTGTGGGGTTTTCTTTGCATCCCAAACAATTTTTCTAGCAGTTGCGGCTAAAATTTTAGTTGATCTACCTGACCGTGGTTTGGTTTCAACAGGACCCCTCATTTTCCACTTGATTAGAGTTTGAACACTGCTGATTGGCATTCTCCATTCCTTGGATATCTTTTTATATCCCTTTCCTGTTTTATACAGTTCAACTACCTTTTTTCCGCAGATCCTTTGACAATTCTTTTGCTTTCCCCATGACTCAGAATCCAGAAACATCAGTGCAGCACTGGATGAAAGATGCAAGGGTCTGTCAGGAATCCAGAAACTCATTTACCTTTTATACACACACACTAATTACAAGCAAACAGATCACAGGTGAGGATGGTTACTTTTAATAGCCATTCAAACCACTTTGTGTCAACTTGTGTGCATGTTATCAGGCCAAAATCACCAGGGTATGTAAACTTTTGATCAGGGTCATTTGAGTAGTTCCTGTTGTCAGTATGATTTAAAAAGAGTAAACACAGTCGACTGATAGCTAAAAGGAAAAGGAAGGGGGGAAACGAGTGGGACTTTTTCCCCCCTCCCTTTTCCTTTTAGCTATTTAGCCAGGGATGGAGGCAGATTACCTTATTAGGACATTCTCTCATTTAAAGTCCCAGGTTTGCTCTTTTTCCCATTTTATTAACAATTGATTGATAATAAATGGCTTCAGCTAAACACTAACCATGAGTGAAAGAAATGTTTTTGTGCTATTCATATTCTCTGAAATATGGCCAAGAAATCATAAATTCTGCCAGGGTATGTAAACTTATGAGCACAACTGTATAGTGCCAACAGTTTGCACAGCACTTTACTACATATGGAGACAACATGTTTGCATGCTAGAATACAGCACATTCACATGTTGTGATATAATACTGATTTAATTATTACAGAAACATATTATACATACTTGCTCTGTGCATTGGTTTTGGACCAAGCAGCCCCCCTCCTCCTCTCGGGTTCCTTGCCTCTGTTTCCGGCTCTACCTTCCCGCCAAGTACCCCCCATAGCAAGCCACTTGCTATGGTGGGGCACTCTTGCGTGCTTACTCCCGAGACCTGCTCTGTGTGTCCATAAGACACACGGAGCAGGCCTTGCCCTGCACCCCGCTCCCTCCTCACTGGCTCTGATTGACTACAATGGGAGCCAGTGGCCCCTGTTGCTGTGTCTGAGCCAATGAAGAGCAAGAGAGCTTCGGCTCTTGTGCACATCACTGGATCGGGCTCGAGTATATATTTGGGGGGGGGGGGCTGCGGGGGGAGCTGTATGCAGAAGGTTTTTTACCTTACTGTATAGAATGCAGTAAGGTAAAAAAAACTTCTGCCTTTACAACCACTTAAAGCGGGCCATACATGGATTTAAATTGGGCTGGTTCAGCAGGGACCAGCTGAGATTCAATCTATGTTTGTGCAGGCTGATTGTACCCAAGTCGATCCATCAATCAACTCGGGTACAACCAGTCTGTCGGATTTTTTTTTACATGCGACTACTTCCGACTGCTATAGCCGCTAGCAGTAATGATTGTGTTCTGCCAGCCAGGAGAGTTCCCCACTCCAACCCCCCTCCCACCAGCAGAACATCACTGCTAACCACTTGGCCCACTGTCTTTGTATTTACCAGACAGCGGCGCCTGAAAAAAATATGGCTTTGGGGCCAGGCTGACATGCAACTGCGCAGGCGCCAGCACCATTCCGAAACTAGCCGGGCTCGGGAAAGCCCTACACGCTCTGCCATTTTAGGAAAGGTGGGCACATTTCACAGTGACATGATGGAGCCGGAGAGCACTATTTTTAAAAGTAAAGCTGTGGCGCTCAGTTAGGTCTCCAATGGTGGCGTCTGCCTCTTGTTATGGCCGGGTAAGACTGGACCCGTCTCCTCTGCAGCCTGTGACCTCTCCTGTACCATCCACAGCCTCTGAATCTCTTGTACCACCTGCAGCCGTTGACCCCTCTTGTACCATCCGCAGCCTCTGAAATCTCCTGCACCATCCGCAGCCTCTGACCTCTCCTGCACCATCCGCAGCCTCTGACCTCTCCTGCACCATCCGCAGCCTCTGACCTCTCCTGCACCATCCGCAGCCTCTGACCTCTCCTGCACCATCCGCAGCCTCTGACCTCTCCTGTACCATCCGCAGCCTCTGACCTCTCCTGTACCATCCGCAGCCTCTGACCTCTCCTGTACCATCCGCAGCCTCTGACCATCTTCTGTACCATGTCCGCAACCTCTGACCACCTCCTGTATCATGTCCTCAGCCTCTGACCATCTAGACTATAGGATAAAACCAGAGCCACCAAGCTGGAGCCGACTGACTGAGCCCTGCATGGTGCACCTGTGAGGAGGTCAGTGACCGTGTCGTCAGGCCAGTCTGAGGGGGGTCAGTGATGCAAGGGGGGAGTGAATACAATAATGTAAGGAGGCACTGATATAAAGGTTCCCCCTTATAACAGTAACCCCCCCCCCCCCAAGTGTTTTATTTCACCGGAAGGTGTTCTCTGGTCACCAGAATCCTCCCCACATTCTCAGAGTTCCCCTTTATATCGGAGTCTGCAGGATTCCCCCTTTCAGTGCAAGGGGGAACTCGGATGTAAAAGGCAATGCTGCAGACCCTCATTTATATGGGAACTCTGATGTAAAGGGGAATGCAGTGGACTCTGATATAAGGGGGGACTCTGGTCATCAGATTTCCCACTTAGATCATGATCTTCAATGTTCCCATTTTTGTCAGCATTCCCTTGCACTGTAAGGGGGATTCCTGCAGACTCTGATATATGGGGGAACTCTGTGCTGGGTTATTGTAACCTGCCCTTCATGTAAATGGGGAAATATGGTTTTCGACTTTTGTTTAACTTAACAGCTTCCACACCGCGTGCAGTATATTTACTGCGGCAGTGTGGATGCTTCCCGCGAACTGCCGCAAATAAGCGTCGATCTGCGGGTGGCTGCTAGGGGGTGCGCATGCGCGTGCCCACCGTGCTCCTGAGCAGTGTGCCCGCGGCTCGGGCGGACCCAATGTGATGAATGGCCACAGCTAAAGAACGGGGAACCGCCGATGTAAACGCGGCGGTTCCCTGCTCTGTCAGTGCAGGCATAGGAGATCTACTAATCCCTGTCACTGGGATCAGATAGATCTCTTATGCCCATGGTAGCCCAGCCCCCCCCACAGTTAGAACACACCCAGGGAACACAGTTAACCCCTAGATCTCCCCTTGCAGGTTAACCCCTTCACTGCCAGTGACATTTATACAGTAATCAGTGGACATTTACATTTCTGATCGCTGTATAAATGTCATTGGTCCCAAAAAAGTGTCAAAATGGTCCGACCTGTCCGCTGCAATATCGCAGTACCGCTAAAAATCGCAGATCGTTGCCATTACTAGTAATAAATAAAAAAAAAAATAAAAACCCCATAAATGAATTCTTCATCCGTAAACGCGCCCACTTTTGCGCATACCAATCAATAAATGCTGTTTGCGATTTTTTTTTTGTACCAAAAATATGAGGAAGAATATAAATCGGCCAAAACCGATGAAAAAAAATGTTTTCTTTATATTGTTTTTTTTTTTTTGAATTTGTATTTTAGCAAAAAGTAAGAGTTTTTTTTTTTTTTGCAAAATTGTCGCTCTTCTTCTATTTATAACGGTGATCAGAAATGACGCAGAGGCGATCAAATACCACCAATAGAAATCTCTATTTGTGGGAAAAAAAGGACGCAAATTTTGTTTGGGTACAACGTCGCACGACCGCGCAATTGTCAGTTAAAGCGACGCAGTGCCGAATCGCAAAAAGTGCTCTGGTCCTAAAGTGGGAAATCCTTCCGGGGCTGAAGTGGTTAAACACATTGCTAATAGCTTTAGCTACATGTTTATAGGGTAAATATTGATATTTGTACTGAAAACTGCCATTTTATAATACTCTTCAAATGTGCTTCAACATGCATGTTTTTTCCTTTTGTGAACAACAAAAACAACGTTGTGCTGTTGGGCTGATATCATAATGCTTATGGCGCTGGTATGAAATGATTTCCAGGGCTGGTTTTTATTCCCAGTCCGGCCCCGTTGGTATGTGGTCAGAGTTACCCCTAGTATAGTTATCTTTAAAAACAGACTAAAGGATTTCCTGTTTACATAAGAAGCTGATAGAAAGTGTGTTGCTAAAGCCAAACAGCCACTACTTTCCCTTATGTATGAAGAAATTTAAAGTATGTTAGAAATGTTTGGACTTTTTTGTGAGAAAATAACATTACATATATTTAATTGTACATTTAGTAGCTGCTTTTATTTAGAGCTGTCTCAGGATTTTGAAAACCTATAGCTATTTACAGAGGTTTCCAGCTCTTTAATGATCTATTATGGCCAACATAATTCAGGAATGTTCACTGAAGAATTGGCCATTAAGACCAGAAGTGTGTGCTAATGTGTTTGCTGTCACGGATTATTCAGTTCATAAAGATGAAGTGTGGACAAACCATTATTGGGGCATTATCTAAGTAACAATAAGGTTCCTCTAATGATGTATGTCCCATTGTTGGTTGCTACCTAAATGCAGTCTTTGACATTGATCTCAGGGCTGGAGAAATGTCTTGTATACTATAAAACAAAATAAGGCATTCTGTGATTGGACAAGGGGCAGATGAGCATCACGATCACCCCTTGACGTATTACAGAATGCCTTGTATTTTTTAAAGGAAAATTAAAACATTTTCTGAATGAAGGAGCTTCACAGAGAGAGACCCAATTTCACCACTGGTACTTCAGCGCTTACACAACCTTTAGAGACTGCATGTAAGTAACATTTATTAAGAAAGAAGCAGCATTGGGGCACACATAATTAGATATACCTTATTGGTACCTAGCTAATGGTTCTCAAATGCCCCTTCTACAGCTTTAAACCTTATCCACTTGACCCCCAGGCCAATTCGGAAATTTCTCACATATATGTAAAAATCTGCATTTTTTTGGTAGAAAATTATTTAGAACACACACACACACACACACACACACACACACACACACACACACACACACACACACACACACACACACACACACACACTCTCACTCTCACTCACACTCACACTCACACTCTCTCACACACACACACACACACACACACACACACACACACTTGTGCTCATAAGTTTACATACCCTGGCAGAATTTATGATTTCCTGGCCATTTTTCAGAGAATATGAATGAGAACACAAAAACTTCTTTCACTCGTGGTTAGTGTTTGGCTGAAGCCATTTATTATCAGTCAACTGTGTTTACTCTTTTTAAATCATAATGACAACAGAAACTACCCAAATAACCCTGATCAAAAGTTTACATACCCTGGTGATTTTGGCCTGATAACATGCACTCAAGTTGAAACAATGAGAGGGATCGCTGATGTTTTGGGGATATGTGGGGATATGTGAGCTACAAAGGCACAAGAAATTTGGTCAAAATTGATGGCAAGATGAAAGCAGTATGTTATCAAAAAATACTGTAGAAACATTTACATTCATCAGCCAGGAAGCTGCGCATGGGACGTACTTGGACATTCCAACATGACAATGATCCAAAACACAAGGCCAAGTCAACCTGTGAGTCAAAGTAAAGGTTCTGGAGTGGCCATCTCAGTCTCCTGACCTCAATATCATTGAGCCACTCTGGGGAGATCTCAAACTTGCAGTTCATGCAAGACAGCCCAAGAATTTCCAGGAACTGGAGGCTTTTTGCCAAGAGGAATGGGCAGCTTTACCCTCTGAGAAGATAAAGAGCCTCATCCACAAACACCACAAAATACTTCAAGCTGTCATTGATATTAAAGGGGGCAATGAACGGTATTAAGAACTGGGGTATGTCAATTTTTGTTCAGGCTCATTTGGGCAGTTTCTGTTGTCATTATGATTTAAAAAGAGTAAACACAGTTGATTGATAATAAATGGCTTCAGCCAAACACTAACCATGAGTGAAAGAAATGTTTTTGTGTTGTCATTCATATTCTCTGAAAAATGGCCAAGAAATCACAAATTCTGCCCGGGTATGTAAACTTATGATAGATATATATATTATTATTGTTGTTTTTTTTTTTTAAGTAGGGATGCACCGAAATTTCGGCCGCCGAAACTTATCAGCATTTTTGGCCAAAATCTGTGTTTTCGGTATCGGTCGAAACAAAAAAACGGCCTGATACCGAAAGGGGGGCGGGGTCCGCCCTGGGTACCGTCCATTGCGGGGGTATGTGTGCATCACATACCCCCGCAATGGATGTGGGAGATGAGAAAATTCACAATGCACAGAGAACGCTGCTTGTATGAGCCGCTCTGTGCATTAAACTGTCACATAATTACACTGAATGCAGAGGGAGCGTTGTCATATTTTCAAGTTGATGTCTGGAGGTGGGCGGGACTGAACAGCTATCAAACGCCAGCCACTGGGACGGGGGCTGGGTGGATGTTAGCTGTTCTGTCCCGCCCACCTCTGATCTCAGCGTGAAGAGCTGACAGCTATCTCTCTGCATTCAGTGTAATTATGTGACAGTTTAATGCACAGAGCGGCTCGTACAAGCAGCACGCTCTGTGCATTGTGAATCTTCTCATTTCCTTTGCCATTGCCATCCAGTGCCACATGCCAGTGCCACCTGCCAGTACCATCCAGTGCCAAGCAGTCCGCCTGCCAGTGCCACCTGCCAATACCATCCAGTGCCACCTGCCAGTACCATCCAGTGCCACATGCCAATGCCACATGTCAGTGCCACCTGCCAGTACCATCCAATGTCGTCTGTCAGTGCCAATCAGTGCCACTTGCCAGTGCCAACCGGTAACACCTGTCAGTGCCCCCAATCAGTGCCACCTGTCAGTGCCCAGGCACAGGTAGGCTGCATATGACAATTGTATATAAAAATATAAATATTTTTTAAAAACTCATTTTCAGTTTCAGTTTTAGGCTTTCGACACCAAAATTTCCATTCGGTGCACCACTATTTTTAAGCAGAGACCCTGCATAATAAAATGGTTATTGATGCAATGTTTTATGTTGCACGGTATTTGTGCAGCAGGTTATCAAATGCTAATTTTTGGGAGAAAATACACTTAAATTAATTTTAGTACACACAAACATAATTTATTACCCAATTGTTGGTAAAATATAAAAAAGATGATGTTATGCCCATTAAATAGATACCCAACATGTCACGCTTTCAAATTGCAAATGCCCATTGAATGGCAACAAACTACAGTACCTAAAAAATCTCCATTGGTGCCCAGTTTAAAGTTACACAGAAGGTCTGGCACTAGAATTATTGCTCTCGCTCTGATGTTTGTGGCAATACCTCACCGCATACATATGCAAGTGGGACCCAGGTGTTTGCCTTTGTATATGAGTACGGGGGCCCTTTTAAAAATGTTTTTTACACTTTATTATTTATTTTATTTTAATTTATGTTTTTATAGCCGCTTCGATCACTTTTACCGTGTAGGGAATCGGCAGCTGAACAAAACAATACCGGGAGCATAGTTGTAGCCTCATCCATGATCCCAGTTTAACCACCTCAATGCAAGGCAGTATGTATACAGAAGAGGATCCCCTGCCTGCTGAGCCAGTTGTGAGTGTGTACAACTACCCAGCTAGGAAAAATTGGAAAAAATTGGCTAGTCCCCTAATAGCCACCAGCTGTTTTAGGCTTCATGCACACAGGACTTTAAACAAAAAAGCCAAAAGCGTCAGTAGCTTATCAGGGATGTTTTCAGCTTGTGCCAGCGTTATATTACCGCAGTTTTTTTCTTTTTTTTTTTTTTTTTGTCCAATTGGTCTAAAACATTCAAAAACGTTGGGGGATTGACGTTTTTGGGCGTTTTTGGAAGTTTTTAAGCGTTTTAACATTTTTACAGCTGAAAAACGTCCAAAATAACCCCTCAGCTCTTGGGTTTTTTTACAGCTCAAAAACGTCACTGCTAAAAACAGCTGATAACAGCCTGTGTGTGCATGAACACATAGGATAACATGATGGAGGGTTTATTGACTGTAGAAAAAACATCTGCAGCTGCAAAACAGCTGCTGAAAAACAGTCAAAAAACGTCCTGTGTGCATGAGGCCTTAGAGTTGCCAGGCTGAGCCAAGGAGGTTTGTTATTCCACAGGAAGGCGGAAATGTGTGCATCCAATTGTTTGAATAGAGATAGGGGGATCCAAATGGGTACATTTCTAAGTATGTACAGAAAGACGGGGAGCAATTTCATCTTGAGCAAACAAGATAAGGTCAGCTAGATTATTACTGACATGCTCACTCAGGTATTTAAGTTGGTTTACCCATTGGAGAGGCAGGGTAACATCTTGGTCTGCCTATGCGATTGGTTCTATTGGAAGCATCTGTGACTTGCTCCAGTTAATTTGTAGCTCTGAAAATCTTGACAAAATTATCCAATGTTGTTAATGCAAATGGCAATGACAAATCAGGGCATTGCAGATAAAGGAGCATGCCATTAACTTCTAAGACCAGTTTTTCTTCCTCTCACCAGAGGATTAGTTCAGAGAGCCACTGCTATAGGCTCCATCATCGGGATGAAAATTGTGGGGGACGGGGGCAGCCCTGTTGAGTACCTCACCGTACCTTAAGGGGGACAGAAACATTGTTTCCCATTTAATAGAGGCTTGGGGGCACCAAAAAAGGATATCCACTTCAGGAAAGAGGGGCCAAATCCCATGCATTGCAGTACAGCATACATGCAGGTCCAATCCAGCATATCGAAAGCCTTTTTGATATCGCCACTACCACCTGGCTTCCCATATTAGGGTTTGAGGCTAGGATGTGAAAAGCTGGCACATATTAATATCTGTGTATCTGTGAACTTATGGGGAATGACACCGATTTGATCATTGTCCACAAGCAGGTGTACATTTTTGTTTACATTCGGGTGGCAATGACCTTTGTTAGGATTTTGAGGTCCATATTGAGTAGTGAAATTGGCCAGTAAAAGCCACAACATAAAGGGTTTTTACTCGGTTTCAGTATAAGGACCACATGGGCATGGACATGCTCATGATATTGTGCATAGAGATCCTGAAGAATTAGGGAGAGTTCCCCTATATACAGTTATACCACTCGGCAGGTATGCCATCAAAGCCAGCAGTTTTGGCAGAGGGGTAAGACATAATGGCAGCCTGCTTTTCCTCTAATGTATTAGGGGTGTCAAGATGATCACTATCCTGAGTATAGCTGTTGGTAATACTCCAGGAATACCTGAAGAACTCTTATCAGGAGCAGAATGAATCTCCACCAGTCAGATCTCTAATACAGGCAACAACAGGGCCCAGAGAATGGTCTCCTAATAAAGTGCAAGCAGTTACCCGATTTTATCTCCACCTCGAAAAGCAGCTTACAGAGTTTTGAGGAAGAGCAATGTACCAGGTCTGTTTAGAGCTGCGCGATTAATCGTTATAAGATCGCAATCTCGATTCAACCCCCCTCATGAGCTACACCAGACATTTCCTCGATTCTGTGTACACAGTGCAGGGTGACTTGTCAGACGACTTAAGTTGCCTGACAAGTTGCGCTCCATGCAGTGCAATGGAACCATTCTAATAGGAGCAACACAAGTTGCTACAACTTAGAGAAAGGTTCCTGTACTACTTTGGGGGCGACTTCAGTCACCTTGCATTGACTTCTATACAGAAGTCGCTTGCAAGCCGAGCTGAAGTCGCTCTGTGCAGGTTCGCGCCGAGTTGCCCCTGAAGTCAGATAGCCTATGTGTCAGAGCTGTCAAAGGGAAAAAAAAAAAGCCAGAGAATGTTCTGCATTCCTCAGCACATTCCTCAGCTCAGGGAGATAGAGAAGAGAGAGATGCATGGCGACAATAGATCAAAGGGAAGAACTCGTCTGGTAATTGAAGTCGTTTTAGCCACTTAAAGACCAAATCTTTTTCTGACATTTGTTGCTTCTAAGTCAATAGTATTTTCTGCTAGAAAACTACTTAGAATCCCCAAACATTATATATATATATATATATATATATATATATATATATATATATATATATATATATATATATATTTTTAGCATAGACACTAGAGAATAAAATGGCGGTTGTTGCAATATTTTGTCACACGCTATTTGCACAGCGGCCTTTCAAATGCAATTTTTTGGGAAGAAATACACTGAAACGAATGTTACAAAAACCGAAATAGTAAAGTTAGCCCAATTTTTTTTGCATAATGTGAAAGATGATGTTACGCCGTGAGAATCGTGACCTTTATTCTAAGCCAACAAATTGGGATTCTCATTTTAGCCAGAATCGGGCAGCTCTAGGTCTTGTGTTTTTTTTTCTCTTTGTTTTTCTTCTATAAAAATAACAAACATGTTATACTTGTCTGCTTTGTGTAGTGGATTTGCACAGATCAGCCCAGATCCTCCTCCTCTCCGTTGCCTCTTCTGTGCTCCTGGTCCCTCCCTCCTGGGGAGTGCCCCTACAGTAAGTAGCTTGCTACGGTGACACCCGGGCTGAGTCACAGCTCAATGTGTCCATTCAGACACAGAGCTGCAGTTCGGCCCCGCCTCCTCTCTCTCCTGATTGGCTAACTGACTTTGACAGTAGTGGGAGCCAGTGGCACCACTGCTGTGTCTCAGCCAATCAGGAGGGAGAATACCGGATGGCCGAGACACTTATGGAGATCGCTGGACAGAGTTGGGGCTCAGGTAAGTATTAGGGGGCTGAGGGGAGTTGCTGCACACATAAGGCGTTTTATCTTAATGCATAGAATAAATTAAGATAAAAAATCTTCTGACTTTACAACCCCTTTAATTAAGGAAATGTACAGTCCTCTAATTGAGGTAATGAAGGCACCCCATTCCATTTGGGGGTTCACAGTGTCCTTATTAAGATCCCAGTACAACATTATGTGGTCTTTGATTTGAACTTCCAGGTCAGGGTCTGAGCCAGCCAGCCTGGAGACGCCAAGGGTGTCAAACTCTACAGCTAGCAATTGAGAATGTGAGTTGTAAAGGACTATGATCAGAACTCCCGCTTGGGAGGAAAACAACTTTAGTGATTTGAGAAAGTGTGGTGGGGCAACCTAGAGCCAAATCAGTATGAGATGCGGAGCCATGGAAGATGGAAAAATGTGAGTAATATTTATTTATCATTTGCATGCTTCCATCACCATAGATCAGTAAGATTTAAAGCTTCCATCCAGGTCCAAGACCTGGGATTGGTAGTATAAAGTGTGGTGTCAAAAACCTCATTAATGTCTCTGCAAATAATATTTAATTCTATATTAAGTATAAAGTGCTTTAACTTTGTACAAGCAGATGGACAAAACTTTTGGATGAAAGGGAGGTGGGAGGTACAAGTTAACAAACAGGTTCCGTGACCGCATTCTGAATGGTACACGCCAAAGCCTTGCTGATGTGTATCGCTACACCTGGTATATACAGAGTATGCACCATTGGGTACCTGCTAGACCTAAGGTTTTGTGTAGTGCCAGGATTTTGCTGCCAGTGAGGTGGGTGTGTCATTATAGGTATTAGAAGACCATTAATTCTCAAACTCAGGCCCCTGACATTCCAGGATACTAGATTAATAGTTTGCCACGAAGTATGTGTGGAGTCAACCACAGGAGCATAAATATAAGAGGGGCAGACCAATGAGGGCCAAGCAAGAAACCTACCTTTTTTGGCAGCACAGCGCCTGGCACACTTCGGTAAACCTGTGCATAGCTCTGCTGTTAAGTGAATACATTGGTCGGAGCATACAAAAGTGGGCAGAGCTGTGTGGCATGTATCCAAAACGAAAGAAAACTTAAGGAAGACACCCCATGAATCCAGGCTGGATCCAAAGGTGTTGGTAATAAGTCAGTAAGGGGAAAGGCCCAAGGGGAAATTTGAGGGGAGCAGGGAGATGTCATCCAGGGTATGACCACCGATCTTCCGACAGGAATGAACCTGGGGGGGACAGTCCGCAAACAGGGTTCAGTAGCCATTTCTCTGGATCAGATAAAGTGGCCAGTTAGGGAAGATGAATGCCTTGGGAAAAGCGGTTACAGAAGGATTAATCCAGGAAAGTGTGCAGGATATGGTGATGCTAGGAACTCCATAGATTGGGAGTCCCCACTTTAAACTGAAGACAGGAGGCTTTGAAAAGCCCATGGGAAAGACTGTGTTCATCACACGGTATCCAGCCCTCCTAGATCGCACAAAGTTTTCTTGGAGAAGGCATACTTTAGATAAAGCCTTTTACTCTCAAACGCCTGACATTATGGAAGGTTCTCCGTTATCATTTGAGTTTCTGCGTAAAAGTCTGGGAATGGAATGACTGTGGTGTCCTCGAAGCATAGTAGTTTACTTTGTGCCATGGAAAATGTGAGATTCTGGTCTCTATAGTTGGAAAACTGCACCAAGAAGGGCCTGGGGTTAGCACCCGAACGTTGGAACTGGGTGGACTCTTTCCACTATGTAAGCAGAGGAAACTGATCAGATTCAGTAGCTCCTTCTGAAAAAAAAGATTCAGCAGCACCTTCTGAAAAAAGATTCAGCAAAGATTTCAGGATGTTGTCCCTCCACACCCTCCGGCAAACCCACCACCATCACATTGTTTCTCCAGAGGCAGTTTTCAGCATCCTTTGCTCTCTCCAACAGTAACTGAATGTGCCATTGCAGTTCTTCTATCATAACAGTGTGAATATGAGTAGTGATAAACGTAATGTATGGGAGGAAATGGCGTCTACGGTTTTACATATATCCCTATATAAGGCTCCATGCACACTGTATCTGATAAATGACAGTTTTTGGCCGTTTGGGCGTTATTTTTAACAGCCCAAAAATGCCACTTTGTTATCCTATGTGTCCATGCACACATGGACGTTAATTGTCATTTAACAGCAGTGGCATTTTTGGGCTGTTATCTGAACGCCCTGAATTGGCATTCAAAAGTCATTCCTCTGACCACAAAAAACACTAAACGATGGTAAATGACCGTTTATCAGCCTCTGGCATTTTTTGTAGTCAATAGAAGCTAATGAAGTAAAAGAGAAAACGCCCAAAAACGCAGACGCCGATAAATGCTGCTTCCAAAACGCTGCAAAAGAACGTTTTCTAAGCAGCGTATCCTGCCCGACGCCCCCAGAGAGTCCAGATAGCGTCCAGTGTGCATAGAGCCTAAAGGTGCTAAGTGCAAGAATTTATATCTCTTAACCAGTTCAGATCCGCGCTATAGCCAAAAGACAGCTACAGCGCGGTTCTCCGTTCTGTGAAGTGGGACATGACAGGTCTACTGATCCCTGTCATTGGGATCAGTTAGATCTGTTATGTCCCGCCAGCTCTGTCCCCACACAGTTAAAACACATACAGAGAACACAGTTAACCCCTTCAGTGCCCCCTGCAGGTTAAACCCTTCCCTGCCAATGACATTTATACAGTAATCAGTAGACATTTAAATTTATGATCGCTGTGTTTGTGCCAAAAAACTGAATATGAAACAATCACCTCACATAAAGTGCAAATGTGCCATAAATCAATCCAGCTTCAAAAATAAAATAAAAAAATATAAATATATATTGCTGTATGAATCCAAACAGTTCAGATAGAGGAAAAACAAACGTATAGTCCATGTGAAAAATCTTCTAGTGATGAATATAAAATGCAATCGCAGCTGCCATGCAATCTGGCACCTTCCTGTGTGACACGCATGCTCCCCTTATTTCTGCACTCACCAGATGTTATTACCCATGAGAGGTTAACAGACTTTTACAGTGCCAACTGACTGTGGTGGTCCTCTCTACGGCAACCCCTCGATTAGCTCCTATGCAGTAGACCTATGCCAGTGACCGTCATGGGCTTCCCCAATATACAACGAGGTGAGCAGGGTCCTCACACCAGTCTCCTTACTCCTCACAGCCCCAGTGTGCTCATAGAAAAATAATGATACAGCCCATAGCATAACTCCATACAAATATGCGCTTTAATGCACAAGATAAAGATACACTTACGAGATCCACATAAAATACAGGTGTTTTAGACATGTAATCACGAAGTCCGGGTTGCGGTGGGTTCCATGGACAAACCGGATGTGACATAATGACGCAGAATAGCCCGGCTTACGCATTTCGTCATACGGACATCATCGGAAGCGGCCTACATTTTTAAATTTGATTTATATTTGCACATTTACACATTTTTTGAGATATTAGGTACATATTAAGAGAGATAATTTCTTGCACTTGCACTTAGCAACATTATATAGGAATATGTGTAAAACTGTAGCAGCGCCATTTCCACCCATACATTACATTTATCATCTTGACCACCCACCCTCTCCTTTGGGGGTGTTATATGTGGAGGCAGCAGCTATATACGATGAGTATGAGTCGTGTCTTCAAATGCAGCCACATGGTCTTCAGTCTCAGTGAGTCGGTTACAGAATTTATCGATGTCATGGTGGATGAGGTTGCATTTTACTGCCAATTAATCATGATGTTCCATAATGGAGGATTTGCATGAGTCTATGGCCTGCAGAATTGCCATATTAGGAGGATCATTAGGGGCATCAGGCTGTGGAGGCACTGGGCTGCTCTGGAGCCTATACGTCACGACGTTAACCCACACAGCTACACATGGAGCAGCGGTGATCTCTCATAGGTTTGATCTGACTTCTAAGGCCTCATACACACGGACGTTTTTTGACGCTGGCGTTTTCTGGCGTTTTTTGCAGCTCTCCATGTTAGTCAATGGCCCCATAAAAACGTCAGCGTTTTTGAGCTGTAGATGACGTCGGCGTTAGTGAGCTGAAACTAGAACCCACAGCCATCGCGTTCTGAGGCTGTAACGTTTTGGCATTTTTTGACGCCGACGCCACAATATGCCAACAAACGCCACCTAATATTATACTGGTGTTTTCCGGCGTTTTTTGACGCCGACATTTTTAGGTTGAAAAATAGCAGAGGGATGATTTTTTTTAAAAAACGCCTATTGACGCCGACGCTCACTAACGCTCAAAAACGCCGATGCATAACGCCGAAAAACGCCGACTTTTTTTCCTTGACGTCGGGCCCGAAGTTTTGTTTATTTTTTTAGAAACGTCCGTGTGTATGAGGCCTAAAAGTGTGAGTACGGATGGCACTTGTGTGCCTAGCTTCATCCAGCATACAGTATCACACTATTGTGCTCTTTTCTCTCTCCTGCATGGTAAACGGAGGATACAGGTTTGACTCCTAATTGGGCACGTACGAATGTGAACAGCACCCGGCCGGTCCTGTTGCTGATACGGTGAACGGAGCTGATTAGTTTTACCTTCTTCTCCTGCCTCACACTTGGCCCTGAAAGGCCAGCAGAGGGCGCTTTTTATATGAATTTAATCTGCATCCATTATCATTTTGTCTGGCCACAAGAGACATATTGAACTTTTGGCACTGAATTTATATAATTATTTTTTGGCTTTGAATTTGTTTATGTATTTGTTGATCAACTGGCACATCAGTTAAAGGTACTTTACATTTTTTAGTGCGGCGTATATCATATATACATATGTGTATTATCTCTAAGCATTTTTGCACACATCACATTTTTTAGTTTTTTTAGTTACTTTGCATATTTTTATTTGCACTGTTATTTGCACCTTTACTTGGATTTGCACTTTATATTTGCTGGTTTGCACATTGTTGCCCTTAGGCATATGCACAAGCATATTTGCACTAAATCGACACACCCCATTGCACACATTCTGCACATAATCATTTTTTGGCAGCGCCATTCTGCTATATTCATTTATTTTGCCCATGGAGTGATTGTAAACCCTTATTTATTTATTTTTTTAATAACAAACCTGTTCTACTTATCTGCACTGTGCAGTGGTTTTGCACAGAGCAGCCCGATCCTCCTCTTCTCAGGTCCCCCTCCAGCACTCCTGGCTTCTCCCTCCTAACTGCTTGCTATAGACCTACTCGTACAGACTCGCTCCCAAGCTGGCTTTGTGTGTCCATAGACAAACAGAGCATGGCTCGGCCTGCTCCCTCCTCACTGACGGTGATCGACAGCAGCTGGAGCCAATGGCTTCCACTGCTGTCTTTGAGCCTATGAAGAGGGATAGATAGGGCTGAGAGAATGCTGCTCTTATGCACTTTGCTGGATTGAGATCAGACTCAGGTATGTATAAGGAGGGCTGGGGGGGCTGCACAGAGAATGCGTTAAAGTAGTAGTTAACCCACTGGTACATCATTACATAATCTGCTCTGTTTATTAATGTATTGACCCCCTGTGACTGTCCTTTATGGAAATAATGCCATATATACCTTGTATACTGAGCGCTGATGTGTGGTGATTGAGCCGCCCCTCTCTCTGCCCGACAGATGCAGTGGGTGGGGCCGAGAAACTCCCACTGATGTCAGTCAGGAGGGGAGGAGAGGGGCAGCCCTGTCCGCTACATCTGTCGGGAAGGGAGAGTAGATAAGCGACGTGTCAATTGGCGCTCAGTACACAAGGTACATACAGTGGTATTTCCATAAAGGACAGTCACAGGGGGGCAATACATTTATAAACAGAGTGGATTGTGGTAAAAAATGATTGATTTAAGCAGTGGGACACAGAGCTATGAGGCGGAGGGGGGAGAGGAGAGAGCAGAAAGGAGACACAGAACAGGCTGCGGATGACGAGACAGGCACTGACTCTGATGTCACAGCTTGGCAGCCATGATATGAGGGGAGGGCAGAAACTGGCAGGATCAGCCAGGTATTACAGGTGATACAGGGGGCCAATGACACAGCACAAGCCCTGTGCTGCACAACATGCTTTATAGGAACAGGCTCTTTATTTTTTGGGGTTAACAAACGCTTTAAGGTAAAAAAAAAAACAACCTTCTGCCTTTAAAACCACTTTAATGCTTTGTGTTCTGGCAGTGAGGCCACCCTCACTTTACATTACAAAGAATATAGCTGGGCTTTAAAGATGCATGGTGGTAATATTTGAAAAAAATATTTTTTCTTCTTTGTCAAACAATTTCCTAGTATCAACATTAGTATTTGTAAGCGTAAAAGCAAAAAAAGATATGATGACTGGCGTCCCGCCACAGCACTAACTGCTCTGCTCATTATTTGTCAAAGACAGTAATTGATTGTAAGATCACAAGCAACAGCCCTTTCATTTCTTACTCCTGCAGGCTGTTTGTTCTCCCTCTCTGAATGTTCATGACCTTAGGAAAGAAATCCTGACTCTTATTCAAAAATTTTATTACGCTTTCCCCCATTTAGATGTACAGTACATTTGGATTATTTCCTTCTAATGGTTTGCCTAGACAATACCCCTGACTTTAGTACAGTAAAACATCAATTTTACTTTCTACACAAATCAGGATGAAGTTTGAACTGTCTAAAAGTGTTTAAACTTTACTTTTCCAAGCAGTTCCTGTGTATTTACCATGCTGCACATGTGCATTCTGTGAATGCTAAATGGGAATTTCTCAGTGTTGTGCAATTAATTACACTTTGAGAGTCATTAAACTGGCTCCCAATTTTACTGAAAGGGCCATACTTGACTTTTTTCATATGCACTGCTGTGAAGGCATCTGCTGTGAGCCTCAAGTGTCCATGTGTTGTCCACTGAAGGCAAGCCAATTTTCTAAATGGAGCTAGGTCAGCAGATGAAAGTCCACTAGCAACTTGCTCTTTTTTTCCTGTGACTCTAAAGCATTTCTTCAAATAACTAGAACGTTTTAAGACAAAATTTGAATAGCAGTAATATACAGGAGGCACATTTGCTAAAATGTGGGAACTTATGACCATGTAGGAAAGCCTTGAGCACAAATAACCACTGGGATATTGGATTCTACCTGGCATGTTCTTCCTAACCTAGAGACTGTAGACACTTTTTCTTTTCTCTCCTCATTTTTTGCAAATTGCGATTAGGTAAAATAGAAAAAAACGCAAACTTGTTAAAGTAATTACCTCCGCCTCCCCCCCCCCCCCCCCCCCCCCACTCCAAAGCCTGAAGGACAGTAAAACAGCTCTTTCTTCAGAAAGTTTGGAGACCCCTGCCCTAAACAGTTTTCTACAGTAAAAAAAAACGTAGACTGAGCCAACTGGCTTAATCCAGACTTTAGCTTTCTTGACAGCACATGCAGATGTAGAGGTCCAGTACTGCTTGTTTTAAAATTATTTTACTGCTTCTTAAGAATATGTAAACATGTTATTGTCCATAATATGAGTGTAGGTGCACTTTAAACTTATTACAAGCACATCAGCATGGCATAATTAGAAAGACCATCTATTATTCTCTAATTTGCAAACGTTAGACCTCGTTCACATGAGGAATAAATAATGTACGCCCATGGAGGACCATGTTTACCCACATGGGAATGCACAGGTGTTCTGTGTATACCTGTGCAGGCAGTCCCATTACTTTCAGTTAGGATGCAACATGTGCACAAACACAGCCACTGCTTGCAATGTTACATCCGGGTAGGTGCGGGTGCACGGCACTGAATGCATTCTAGTTATATAACTCCCCATGTGAGCGAGGTTTTAAACTGCATTCATAAGGTTTGAAAGATGTATTGTTTCTTAACACCTAAGTGAACCCGTGGGCTTGCTTTCTAAGGTTACACTCACACAGCCACACAGGGGTGGCTGCTGGTGAGAATCAGTCGATTCTCGCCAGCTGTTCTAAACGCTGCCTACACACACACTATGTGCTAACATCTCATCTGAGAAGTTACATGCAAATAGAGCCGCTATCCGACCCTGGACGCAAAGAGTATATGTCCAAAGTTGGCGTTTAATGCGTAGTTTAGGCTGCAGCTAATTGGCTAGTTTGTATGCAGGCATAGCACATTGCTACTATAGAATAATGATCCTCACACCAAGAGTTGCTCTTAAAAGAATCTTCATTTTTATTCAGAAACTACAGTCCACAACCACAGATAAAAGCAGTTGACGCGTTTCGGCCTTTAAGGCCTTAGTCATAAGCAATAGTGGTTATGTCTAAGGCCTTATAGGCTGAAACGCATCAACTGATTTTATCTATGGTTGTAGACTGTGGTTTCTGAATAAAGATGAAGATTTTTTTAAGAGCAACTCTTGGAGCTCTTTTTATCGGTATGTTGTATAGGTAGCAGTACTGTTGCTTCTGTTTGGATAGCAAGTCCAGAGGTGACGTTTAGCCATCTCTTAATGCAGCAAACTATGCATCCTTTAGGCTGCATTCCCACCTCTGCATTTTGAATCGCAGGAAGATTTGCCGCGATTTCAAAGCACTGAGGTGTGAATGACAAATCGCAGAATGGCACCTAAAATCGCGGTGCGGTTCTGCCATGAATGTTGTGTTCTAAATCGTGGCTCACAACTCACATTGCATGAAGCATGTTGCCCAAAAGTAGCTGTACTGGTTTTGGCAACCAGCTTCACACAGGTTGCTGAGATTGCAGCGCAATTTATCGTGCGACAATCGCTACAGAACCGCATGGCATAACGCATTGTGCGTTATGCAATTTGTCATTCACATCTGGGTGCTTTAAAATCGCTGGCAGAATTACAGCAAAGCTGCCTGCGATTCATAACTCTGAGATGTGAATGCAGCCGTAAGCTCATGAGAATGTAGCCTAAAGTTACCCCAGTTTCAAATTGCAGATACCTCCAGGAATCTACTTTCTTGGATTATCTTCAGAGCACTCTGGGATCTTTAATAACTTGGGTAAATTATTACGCCTCCTGACCATGTTCATTCATATTTGGTGGCCAGTAGAAACTCATGATGGGAGTTTGAACGTGTGGTTGATATTTGCATGCACAAATATCAAGCGCACCTTGATATGAGGGTGTAAGCTTTGTGAACCTAAAGCATCTATCTAACCAGTTGACATGAAACTATAGAGGGCAACACAAATAAGAACTACACATTGCGTAGGACACTAAAACATTCAAGACTGCATTAGGTTAACAAGGTCCGCATATCAGCTGGTTCAACAGAAACCGGCGAACGTTTGGCCCATGTGTACAGCAGCCTGTCATACAAAAGCCGGTCTTACGACTTTTAAGGGTACTTTCACACCAGTACCACCCGAGCGTTAGTGGTAAAACACAGCTAATTTGCTGCAGCGGTGCGCTTTTAACCCCCCCATAAGGGGTCTTAAAAGTCCTGGCTAGCGGTGCTTCTGAAGCGGTGTACAGCCGCTTTGGAGGTGCTGCCCATTCATTGCAATGGGCAGGGGCGGTGGAGGAGCAGTGTATACATCGCCTCAAAGATGCGGCTTGCAGGACTTTTTTTTTTACCATCCTGCAAATACACCATCCCAGTGTGAAAGCACTCAGGTATTCACACTGGGTGCGTTAGGAATTAATTCAGAGGTGCTTTACAGGCGCTGTTTTTAGCACAAAAACACCTGTAAAGCTCCTACAGTGTGAAAGTACCCTAAGAACTAATGGTCTAAGAACTTTGGTTGACCCTATGATGGAGAATAAAAATAAAAAAAATATTTCTAAAGGGAAAAAAAAAAAAAAAAAAAAATTGTTTTCTGGTTTACCACAAGAACACTACAGACTTTTAAATGCGGAAATGTTTTTACATTGAATAACTTTTTTTTTCTTTATTAAAGGGTTATCCTCTAATTTTGGGGGCACTCCTTTTCTACTCCGGCTATATAATTATATTCTACAGAAAGAGTAGATTTCCTATTAGATTTCAGGATTTTCCCAGAATACAGTTCTAACTTGTTTTGGTTCCAACTTTGAACCTTATTATTGGATTGTCAATCTAAGCAACCAAAAGGATGGGGTATTTATAGGATGCATTAACCTTCTTCAATGACCCTCATTCATTTAGAGGGGTTAATATACTTTAAGGCATTCCTGAATATTTGACTTTTTCAGAGTAATAGAGGTAGGGCTTGTTCTCATCAAATGTAAGTACATTTTCTGCATGTAATCCATAAGAGGGTGGTCTTGCTGTTATAAATACTGGTTTGTTTGATTAGGGCAGTTCATGCTAAACATACAGGTGATACTCGAAAATTTAGAATATCGTGCAAAAGTTCATTTATTTCAGTAATGCAACTTAAAAGGTGAAACTAATATATGAGATAGACTCATTACATGCAAAGCAAGATAGTTCAAGCTGTGATTTTCATAATTGTGATGATTATGGCTTACAGCTCATGAAAACCCCAAATCCACAATCTCAGAAAATTAGAATATTACATGCAATCAATAAAACAAGGATTGTACATAGAAC
>BLSH010009260.1:1074578-1120427 GCA_018402905.1 Glandirana rugosa | reverse complement strand
GGTCCCCGGGCGTGTCGCCGCTAGCGCCTAGCGAGCAGACGGCTGTGATTGACACAGCCGGTCATGTGGTAAAGAGCCAAATCTATTGGCTCTTTACACGGATCGGAGCTGGGCTTTGTCCGAGGGACAAGCCTCAGCTACGATCGCCGCGCTGCGCGCCCCCACGGCGCGCACGAGCGGCGTGCACGTGAGGCTCGTTTGTGACCGGCTGTGATTGGACACAGCCGGTCACGGGGTAAAGAGCCAATTTTATTGGCTCTTTACCCCGATCTGGGGGGGACACAACCCCCCGGCAGACGAGCGATCCGCGATCGCCGCTGTGCGGGCCCCTGGGGGCCCGCAGTAGCGGCGAGAAGCGGAGGACGTCATATGACGTCCTCCCGGATCGACGGCCAGTCCCTGCCGACGTCATTTTACTATACGTCGGTAGGGAACTGGTTAAAGCAGTGGTTCTCAACTCCTGTCCTCGGGACCCACTAACAGGCCAGGTTTGCAGGATAACTGAAATACATCACAGGTGATATCATTTGCTGCTCAGTGATTGCAACATTCTAGTCTGCATCTCCCCAAGGTAATACTTAAAATCTGGCCTGTTGGTGGGTCTTGAGGACCGGAGTTGAGAACCACCGCCTTAAAGCATGTTATACAGCACAGTGCTTGCGTTGTGTCTTTTGGCCCCCTGTATCACCTGTAATACCTGTCTGATCCTGCCTGGTTCTGCCTTCCCCCTGTATGCTGACTTTGAAATAACATGGCTGCAGAGCACTGACACCGGAGTCAGTATGTGCTTCTGTCCTCTGCAGCCCTGCTCTGTTTCTCCTGTGTTCTCTCCCTCCCTCCTCTCCTCTCTGAGTGTCTGCTCGTGTCAGCCCCACTCCTGCTGCTCTCATGAAAAGCCCCCATCCCCTCTGCATTAGAACAAGAAGTTCCCCTGTGTCTGTGTTAGATCATAAATATGCTTATCTGTACTGAGAACACACCATCTTCCTGTGGTCATGTGACACCTCAGCTCTGTCTCTCCTCTCCTCCCCAGCAGACATCAGCTGTAGTGCCACCCCCCCCCCCTTTGGAACCCTCAGCTGGCAGAGGAGAGAGAAGGCAACTGATCATAGGAAGACACTGTGTCAGAAGTACAGATAAGCATATATATGATATAACACAGACAAAGGGGAACTTATTGTTATAGTACAGAGGGGATGGGAGCATTTTATACAAGTGGCTTAACAACCACTTTAACCGCTTTCCGACCAGCCACCGCAGTTGTACTGCGGCAGGTTGGCACGGCTGCGGAAATCGTCATCATTGTACGTCAGCTGCTTCAAGAGCTATAGGGGGCGCACGCAATGTCCACCTGCTACCCGCGTTCGCTCCACAGAGAGACAGAATGAAGATCTGTCAATGTAAACAGGCAGATGTACTTTCTGTCAGGGGAGTAGAGAGATCTGTTGTTCCAAGTAATCCAGAACAGCAATCTATCTCTACTCCCTGTCAGCCCAGCCCCAACAAAGTTAGAAACACCTCCCTAGGGAACATTTAACCCCTTTATCGCCCCTTAGTGTGAACCTCTTCCCTGCCAATGACATTTATACAGTAATCAATGGCTATTTTTAGCTCTGATCGCTGTATAAATGTCAATGGTCCCAAAAAAGTGTCAAAAGTGTCCGATCTGTCCGCCAGAATATTGCAGTCCCACTAAAAATTGCATATTGCTGCCATTACTAGTAAAAAAAATAAAATAATAAATATGCCATAAATCTATCCCCTATTTTGTAGACGAGATAACTTTTGCGCAAAACCACTCAATATACGCTTATTGCTTTTTTTTTTTACCAAAAAGTAAAAACCGCAGAAGTTATCAAATACCACCAAAAGAAAGCTCTATTTGTGGGAAAAAAGGACGTTAATTGTGTTTGGGTACAACGTTACACGACCGCGCAATTGTCAGTTAAAGCGACGCAGTGCCGAATCGCAAAAAATGCTCAGGTCAGGAAGGGGGTAAATCCTTCCGGGGCTGAAGTGGTTAAGGCCTGGTTCATACTGCCGAAACTTTGAATCCGAGATCCCTGCACAACTTCATTGTTGCTTGCATAGAATAGAACTCAACGCAAGTGGCTTTGAAGTTGCACTAAAAGTAGTGCAAGAACCTTTTTCTAAGTGGGGGCCACTTGAGTCACTCCGATTAGAACAGTTCCATTGCCGTTCATGGGGCACGACTTGTCATGCAACTTTTAACTCTCAAGTCACATGACAACTCGTGGCAGTGTGAACCAGAGCTTAATGTGGTTAATGCATTTGTTTTCTTTTATAGGCTTTTTTCCTTTATATTCACCCGGTGATTCGAACAGAAACACACACTTGTGTTTTTGCTATGTCCACTCAGGATGGATGAGCAACAGAGGCGCCTTCAGTACAGCAGAATTATCAATCTGAGGAGAAGGTAGTTAGATGGACTAGAAGATTTAGATGAAATTGAATAACAAATTAAAAGCAAACTCCAGGTAAACTTTTTTTAGGCAGTTACAGCAAACCGGTTTTCCCCTTTTGGGATAAAGGTTTTGCATAAATGAATAAAAGCTGATCACTGTACGTGGTGAATGGTTTGTATCACCCCTCTAGCCTCCACTTTTGCTGGTCAGTTAGTCCAGGAAGAAAAAAAACTGATTTACTGGCTGGATCACCAGGTGAAAATAAAGGAAAAAGGCCCAAAGAAGAAAATGAATCCTGCCATCTCATGGAAGGACTGGCAAACTACAACATAATCCATTTTTTATTTTTGGGTTTAGATATGCTTTCATGGTACACCTAGTGGATAAATGTAACCTTTGCATTTTCCCTCAACGTAATCTGCAAAAACATGCTGTCAATACACACTGCTGCACACACAACTTATTAAGGCCCTTTTTATTCTTCAGATACAGCCGTTCAATTCCCTGACATTACCCTTGTATATCAGCAGTCTAGCTTTGCAAACTAGTTAACAAACCAGTTGTTAATAACGCACCATTGCCTATACTGACCTTTCTGTAAAGTGTCTTTTGGCAAAGCTATAGCTCCCATCTGTGATCATTGCCAGAAACCATCCCAACGATTAGTGCTTGGTGTAGCATGTGATACCTTCCCTGTCCGATCTTTTAGTCTGTACAGCTTGAATTAACTTGAGCTGGAGGTTTAGATTTTCATCTCCTGCTTCACTTCAACAGGTGTTCTTTTCTTGGTAAAAGCCTATTATTCAATTTAACATTAATGATAAATGAAGAAAGCAAAACATGGATCAAATCTGAAGCCCTCTTAGTGAAATGTGAAGGTTACCATTGCTGACCTCCTTCTGAAAATGCTACATGCTTGACTGTAATGCTGATTTACTGGCTGGAGTATTATGCACAGTAAAGTCAAACCTTTCCTGCATGCTTTTACTGTCAAAAAAAGGATGTGGACATGACAATTGTGCACCCTAGGTAATTAAAGCATGTATGTTTTATGTCTGCTCCAAAAATGTTTTACCACTTGCTGACCGCGTAACGACTATAAGCAGCGACAGCGTGGCTCTGTCCCCCGCGAATCATCGCTTATAGTCGCCACTCATGGGAACGACGGCTAGGGGGCCCGGCCGTGGGTCGGGTAGACTGTTTGCCGGCGACCCGCGATGCCCTGTGACAGAGCCAGAACGGGATGTAAACACATCAGTTCCCCATTCTGACAGGTGGCATGTCAGAGATCTACTGATCCCTGTGCTCGGGGTCAGATAGATCTCTGGTGCCCCTGGCAGCCCAGCCCCCTCACAGTTAGAAGACACACAGAGAACACTGTTAACCCCTTCACTGCCCCCTGCAGGTTAATCCCCTTTCCTGCCAATGACATTTATACAGTAATCAGTCGACATTTAAATTTCTGATTGCTGTATAAATGTCATTGATCCCAAAAAAGTGTCAAAAATGTCCAACATGTCCGCCTCAATATCGCAGTCCCGATAAAGAATCGCAGATCGCTGTCATTAATGGTAAAAAAAAAATTGTAAAAACGCCAGCAATGAATGCTCATGGTTTGTAAATGCGGCAACTTTTGCGTAAACCAATCAATAAACGCCAATTGCGATTTTTTTTTTTTTTAACCAAAAAATATGAGGAGAATATAAATCGGCCAAAACCAATGAATCTTTTTTTATTTTTATTTTAGCAAAAAGTAAGAAATATTGTTTTTTTATTTTTGCAAAATTGTTACTCTTTTTTTGCTTATAATGGTGATCAGAAATGACGGATCAAATACCACCAAAAGAAAGCTCTATTTGTGGGAAAAAAGGACGCAAATTTCATTTTGGGTACAACGTTGCACGACCGCTCAATTGTCAGTTAAAGCGACGCAGTGCCAAATCTTAAAAAGTGCTCTGGTCCTTAGGTGGGAAATCCTTCTGGGGCTGAAGTGGTTAATTCTGTTTGGAATTTTGCAATAGTGAAGACCTTTGCAAACCTATTTTAGCTAAAAAGACATTTTGTAGCTCAGGTCATACTGTTACAGGCCATACATTATCTGCTTGCTCCTATTATATTTCCATACTTAGTGGGAAGCGCAGTGGCTAAGTGGTTAGCACTTCCACGTAGCAGCACTAGGGTCGTTGGTTTGAATCCCAACCATGACACTAACTGCACGGAGTTTGCTTGTTTTCTCTGTGCCTGTGTGAATGTCCCCTGGGTACTCTGGTTTCCTCCCACACTCCAAAGACATTCTGCTAGGCCAAGGATATGCAATTAGCGAACCTCTAGATGTTGCAGAACTACAAATCCCATGAGGCATAGCAAGACTCTGATAGCCACAAGCATGAAACCCAGAGGCAGAGGCATGATGGGACTTGTAGTTTTGCAACAGCTGGAGATCCGCTAATTGCATATCCTTGTGCTAGGCTAATTGGCTCCTACCTATGGTATATTGGTCCTACTATGAACGTGAGTTAAAGACATTCGATTGAAAGCTCCTTGAAGGCAGGGACTGACATGGATGCAGAATATATAAGTAAAGTGCTGCATAAATTGACAGCCCTATAATAGTACAGTGGAACCTTGGATTATGAGCATTATCCTTTCAGGAGAATGCTTGTAATCCAAATCACATGTATATCAAAGTATGTTTCCCCATAGGAAACAATAGAAACTCAGATAATTAGTTCCACAGTGACTGCTTGTCAATGCAGTACTGTATGTGGCCAGAGGTTTGGGGGCACTGGTGTATGCAATCCCATATGTGACCAGAGGTGTTGTGGCGCTGGTGAGGCTCAGAGATGCTCGGAAACATTAGGAAATGCTCGGGAACTGTTTACACTTTCGGCATTTCTGCGTATTTCTGAATGCTTCCGAGTGCCTCTGAGGCTCACCAGCACCCCGCACCTCTGGCCACATGCAGTATTGCATGCACAGAGGCTTAATCCTGCTTGTTTCGCGAGAGAGCGCTCACACACAGAGTTAGGATTTTTATTTATTTTTTAAAAAATGCTTGTCTTTCAAAATGCTCGTTAACCGCGTTACTCGTGAACCAAGGTAAAATGTGTATCTTTAGAAGAGCATTCTAGCCTGCGGAGTATTTTGAAACAAGTTTCTTTGTGTCACAATTTGCTACTCTCTGCTGCAGGTAGGCATGTCAAATTTATTTTCTTAACTGTTTTTACTCTTACATAACCCCTTGCCCATGGTAAATCAGTAAAATAACAATTTTGATCATATTACTGCATAGTTCCAAACAATCTGTAAACGAACCTAATATGGCTCAAGTCTGGGAGTTCTGGAGAACAACTTGAGAAGTTTGACCGTACTGTTTTTATTGGAGAAACGGCAGCGCCAAGTTTTGGCTCTCATTTCCAGACTCCATGGAAAGAAAAAACATTTACATATTATATAATAATTATGCAACACAACTTTTCCCTGTTTTGTTTCAACACGCATTAAAAAACAGTTACTGCTTTACTGGTCGTCAGGGGTTTTATTAGGCTATGGGTTACTTTGAATTCCTTTTCAGTGTTTTGTAATCTTGCTCTGAGAATCCTAGTAACCAAATATCATAATAGTGGTCACTGGATAGCTTTTGTTTCAGCTCCTTTGTGGGATGGTTATGGTCAGTCCTCAGGAGTGATGAGCAATGCCTCAAAAACTGTATAAAGTTGCTTTTGAGTTTTCTTTTCCCTATTAAGAAAATAGTTCAAAATGCAAATTCTGTAGATCAACTGATTTTTTTTTTTTCATCTGTAACACTTCTGTAACTTTAAGGCTCGGTTCACACTGATCCGATCTGGGAGATCGGATGTGATTCTCACCGCACTGCAGTGTGAGTCACATGCGATCTCTCTGCGATCTCAGCCATAAAGATAGTATGGCTGAGATTGCATTGCAATCGGATCAAACTCACACAGGACCCTTTTTGTTTGTTGGGTCAGAATCAGATCGCATGGTGGTTCAGACCATGCAATCCGATTCCTGTGCGAGTTTGCAGATTGCACTGCGATATGTGAACTGAAAAGGGGGTATCGTTAACAATGTACTGACAACTCCCTTCAGTTTGCATAGGGCAGTGTGAACTGCCGCTGGGAGGCTAGCGATGTGGGAACCTGCAGTGGTTTCGCAGGGTTCCCGCATCTCTGCAGTGTGAACCAACTGTAAGAAAATGTTAGTTTTTTTATTTTTTTTATTTCCATACTTCGAATAAATACTTCTGTAATTATGGAAATTACAGAAAAATATATTTTCAGGAAGCTGCATCCTTACAAAATAGTACTGTGAAACATTTGGTGCCCACCTGGTATGTCCTAAAGTTATTTGTTTTTTGTTTTCTTCTGCTGGAAAACCTATATTATAGAAATAGATGTCAATGCACTTTAATAAAATATCGTTTTAATTAGTTCCACCCAAATTCAGCCCATAAGACAATCCTAAAGCATGTCAAGAGCTGCTGGAAAAAGTAGTCCAGGAATCTGCAATGCACCACAAAGCAGGAGCTGTTTGGCTACATACAATAAATGTCTAGAGATCTGCATTACCTTTACATTTTGGATTTGTATCTGCATTATATTACTCAAACTTTGAAACACACCTCTAAAATACACTTTAAATGTATTTTAAGATTGTTTTTGTTACTACTCAAAGTGGATGAAATCCTCACATATACCCAGTGAAGTGAGCAGATGATACACAGAGATGAAACAAATCTTCCAAAATAAGTGTAACATGTATATCTGCTATCTTCAACGTTCTAGATTGTTTAGAAAGTGCACATAGTATTTGGAATTTTCTCTTCCTGTTCCATCACTGGGTGTGGATTCTTGGCACACACTGTGTGACAGCTGATTGGTGGAAATACACACACCCCCCTCCACGTAGGCAGAGGAAGGAAGAATGTGCAAAACTGTGCTGCGCATAGACCAGCTGTCTGCTAATCCATTTCTGTGCACCTACCCTAACACAAATGTCAGGCTGGTTTTATCTTGGTTGTCGGAGAGCTTGAGAGAAGTTATCATGCTGATAACAGAACAAATGACACACGACTTAGTGCTTTGGAGAGAGATGAGTAAACCCTACAGATAGATGTGCCCAGATCAAATTTCATGACTCGGGTTTACATCCACTTTAATGTCAAGTTTTCTTTCCTAGGCCAGGGGGCAACTATGTATATTGCTGTGTGACATTGTCTGAGCCTGCATAGAGGATGCTTAGGTGTAAAAAAATGTATTGTGGATTGGGCATGGGGAAGTGATCTTTACTACATGGAAATGGAGATAGTTTAGTGCAGCTCTGCACTCATCTAAGGGGATGGAAACTTGAAGAAAAGGTGTCCACAAACAACCAGGGCCGTCCGCTTTAAAATAACGCTGTTACTTAAGTAAATTATGCACATGTTTGCTTTAAAGTTCTACAAGGAGACTTTAGACAGCAAAATCATGGAAAATGAACCAATCGTGCTTTTAAAGCTTTATTAATGCAGTTCGTCAATTATTATTTGTATTTTTTAAAAATGTATCCAGAATATTTACCTAATACTGCCTTGATAGCGACCTCTTATAATGCCCTCTACAGGTGACCAGGAGGAAGAGGGGTAACACTAGAAGCTAATAAGGTTTTCCACATATGAACATGCAAGCACAAAATATACTTGGGTGGGGGGAAGGGGGCAAAGGGAAGAGCTCATCAGTCTTCTGCTGCTCCTTTACTGTGCGATCACAGACTGGGCTCATGTAGCCCAATGGAGAAAGAGACGGGTGAGGGAAGGGCAGTAGGTACAAATTAGGCCAGACTGGCTGACTGTCTGCGAGAGATCTGTGTACATCTTCCTTTGGCAGGTAAAACAGCCCTCAGGTATGAATTGTAACTGTTTGCTTGCAGTTGAACTATAAGGAAACATTGCAGCAGTTGTCAAATCAGGAGGTTTAAACAGTTTACTCAAAGTGACTTATTTTTTCAAAAAATATCCTAAGGTTGGCTTCTGCAGTAGAAGTCACTGAATACCTCTCCATTGGGTGGAAAGTTGGAACTTCACTGTCTTCAAGCAGTACCACCTCTGCCAAAGACTTCAGCACTGGGAGCGACAAATTCCTTCTTTAAAGGGCTACCTGTGGGTGTGTCCAAACATCCAGATGGTCTGGTCTCTGCCTCTCTGTCTTTAGCTTGGCACATGGCTTGGGGGTATTTCCTAAGGCCAGGTATATAGAGGCCTCTCAGTTTCAGAAGATGGCAACATATAAACACTGCATCTGTATTGGGCAGAATATTTTGTGTGAATTTGGATTTGCCTGCAGCTGAGGTCTGTCCTTGTGTTTATAAGTGAGGTGAGAAGTGGGCATAGAGTATCACTTCTATTTTAATAGGGCAAATACCTTTAAATCATAGTTGTATGGATATTTTTTGTCCAGCCTTGATACTGATGTGATATTCACATCTGCCTTTTAGTGGGTCTTTAATTTCTGCCAAAACAATATTGTATCCTTGCATGCATTTCAAGACTTGTATATCGTTTTTTTTTTTTGGAAGAGCAATGGAAAATGGTCAGAAAACAATGTTTCCTATGGTGACCAATCCAATTCTTTTTTATTGTCCAGAGATTAAGCAAAATATGATTGGTCACTGTGTAAAACTTAAATTTTTGTTTTTTCACCCACGGTTCTTTATATATAGCCTTATAGTCTTTTCGTTAAGACTGCTAAAATGTCCTGTTGTACTTTGAGAATTTTTCATTCATTGAAAAGCCCTATTTGACTTAAAGACTGATCGATTTTTGTGACTGTGCCACATTCTATTGAGCTGCTGTGGGATAGGATGAGTCACTCTCTAAGGGTCAATTAAATTTAATTGGTACCTCGTTCTCTTTATAGTCTTGAAATTTTTGCTCAGACCAGTTTGAACTTTTGAGAGAACTTTTAGCCACTTAAATTATAGTTATTGGATAACCATTTAAGAATTTTAAATGGTTATACTGTGATCTCTCTTTTTTTTTTTCAAGTCCCATCATGTTCCATAGCCGGGCACAAATGTTTCCTACTTGAAACGCCATCTAGGACTGGCTTTAAAGACCACCTGGTACTGCTTTTCTCTTCCAGTCATGTTTTTTGGGCTAAAAATCAAAGGTACCACAGCACAGAAAACACATTCTATATCTGAAACCGATCACATGTGCTACTGAGTCTTTATTAAAAACAATAGCCACTTTTTTCATGTTTTATTCTTTGTTGCATCAGCAATGGCACTCCTGGTTGGTATTCCTGAAGGCATTTCTTGACCTAGGATGAATCCCAATGAAGAATATATTGTACTTATTAAAATGAACTCTGGGTAAATAGAAAAAAATAACCTTGGGACTCTTACCCACATCTAAAGGGTTAAATGTTTGGTTTTATTTGAAAAGCACTTTTGCTTAACCTAGTCCCTTGCTCCCCGAGGATCCAACACTTGTCTTTCCTTGCTTCAGGTTGTGGTTGGACGTAGCTCTGATGTCATGTTGGAAGTCAAAGTTCTGACCTCATCATGTACAATGCAGGGCCAGCACTCCAGTATTGTAATTGAGGATGCCGAGGGCCCGTCCACAACCAGGAGTGTTGGAGGAAAGAGAAGACTTTTGGCTGCTGAGGGAGAGAGGGATAAGGTGAATGCTTCTTACTGGTACCCTAGGAGCCCTACTAGAAGGGCCATTTTATTTAATTTCCCTAGGTTTAATGGAAGTGTGCCTGTGTGTGTAAGACAAATCTTCCTGTGTTTTTTATTCTTTAGTTTTGTGCTGTCTTTCATAGTTGAGGTCTATTTCGTACCACATCCACAGCCCAAGATTTGACACCTTGATTTCAGGCTTAAATGCAGGTTTCTTTTATTCAATTCCATTTACACATCCACACACTTTTACCTTCCTGCAGCTTTTGTGCTACATAACAATGGTTTTAAAGCAAGGTTGTTTTTGTGATTGTGTTTACCCGTATATCTTTTATATCTTTGCTCATATATTGGTGACAGAGAAATTTGTTTTTCCAAATTTCCTTTTCCAGAGTCTCTACATATAGTGCTAATTGTTTTATGAGCAAGTCATTTTCTTTCACAAACTGCACACTTGTATATGTACGTCACTTTTTGTTTCTTTTTTTTGTGTGTATTTTTTGCATTTTTTTTAATAGCCTGCAGTATCCATGACGACTGGACCTTTCACACAGCATTTCTATGACTCATTGCGAAATGCTGACAATTAAATATACAGTACTTTAAAGAGATCCATCAATCTTTGTTGTCATGCCAACCGGCTTATATTTAGAAATGTAACAAGTACATGGAGTTCAATTTCTCTTGTACTCAAACATGGATCTGCAACTGTAATTGAATTTTTTTTTTTATTAAAGATCAGAATCCTGTTTGAGCGGTACTTGTTTTCAGAATATCGTTTTCTTTTGTGAGTAAGGCCCTTTCATGTAGACGCATTGTAGTATAGCGGCAACATACTTCCTCCTTATTAGATGTAATCCATTTATTTTAGTAGATTGTATTTAATTGCTATGTCATCATATGGTCCTTTTTCTAGGCTGCCAAATGCGTCAGTCTGTCATGCCAGTCATGAATCAGAGCTCCATTTTACAGTTTCGATTGATAGAAGTAGTTACAGAAGTAAAATATGTTAACAGATTTGTATGGGGGACTGCTAATATGCAAATTCAATGAGATTTTAACCACTTCAAGGCCGATCTGTATCACCCCCTTCCTGCCCAGGCCTTTTTTTTTTTGTTTTCAGCACTGTCACATTTTGAACGGCAATTACTCAGTTATGCAACAATGTACCCAAATTCATTTTTAATCATTTTTTGAGATGGAGCATTTTTTGGTGGTATTTAATCATCACTGGATTTTTTTTTTTTTGCTATGTAAAGGGAAAAAGATTGAAACCTTTATAAAAAAAAGTTTTTCTTAGTTTTTGTTAAATAATTTTGGAAACAAATAATCATTTTTCATAAATTTAGGCTAAAATGTATTCTGCTACACTTCGTTTGTAAAAATAACCCAAGATCAATGTATAATATTTAGTCTGTGTGAGTGTCTAGTAGTAAATACATTTGAAAATTGATCAGTCCTGATGTACTGACTGCATATCTTATTTCTAGAAGCCCAAAATGCTAGGACAATACAAATACTCTCCAGGTGACCCCCTTTTAAAAGTAGACAGTCTAAAGTATATAAGCAGTCAGTTTGTCTGCTTAATCTGTGAGTTCCTGTGCCCTCAGGATTTGGGGGGCAATGAGGTTGATCTCTGCAGGAAGCACAGACAGCATGGTGCCCTGTGGCTGGACAGGGCCAGATGTGCCGGCACCGGGTGTTGTGTGGGCACTTACCTTAGGAGGCCGATGCTGCTCCTCGCTCCAGCTTGCCGAGGGAAGAGTCTCATCCCGGCTGAACAGGAAGTGTGTCCTGAGACCCGATTTGCCGGAAGACCTAAGACTCCCTGTCCAATCAGATCTCAGGACCTGCTTCCTGATTGGACAGGAGGAGAAGCAGGAAGACATTAGCAAATATTAATTTGCTATTGTCACACAACTGGGTGGGCTCAGGGCGCAGTGCTCTTTGCACCCCAAGCCCACCCTTTTTTTAAGCCAATTAGAGCCTAATGGAGCTGCTGCCACTGCTGAGTTCAAAGTACACTATAATTTTCCTATGCTGGGTGAAAGTGGCAGTCTTTTTCTGAGCTTTTCCCAGTGATGGACAGAGGGGAACTGGTGTTTGGGTGTCCCACCTGAATGGGACTGGAGGGTACTTATAGCTGAGTATGATGGTTCGGTATGGATAGTGTGCTACTTTGTGGTCCCTGGGACTGCTGGGACATATACTGTAGTTCCGTGTTGTCTGGGCTGCTGTGCTGTGTGTGGCGCTGAGCTGCGGCCAGACCCGCACAGCCCCCTTCCAAGAGCCCGTGGACTTCACCCTGCCTGACCGGCTCCTAGCCCTGTTCTGCACTTACCTATGTCTGCTTGGATTTCTGCCTTGTCTGGACTTAGCCCTATCTGACCAAACTTTAACCCCTGCTGTGCCAAACAGTGGCTCTGCCTGTGTGCCATGGACTTTAACCCCCTGCTGTACCAAACACTGGTCTGCCCTGTTTGCCCAGTGGGTTACCCTTTGCTGTCTCATATTGTTTCCCTGAGGATCACTCTTCATTGCTGTGTCTATTGTTTGTTCTGTTTTAATTCTCCTACTGCCTGTACCCCAAATCCCCCAATAAATGCAGCATATCGGGTTCCTTGTGATTTGCTTCTGTAAGCGCTCTCTGCGCTCCTAGCTTGTCACAGTGCAAAGTGAGTTTTTTTTTAAGCTTTTTGAATTTTTTTTCCTCACAATTTTTTGGAAAATGAAAAAATATAACCACTTCAAGTCCAGGCCTATTTCTGACATTTGTTGTTTACAAGTTAAAATCGGTATTTTTTGTTAGAAAATTACTTAGAACCCTCAAACATTATATATATATTTTTAGCATAGACTGTAGCGAATAAAATGGCGGTCGTTGCAGTATTTTGTATTTGTGCAGCGGTCTTTCAAACGCAGTTTTTTTGGAAAAAAATACATTTCAATATATTAAAAAAAAAGAAACTGTGAAGTTAGCACAATATTTATGTGAAAGTTGATTTTACACTAAGTAAATAGATACTTAACATGTCACGCTTTAAAATTGCGTACACTCGTGGAATGGTGACAAACTTCGGTACTTAAAAAACTCCATAGGCGACGCTTTAAAATTTTTTAACGGTTATCAGTTTAGAGTTACAGACAGGGTCTTGCACTAGAGTTATTGCTCTTGCTCTAACTATCGCAGTGATACCTCACACGTGTGATTTGAACACTGTTTACATTTGCGGGTGCAACTTTTATGCATGTGTTTTCTTTGGCGCGCGAGCACCGAGGGATAGGGCACTGTAAACATTTTTTTTCTTATTTTATTTTTATTTTTTTACACTGTCCCTTTAAAAAAAAAAAAAAATCTGATCCCTTTTATTGCTGTCACAAGGAATATAAACATCCCTTGTGACAGTAATAGGCAGTGACAGGTACTGTTTATGGAGGGATCTGGGGTCTAAAAGACCCTAAACCCCTCCTCTGCACTTGAAAGTATTCAAAACGCCAAGATTGGCATTTTTAAATACTGATATTTTTTTTAAAAATGGTGCCAAATGCTGGCGAGTAACCCAAAAGGGATACCGCCCAGCCGGCGGACATGCCAGCTGGTAGCTCGGGTCTCCCGGTGGAATGGGAGACCTGGGCGGTGCGACGGGAAGGGAGGGCATCCCCTCCCACTCCTTGTAATAACAGCCGAGCGGCTGCTTAGCTACATCAGTTTTTATTACAAGCAAGCCGACTGTCCTCTCTAAAAAAAATAAAAAATAAAAAAAAAAAAATTAAAAAAAAAAGATGCCTGCAGATGCTTACTACATATCATATTTTTGGAGTCTCTGAAGTGCCAGGACAGAATAAATGCCCACAAAATGAACACATTTTGGAAAGCAATCACACCAAGGTATTTTCTAAGAGTCAGGGTCAGTTTTTTGAAGACTTAAAGGAGAAGTCCAGCCAAAGCTTGTTTGCACAAGCACTCCTGTGACCCGTTTTCAGCAGAGAGCAGGTTGAAGTCACCTCTCTGCTGACGTCACAGATTTCAGTCCAGTCACCGCCTCTTTGCGACAAAGTCTTGATCCACCAGGTGCCTGGTCAGACACCCGGTTCAGCCTCTCAGCGAGCCTCTGAGAGCCTGAGCCAGCTGCCCCCGCCCCTCCACAGCCCAGCGCTCCAGTGAGCGAGGAGGTAGAGCAGAGAGCTGGGACTGACGGTCTGCAGCTCTCTGCTCACAGATTAGTTCTCAGTGTAAAGGCCCCGGGGGATAGATGCAGCATCGGACCCATGCTGCATCCACCAAGGTAAGTATGATTCCAAAAAAAAAAAAATCCTTTATTTCTCTTTTTAATATTTTTGCCACAAGTTTTTGGAAAATGCGGAATAAAAATGAAAATTAATATTTTTACACAAAGTTGTCAATTTACGAAGACCTTTCTCACACAGCATGGGCATACTTTGAATAATAACACAAAAGACAATGTACTGTAATGGTTAGTTTAGCGTCACTTATATAGTTCCTGTTCTATAAACCAAGCAAGCCTAGCCTACAGGTACATGGCTGACCCAGGAACAACAAAAGAGTTTCTGTGTAGTTGTCCACAGGGGATGGTTGGGACTTGTCTTTCAGTAACATAATCAGTCTGAAATGCAGATGGGTACATTTGTGGCAGGCAGAGACATAGTCCGCAAACAGGAAAAGGATCTGTCTATAAAATGGGCAGCAATGTGGTCAATAAACAGGCCAGGATCAGTACAAGAGGCAAGCAGAGACAACATTGCAGTGGAGTAGTGGTGATTAGAAACACTGTTGCTGGCTTACACTTGACTGGCGACACTGGGGATGTGTGTGACAGCAATCAGGAAGACTCTTGCTTACTTACACTGGTCTGGTGACACAGGGACTGGTGTGACGACAATCAGGGACATTATTGCTGGCATACACTGGTCTGGTGTGGCAATGATCGGGAAAAGTGTTGCTGGCTGCACTGGTCTGGTGTGGTGGCTGTCAGCAACATTGATTCTAGGGACATCGTGACTGCCGTGGTGGTGATTGGGGACACTTAGTGGCTGCACAATTAGGCTCATCCACACATGAAGTTGGGGGGCGATAAAAAAAAACAAAAACTTGTGGTTAAGCCACAGGTTCCCTGCTCCTCAACGGCTGCCCCCTTTAGCTGCAGAGACAGTGACCAGGGGTGTATACATGCTGTGGCTGCAATGTTTTGAAGCTGTGCCAGTAATTATACCCCTGTACACCCGCCAATCATGACACATGAAAGTGAATGGGGGTGCTTTTGCGGGACCCAAGGAGGTTTCCTGCCTAAGCCAATTGTGTACAGTGGTTAAAGCGTATTTCCACTTTTGCAACCAAACTGGGATACTGCCTATTATTATATTTGTTACATGTACTCATTAACCTAGCATAACGTAAAACTATTTAAAAAAAATCTGAGGATTATAATGAATGAACTTGTTTTGTTGTCCTTGTGTCATGCATTGTATCAGATGTTAACGTGCATAGCGTTTGGCCTGTTCATTTTGAATTGGTTGCCAATGCACAAGAATGGACCATGAAAACAGGTATACAGTATTTTTTTTGACACAACAGCCCACTGTAGTAAGTTGTACCTTGTGGTGTGCTGCAATGCATGTGCGACTAAGTTGTGTTGGGGTGGAATTTAAAAAAAAAAAAAAAAAAAAAAAATGGAACTGCAACAAGCTAACGCACGTATTGTGCATTGCAGTAATGTGACATATAGTTTTGGCCCTAATGGAGTTTAGCAAAGTTAGCCTGTTCATACATTTTATTTTACGAGCCATCATTGTAGTTCCGCCCTGGGTCCCTCCAGTAGTGCTTATGCATATTTTCACATTGCATTTATAGATGTGGGACTAGAGGGCCTTCTCTCTACTATAAGGAAGTGGAAGCACTTTTCCACTTGCCTAACATTTTAGCATCTGCTTGGATTAGTTTGTGTGTTCAGTTAAAGTATAGTGGAGTGGAGAGGAATTAGAACACCTGTTATGTTTTTATTGCGATCTGTGGTGCAGTTCGGGAGATTCATCCTATTTGTCATGTTTAACTTATCGTTGAAAATCAAAGTGGAATAAATCCCAAATTTTGGGTTGTCCCTAGAACAGAGGGGGAGACATTCTTCCAATGGGGACACATTTTGGTTCCATCTTTGGAGGTGTTTTTTTTTCCATTCCTGTTTTGGCTATGAGACAAGAAGTGAAGGGACATCTTCCTATTGGGACACAGAAGGTTTATAACCCTCCTTAACACTATTCAAAAAAACAAAAAGTTTTTTGCTTTTAGTTTTGTTACTTTACATTATTTAGCACAGTGTTTAAATTAATGAAACCTTGTGCACAGTTTGTAATATACCTTTTCTTTTCATACAGATTTTTGTTAGCAAGTGGAACACAGACTTTTCCAACTTAGAGGTAAGCAGCATTCTTTATGTACTGTTAGCAAACATACTTCTTGATCTTATAATGTGAATTTGAATGACAGTAGAGAAATGAAGATTATATACTCCATATTCTTTTATTTTTGTTAAGCCTTAATTGGCTACCTACTTTCTAACAGGGAAATTTTTTTTCGCACACATTAACCTCTACATTTTTTTTGCTGAAAATTTCCTTAAACCCCCAAACATTTATACTTTTTCTGAAAGCAGAGGTCCTGTAGAAAAAAATTGTGACAGTTGCATTTTTTATGTTTCACAATATTTGCACAACTGTTTATCAAATTCATATTTTCAGGAAAAGATACACTAAAATGAATTGTAGTGCAAACAAACACGATTCCCAATTTTTGGTAAAATATAAAAGTTAGGGGTTGTGCAGCATAAATAGATACCAAAAATGACAAGCCTTAGAATTTTGCTCAAGTACATGGTGGCAGTACAGAAGGCCTGGAGCTATTCAGTGTTGAGGCTATATCCATGTATATCCCAGATGGGGAGAGTTTTTCCAGACTGTGTCCGTGAGACATTTTGGATATTCACCCTGAACGATATGTCCCCGAAAGGATTAAACAAGGAGTTTGAAATTAATACTTTGGTTTAGTAGGCATTCCTTGCCCTTGCCCTTTTGAATAATATATATTGTAAGGCTAGGTTCACACATGTCTGGCTGCGGTTTGCAGTCCGGAGTCTGGTATGTTTCTGTTCACTGGTACAGGTGCAAATTTTGCCCTGAATTTGCACCTGAACTGGACCCAAAAATGCTCAGGACCCTTTTTAAAACCGCAGCCGTCCCAGACATTGAAAGCCATTCACATTCACATGGTATGTGAATTGACATATATGTGAACTCCGCCTAATACATGATGGGTGTGCATGCACCCTACAGTATGACACTTTTTATCAGCCGTGATTGGTGGCCAGGTAGGATATTACACATCCATCATTGTAGGAAATCTAGTCTTAGTTTTTAGTGTTGGTGCTATGTTTTCAGTAACCCTGGTGGAAATGCATACTAAAACCCACCCACTACCTAACCCCCCCTTTATACTGTTCCTGGTGGCAACTTGGAAGGATACATGTTACCTGGGTTTTATTTGAAGTTTTATCTTAAGTTTCATTTATTAATATTTTTTATGTTCATCTGTGTAAAAGGGGAACATTACATGTATTCACAATATGAACAGTTTGTTTTCCTATAATTTTTTGCTTACCAATTTCTCTCCTTATAATTTTTAATCAATCTATAATGTAGAAGTATTATTCTTTATGATGAATGGATACCAAGTGTGTGCGTACTTATATGTACCTTTTAATGACATTTAGTTTATTAATTTTCTAGCTGGTTGCCGTTACCCCCACCTGTTTTAAATGTATCTGTCACAATCTTCGTACATGGCCCCTTTAAGATCCAGGCCAGGGGAAGAATTGGGTTTTTCTGATCTATTACACGTTGGTTGCAGAGGGTGGGCATAACTTGACAAAAACACGTCGTAGTGGCAACCATGATGTGACCGTGGCACCAGCTGGACTGGGCACATGTGCAGTAGCTTTTTTTTCATGTTGGATAGAGTAAGGGAGGGTTATAGCATTTGTAAATTTTTATGCCATCTGTGTCCCATAGGGGAGATTTCCCTTCACTTCCTGACCCATAGGCAAAACAGGAAGTGATTGAATCCTGGGGTGTCACCAGGGGCACCAGAACTAGTATCCCCATTGGAAGATTTCCCCTCCTATTTGTGTTCTGATGTGAACCCAAAATTTTGGATTTTCTTTTATTTTCTATGATAATGGTAAACAGGACAAATGTAATAGGTGAATCTCTTGAACGGGCACAGACCGCTATAAAAACTGACGTGTGTTCGAATTCTTTTCCACTCTATCCAAAACTAAAAAACTCTGGAAGGTTTACCCCCTTCATGACCAGGGCATTTTTGCTATTCAGCACTGCACTACTTTAACTGGCAAGTGCGCGGTCATGCAACACTGTATCCAAATTAAACTTTTATATTTTTTTTCACACAAGTAGAGCTTTCTTTTGGTGGTTTTTGACCACCACTGGGTTTTTTTTTTTTTATTATATAGACAAAAAATGACAATGTTTAAAAAAAATGATGTATTCTAATAAAACCTATCCAATAAAAAAAAAAAAATCAAAGAACAAAGAATCAAATTCCTTCATAAATTTATGCTTAAAAAGTGTATCCTGTTACATGTCTTTGGTAAAAAAAAAATCCCAATAAGTGCATATTAATTGGTTTGTGCGAAAGTTATAGCATCTACAAATTCTATGTTCTATATATTGGAACTTACACAGCTATAAATGCTATACTATAATGGTGGCGATCAGCGACTTAAGATAGTGTGGCGGGCAATCTAACAGACACTGGCTGGGTGGGTCACTAATTGACACTAACGTCGCTAGTTACACTAATACAGTGATAATATTGTAGTAATGACATTGGCTAGGAGCTGGTTAATATCTAGGGGCAATCAATTGATTTAACTGTGTGCCTAACAAGTGTAATCTGGGTTACTTTTACTTACTAATCTGGTTGTTTTTATTTCTCCCCGAGTTCCAGATTTATTTATTTTTTTTAACTAGTAATTAACTTTGTATATATTTTTGTTTATTTTGGCTACCACCAAAACGTTTTTAAGGCTTCATGTACACGGGACACTTTTTCAACCTCCCCTTATTGATTTTTTTGACAGCTAGAAACCAGCGTCTAAAAGGTCTGTTTTGCATGCCGCGTTTAGCAGCGTTTTACCACGTTCGCGTCTAAGAGCATTTTTTTTTTTAAATGGAAGCGCCTGTAAACGAAACGCTCCTAGATGGGAGTTACTGCGTTTACAAGCTTTTGCAGGCATTTGGCGTTTCAAATGCCTCTGAATTTCCGTCTGAATGCATTTTTTTGCTTTCCAAGAAATGCTTCAAAACTCAACTGCCTGGAAACGACCTTAAACGGCCTTAAACGACCCTCTGTACATGGACTGATAAGATAACATTAGATGAGGTTCAGGGGCAACTGAAAAAACAGCCAAATGCCTCTCTAAACGGACATTTATCTGCAGCAGTGTGCATGAGGCCTAACAGGTCTGGTTGAATGTGACTAACTGCTGCTAGTTTTGCCCATGTATATTATCCACCTCCCAATCTCGGGATGAAATCTTCTGTATATAAAGCTCAGCACTGTGTAATTTATCTCGTAAGAAGCAATATTTTTAGATTTTCTTTCGTTCTATTTCTATGGAAAAAGCCTGCTCTCGGAACTGCTTTAGTCAAGTAAAAATGCATTGCCTAATTCCCTAGTCATGAATAGTAATAATGTTACATAATGTTACTTGACACTGACGTGTTTAGTTCTCTGTTTTTCAGTTTGACCACATTTTCTTACTTGAAGCATTTTCAGTGTTCTTTGATAGGGTGTCATTTCACTGAAGACACCCTAATAAAATTCTTGTTTTCATGTTTGCGTACTTTTTTCCAGTTTAGCACAGAAGTGCTCAGATAAATAAGGTGAGATGGTAATCTGGGTTATAAAATAGTTTGGCTGTCTTTTCTGGCCTAGTCATCATTTGGCAGCATTACAACCTCAGATCTGGCACTTAGCACAAGTATGTGTTTGTCAAATGCAAAATGTGAACAAAAAAAATAAACAATTGGATGGTTTTGGTGTCCTGTTGGCAGGACTCCTGGCCTGCCTGTGTATTTTGCCATATTTAGCTCTTCAAATTGATGTTTACAGAGCTATTTTACCCACCAGTTCTCTGTCTCTTCTTGTAAAGACAACTTTGTCTGTCTTCACAGTTCATCATCACAGTTCTGCCTTTGTACGCAAGCCATGGTGGAACAGAAAACATTGTCAAACAATCACATGGTGCTTAGCTGGTATTTTGCAAAGGCTAAATTTGAACCAAAGTGTTCCCTTCTTTGCCATAGACTTCTGGATGCCTTCTGCTTTCCTGAACATAAGCAAACCAAACACGTCCGCTGGCAGGAAACTACCACCATATGACTTAAGGAAAAATTTCAAGTGATAAACCTTTAAAGTGCAGGTCATGAAGTAAGAGTTTTCCAAAGGATTTGGGCTCTGGTTTTTCATAACTGTGGCTTAAACCATGCACAGTGGTCTACATTGAAAACCAAACAGAGTTCCTGATTTACCTTTAAAAATAGATGATATATATTACTTTTTTGCAGTGAAATTGAATCACATATTGGTTTCTTATATCTCAGGGATGCCAGTGGCCAGAATTAACAGTCCACTTCCATTAGTGCTTAACCATTGCAAAGCCAAATGATGGTGTCATTCTCAGTTGAATTCTTCATAATTTGGAATAAACACTTAGGCTGGATTCACACCATTGCAGTGCGAATTCCAGCCTGTTTGCTGCTGAGAAGGGGTGGAGCGGCGGCTCCTGTTCATTCTCACAGCGCAGTATCTGCGGGGGGAGGGAGGGTCTGCGAGCAGGGAGAAAAAGCCCTGTTCAGTGCGGAACACATCTCTGTGTTAGATGCATTCCCATTGAACTTAATTGGCTGGGAATTTGCACCACATTGCACAAAAAATGCACATGTGTTCTGTGCAATGCACCTATGTGAACCTGACACAATGAAAACAATGTGTTTTCAAGTGCCATGCGAATTGGATGGAGTGTAAGCCGCATCCAATTCACATAGGTGTGAACCCAGCCTTAACGGCGGAACCCTTTCCTGTCCTAGTGATTGTAAAAGATTATTAAAAAACAAACAAAAAAAAACAAACATGCTCTATTTACCTGCTCTGTTTTGCACAGAGCGGCCCAATCCAAATTTTCTGGGGTGCCCCAACGGCCCCTCCTCTTCATCAAGTGCCCCCACGGAGAGCCGCATTCCTTGGGGGCACCCATGCGGGCGCGCTCTCAAGTCCTGCTACTGTGTCCATTGACACAGACAGCAGGACTCTGCCCCGCCTCCCGTGTCACTGGATTTGATTGACAGCAACAGGAGCCTTTGGCTCCCGCTGCTTTCAGTCTATCAAATGAGAACCAGAGACAGCAGCTGGAGCTGCTGGGCTTGTGCTTGTTGCTGGAACGATCGGGGTCAGGTAAGTAAAAGAGGGGCTTTTATTTTATATATGCTTTTATTTACACCCCTCACATTTTTGTAAATATTTTATTATATCTTTTCATGTGACAACACTGAAGAAATGACACTTTGCTACAATGTAAAGTAGTGAGTGTACAGCTTGTATAACAGTGTAAATTTGTTGTCCTCTCAAAATAACTCAACACACAGCCATTGTCTAAACCGCTGGCAACAAAAGTAAGTACACCCCTAAGTGAAAATGTCCAAATTGGGCCCAATTAGCCATTTTCCCTCCTCAGTGTTATGTGACTCGTTAGTGTTACAAGGTCGCAGGTGTGTTAAATTTGGTGTTATCGCTCTCACTCTCATACTGGTCACTGGAAGTTCAACATGGCACCTCATGGCAAAGAACTCTCTGAGGATCTGAGAAAAGGAAATGTTGCTCTACATAAAGATGGCCTAGGCTATAAGAAGATTGCCAAGACCCTAAAACTGAGCTGCAGCACGGTGGCCAAGACCATACAGCAGATTAAAAGGACAGGATCCACTCCGAACAGGCCGCACCATGGTCGACCAAAGAAGTTGAGTGCACGTGCTCCGCGTCATATCCAGAGGTTGTATTTGGGAAATAGATGTATTAGTGCTGCCAGCGTTGCTGCAGAGGTCCAAGGGCTGGGGGGGTCAGCCAGTCAGTGCTCAGACCATACGCCACACACTGCATCAAATTGGTCTGCATGGCTGTCATCCCAGAAAGAAGCCTCTTCTTAAGATGATGCACAAGAAAGCTGCAAAACAGTTTGCTGATGACAGGCAGACTAAGGACATGGATTACTGGAACCCGATGAGACCAAGATAAACTTATTTGGTTCAGATGAAGTTAAGTGTGTGTGGCGGCAACAAGGTGAGGAGTACAAAGACAAGTGTGTCTTGCCTACAGTCAAGCATGCTGGTGGGAGTGTCATGGTCTGGGGCTGCATGAGTGCTGCCGGCACTGGAGAGCTACAGATCATTGAGGGAACCATGAATGCCAACATGTACTGTGACATACTGAAGCAGAGCATGATCCCCTCCCTTTGGAGACTGGGCCGCAGGGCAACATAACTACCCCTAACACAGCTCCAAGATGACCACTGCCTTTCTAAAGAAGCTGAGGGTAAAGGTGATGGACTGGCCAAGCATGTATCCGGACCTAAACCCTATTGAGCATCTGCGGGGCATCCTCAAATGGAAGGTGGAGGAGCGCAAGTTCTCTAGCATCCACCAGCTCCATGATGTCATCATGAAGGAGTGGAAGAGAACTCCAATGGCAACCTGTGAAGCTCTGGTGAACTCCATGCCCAAGAGGGTTAAGGCAGTGCTGGAAAATAATGGTGGCCACACAAAATATTGACACTTTGGGCCCAATTTGGACATTTTCACTTAGGGGTGTACTTCACTTTTGTTGACAGCGGTGTAGACATTAATGGCTGTTTGTTGAGTCATTTTGAGGTGACCGCAAATTTACACTGTTATACAAGCTGTACACTCACTACTTTACGTTGTAGCAAAGTGTAATTTCTTCAGTGTTGTCACATGAAAAGATATAATAAAATATTTACAAAAATGTGAGGAGGGGTGTACTCACTTTTGTGAGATACTGTATTTAATCTAAAAAGTGTGTCTGATCCATTTGCTGACAGTGTACTTCTGTCTTTTGTTCTAAAATTTTCACAAATCAAGCCACAAGAAATCCATAATGAAGATTTGCTTTTTTGTTTTAATAAAGTTCACCTATTCAGTTTTTAGTGTCAACAATGTATATTTTACTTTGGTAAAGTTGTCCTAAAATTGCCCGACTGCTCCGAGTGCAGCCTACCTAGTAACATGCTTACTTTCAGCCCAGATTTATTAATTTTCACTGTGCGGCCTTGCCTGGCTCCAACTTAGTAGTCTCATCAATGAATGGGAACCGTAACGGTCATATACAAGGGGAAGAAAAGCCAGGCAGAGGTTTGTTTTGCAAAGGCTGTGCGGTTCTGTACAGGGCAGTACAGAGAGCATTACTGGATTGGGGCTAAAGGTAAGTTTGTTACTGTGTAGATTGCATTCACAGGGCTGTGGGGAAATTGCTAAAGGACATCTTCATCAAAGATCAAGATGTCCTTAAACGCAACGCATGGTAAAGCATGACACAACAAATTTTAACCTACATGCAGTGACACACTGGAATGCAAAACTAATATTCAGATGGTGCTCTGTAAGATCATAACAATAACATCAAAGGTATCCAAAAGTAGAATTGCAGAAAGAACCCTTTTAAATAAATGACTGAGACAGCAAGGAATATAGTAATGAGGATTTGCAAGATCAAACTGTGCATTAGTAGTGAGATTCTTCCTTAATTGTCCTCTCTTTTAGAATAATGCTTGCATGTAATTATGGAAATTTACAGAGGGCTTACAAGTGTTTGTCAACCCCAGTCATGAAATTTGAACAAAGTACATATATCAGTAGTGTTTACTTATCTTTCTCCAAAGCTCAAAAGTGTCGTTTCTCTTTGGTGCTTCATTCCTCTGTTATCTGCATGAGTCACTTTTAAGACGTTTTCTGGACAGGAGAGATACATTTTTGACTTGGAGAGAGATATGCACACAGCTTGTCTATTCAGAATAAAGCTCTGCATGTGCATTTGTCCCTTTCCTCCAATCAGCTCTCACACAGTGTATAAGCGCTTTAACTGCAGCTCTCTGCCCCCTCCTCTGTACGCCCACAGATGCAGAAGGATTTTATCACAATCATGCTCTTTTGAAGGATTGTAGACAACAGGAGACTGCAGATAAAAAACAAGTATTACTTATAGAAGGATTTGTTTCATCTCTGTGTATAATCTTAGGTTATTCACTTCAATGGGTATATGAGAGGGTTTGCAACCACTTTAACCACTTGCCTATTGGGCAGTTTTACCCCCTTCCTGCCCAGGCCAATTTTCAGCTTTCAGTGCTGTCGCACATTGGGGCTGATTTACTAGAGCTAGAGAGTGCAAAAAAAATAAAAACCCCAGAAATGAATTCTCATCATCCGTAAACGCAGAAACGTTTGCCCAAACCAATCAATAAACGCTGATTGCGATTTTTTAACCAAAAATATGAAGAATATAAATCGGTCAAAACCGATGGAAAAAAATGTTTTTTTTGTATATTTTTTTGGATTTGTATTTCATCAAAAAGTAAGAAATTTGTTTTTTTTTTTGCAAAATTGTCGCTCTTTTGTTTATAACGGCGATCAGAAATGACGCAGAGATGATCGAATACCACCAAAAGCAAGCTCTATTTGTGGGAAAAAAAGGACGCAAATTGTGTTTGGGTACAACATCGCATGACCGCGCAATTGTCAGTTAAAGGGACGCAGTGCCGAATTGCAAAAAGTGCTCTGGTCCTAAAGTGGGAAATCCTTCCGGGGCTGAAGTGGTTAATGTGGGTTAAACTATGAAAAATGATAGGAAATACTCCTCAACACAATACACTGACATGACAACCTAACAGAAAATATAGCCATTCCCCATGGGTTGATCAGAATTTGACTTTTATGTAATAGTAAGATATGGGTATCATTATTGCTGCAAAAGCATCAGCTTTTATCTTTTTAGCTGAAAGATTAACAAGTATTTTATTATGCCTGAACTCTTTGTTAAGGTCTTCTGTCTCTCTAGTTTCAGCTGTTTTATGCTCATTCAGGCAGGTTTATGATGTGTCACTTATTATAAAAAATAACACATTTCAGTATCAAAAGTGTAAAAATATGAACACACTGGGAAGATCTAAATCACAACCCAATAGGGAAGCATTCAGAGCATCTGTTGAAGCTGTTACATTTTCTGTAATGAAGATTAGAACATTCAAAAATAAACTGTAATAACTTCTATATGCATATTTCATTTTGGAAATGCAGTACCTTAATAGTGCAGAATTCACAATGAACTCCTTGAAAGAACCTGTATGTTGTTGTAGAATGTGATCACTGCTGCTAAGACTTCCTGTTCTGAATCTTTACTAGACTACAGACTGTAGAAAGTCGTGGTTCTTTGCAGAATCTGTGAGCTTCATATTCAGTCTCCAAAAAGGTGATCTAATTGTACAGCAAAGCTGTCCATACCCTAGTAGATTTTGTTAGAAAATGTTTGCTTTCGGAACATTTGTTCAATTTTCTAATGGTTAGTGGGGTTGAATTGACTTCAATTTTCGACCACAGTGGCTAGAAAATTTGAAAGAGCAGGATGGAAATTCTTTCTCTTAAGAATTTTTTTTTTAACCGTGTATGTTTTTTGTTCTGGATATTCCATTCATGCTGAAACCGAATGTTAAAAGCAAACTAAATTTTGAAGTACTTTTACAACATTCGTCAAGTCTCTGTTGGCATGTACTAATGAGATTTTTTTGTAGGAACATTTGTGCGAATATCTACCAGTATGAGGCCAACTTAAAGTGATCCTAAACGCACCCTGTTTAGCTTACATTATCCTTTCTCTTTCTGTATGTGGATAATAACACTGTAATTATTTTAATTAAAAAAAAATTTAAGTACCTGTTTTCCTAATTGATATATAGCTGTCGCATGACCCAGCTCTTTCCCAGCCTGTCTATAAGTAAACCGTGGCAGGAGGAGCTTAATGTCCTCTGCTGCAGCTGGGCACAAAAAAAAAAAAACACAGCCTTTGGGATACAGCGTAAAAATGAATAATACATATCAATACATTTTTAAAATTGGCATACAAATATACACTCGCTAGCCACTTTATTAGGTGCACCTTGCTAGTACCTGATTGGACCCACATTTACCTTCGGAACGGTCTCAATTCTTCGTGGCATAGATTCAGCAAGGTGTTGGAAACATTCTTCCAGAGATTTTGGTCCATATTGACATGATAGCGTCACACAGTTGCTGCAGATTTGTAGGCTGCAAATCCATGATGCAAATCTTCCGATCCACCACATCCCAAAGGTGCTTCATTAGATTGAGATCTGGTAACTGCGGAGGCCATCGGAGTACAGTGACCTCATTGTCATGTTCAAGAAACCAGTGGTGAGAGGATTTGAGCCATGTGGCAGGGTACATTATCCTGCTGGAAGTAGACATCAGAAGATGGGTACACTGTAGTCATAAATGGATGGACATGGTCAGCAACAATACTCAGGTAGGCCATGGCATTTAAAGCGGTGCTCGATTGGTAATAAGGGGCCCAAAGTGTGCCCAGAAAATATAGCCCACACCATTACACCACCACCACCAGCCTGAATCGTTGATACAAGGCAGGATGGATCCATGCTTTAATGTTTTTTACACCAAATTCTGACCATACCAACTAAATGTTGTAGCTGAAATTGAGACTCATCAGACCAGGCAATGTTTTTCCAGTTTTCTATTGTCCAATTTTGGTGAGCCTGTGAGAATTGTAGCCTCAGTTTCCTGCTCTTGACTGACAGGATTGGCTCCCGGTGTGGTCTTCTGCTGCTGTAGTGCATCTTCGCCAAGGTTGTGTTGTTCATATTCTGCATACCTTGGTTGTAACAAGTGGTTATTTGAGTTACTGTTGCCTTTATTCTTTTGTAATCTTTATTTTTGAACATTTATTAGTTTATTGCACATGCTTGAGTAAAAAAGAGGCATACATTACTCTGGTAATAAGGAAGAAAAATAAGAGAGGAGAAGAAAGAAAAAAGGCACTATCCACTGACATAGTTTATCCATGGTTCCCATTTAACAGCAAACTCTTCCAATCCCTTGTTATTAGCATAGACCCATTTCTTGTCCTCCATAATCCTATTAACCTGTTTCACCCAGTGATCTATGGTGGGTACTTGTGTCTTTTTCCAAAAGACCAGGATTAGTGCTTTAGCAGCATCTAGCAGATGTGGTACTATGCTGTTCCTGAATACCCTATTGAGACTTTTAGTACCGTAAAAAAGGCACTGCACGGGATCATCCCCTATCGAGAATGTTGTAATTTAAAGAATCCGATTTCTGAGCTTGGTCCAAAATGGCCTAATGTAAAGGTGTATTCCCACCAAATGTGGATATGCGATCCTTGTTGCCCGCATCCCCACCAGCACCTGTTAGACGCTGAGGGGTATGTGATTGCCAGCATCTTCGGGACCCTGTACCACCTTGAAAGAAATTTATAGTTTGTCTCTTGTGTTTTAGTACTTATTGAGGATGTATGTACCAGTCTTGGCATGTAATGGCCTAGCTTGTTTTCCCATTCTCCAAAAAATCTAAGGCCTGTGGTGACACTACATTTTTTCAGCAGCTTATAAGTTACAGAAAGCGTCCCTCTATCCATATGCTGTTTAGACCATAGAGATTTGAAATCTTAATCTCTCGTAAATGGGCATTGCAGAAATGCTGTAATTGCTGATACCTCCAGGTGTTCTATGGGAACTCGCTGTATTCCTCTCTTAGGTCGTTTAACGTGCGCAGCCTCCCATTTTGCATAAACGTAAGGCAACTAGTGTCCCATCGATTGCCCACTGTGAAAAAGGACTCACCTGGTCGAACCAGCAAAAGACGCCCAAAGGTAATAATGCGGAAACTGATGGGGGGGGGGGGGTGTCTTGTTTAATAATTGAGTCCCAGACCTTTAAGGCATGGATGCTAAGCGGGGGGAGTGATTTTTGATAGCCCTCTATATGGGTACCGGGCCCAGGGGCCTGGAGCTAAATCACGACTTGCCAACGTCTCCTCTATGTCACCCATGCCTTTTGAGTGGTATGAGGTTTCCAACTGAGGATTCTAGTTCAGGCAATTGCCTCGTAATAAGTCCTCAAGTTGGGTAAGCCTCGTCCCCTGTTCAGTTTAGACCTTGTAAGGATAGGATATGTGAGTCTTGGTTTAGGCTTATGCCATACGAATTCTGTACACATCCCCTGACTTTGAAATTCGGATGGGTAGCATCTGCATTGTGAATAAAATTTTTGGGCGTATCCCCATCTTTAAAGTATTAACTCTTTCCAGCCACGAGAGGTTAGGTCTATCGCATTCCGCCAAATGGCCCTTAATTTTCCAGGGTAGCGGGATATAGTTTTCATCATATCATTTTGATAGTTCTGCCATTAGATTAATTTCAAAATATTTAATAGCTTGTTTATTCCAAGTAAAGGGGAAGGACTGTTTAACAGAATCCTCTACAATTTGAGGGATATATAATGGCAAAATGTCATATTTGTTCTAATTTATTTTAAACTTAGACCCCCAAAATCCTTTAAGTCCGCCTTTAAATTGGGTAGCGTTATCAGTGGGTCTGAAATATAAAATAAGATGCTGTCCGCATATGCGGATAGTTTATGCTCGACTGATCCTACTTTGAACCCATGAATATTTGGATTTTCTCTTACTTTACATAGCAGTGTTTCTATAACCAATGCAAACAGCAAAGTTGACAGCGGGCAACCCTGCTGGGTCTCGTTCTTTATCTCAAAGGGGCAAGATAGAACACCATTAACCTTAACTCTGGCCGAAGGCTTACCATATAGGCTGTTGCCTTTCAATAATCTCGAACCAGTCTGACCATTCTCCTCTGACTGCTGACATCAACAAGGCATTTTTGTCCACACAACTGCCGCTCACTGGATGTTTTCTTTTTTGGACCATTAGCAATTTGTGTTACCAAGCAATTGAACAGGTTTACCTAATAAAGTGGTCTGTTAGTGTATATTTGAGATTAAATCTTTATTATTTTTTGGCATAAACATGGTGTGGGTGGATTTCTGTCAATTGCAGGCTGTGTTACGCCCTCCCCCTCTATGTTTTAGAGTTACAGGGAGGTGAAGCCTCCATCAATTAACCTTTAATATCCTGCTCCCATTGTGTTTAGCTTGTTAGAGGGCATGGAGGAGGGAGGAAGTGAGAGAGCCTGGGGTGTCAAGAGAACCCCCTATTGAGATGCCTAGTGTGGGCCGGCAAGCCAGAGCAGCTGGGTGAGTTTGTCTGAGCATTTTCTGTTATATTTTACTGTTGAAAATCCTCTGCATGAGCAGCTGTCTGTGGACTTTTTTTTATTTGTTTAATAAAAGTGGGCTGGAAAGCCTTTCAACCCACAGTTTGGATTGGTGTGGACTTGCTAAATTGCATCTAGCACTGAGCTAGTGATCCCCCATATCACAATATATAATTAAAATTATAAGCTGAAACACATTTGTCTAGAACAGCAGTGGTACCGCTTAATAGATGGAGTTATTTATATGACTTGCATACAGACGCTTCAAGCTTATTATCTGTCATCAGAGTCTTGCAAACTGAGCTTTCAAGATGACATTCTTTTCTTTGTTTTATAAATTATGTGTTCGTTTTGAAACCACTGCAAAAGTCTGGTCATAATAAAAGTAGCCATTAAGATTATCAATTTTTTGTAATACTATAAGGCAGCCTTTCTCAACCCTTTCAACACAGAGGAACCCTTGAAATAATTCTCTGGTTTCGGGGAACCCCTGCTAAAAATGATAAATCTACAACTCATGATACATTAGTGTGATGGTCAATGGGAAGAATGCTCCTCACACTTGTGGTCATTGGGACAAATTGCCCCCTTACAGATAGCTAAAAAGGTCAATGGTATCATTGGGAATTTATCTGAGAGGTAGAAATTGATCATTGCTCAAGGAACCCCTAGCAACCTCAGGAGGAACCCTAGGGTTCCACGGAACCCTGGTTGAGAAACCCTGCTATAAGGCCTCATGTACACTGCTGCTGGTAAATGGACGTTTAGGAGTAGTTGGGCATTTTTTTTTCATCTGCCCCTGAATTCTCCTCGTCTCTCAGAACCCTCTGGTCTTGGGTTTTTTTTACAGCTCAAAAACGTCACTGCTAAAAACAGCTGATAACAGCCTATGTGTGCATAAACACATAGGATAACATGATGGAGGGTTTATTGACTGTAGAAAAAAACAGTCAAACGCCCAGTGTGCATGAGGCCTTAGGCTTCATGCACACAGGACGTTAAAAAAAAGTCCTAAAAACGTCAGCTTATCAGTGATTTTTTTTTTTTAGCATTTTTGCGCCGGCGTTAATGGGCGTTAATGAGTTGTTTTTTAGCGCTGGCGTCAATGGGCGTTTTTTTTTTTTATTCTTTTTTCAATGGACACAAAACGTCCAAAAACATTGGTGAGTGGCGTCAGAGCATTTTTACAGCTGAAAAACGTCCAAAAGAACCCTCAGGTCTTGGGTTTTTTCACAGCTCAAAAACGTCACTGCTAAAAACAGTTGATAACAGCCTGTGTGTGCATGAACACATAGGATAACATGATGGAGGCTTTATTGACTGTAGAAAAAAATGTCTGCAGCTAAACAGCTGCTGTAAAACAGTCAAAAAATGTCCTGTGTGCATGAAGCCTTATAGTCATTTCCAGGCAGTTGAGTTTAGAACCTTTTTTTGTAAAGGAAAAAATGCGTTCAGACGGATGTTCAGAGGCATTTGAAACAGCTTGCAAACGCGCCTAAATGTGGTAACTTGCATCTAGGAGCGTTTCATTTACAGCCATTTTTCATTAAAAAAATAAACATAAAAAAAAAACGCTCCTAGTCGCGAACGCGGCAAAATGCCGTTAAGCGCGGCATGCAAACGCGGCTAAAAAGACGTTTTTAAACGTTGGTTTCTAGCTCTAGTTCAGTCGTTCAGGGGAGGTTGAAAAACGTCCCATGTACAAGTAACCTAACTGTCCTTGCTTGTTTTCTACATTGTCTAACACTAACCTTTTCCAGTTCTCTGGCACAACACAGTGCCACTTTTAACTGTGTTCTAGAGTTCTGTATTTACAAGTCTTCTGCCGCACTCAATAGCTTATGTGTCAGTTTTTACACTGTTCATCTAAGGAATCCCTGTTTCCAGTGCAGAGGAATGGGTGCAGCAATTTATCTTTTATCTGAAGCAACTGTTATGTGCTGTCAGTTCCTTCTTGTTTGCAATACAGAAATTTACACAAGCCAGTGACTTGGCTGTACAAAAAAAAAAAACTCTGTAAAAGAAAAAAAAAATAGACACTGGGATCTGGGGCAACGTAAACAGGGTTGTTTTCTGATGCCAATTACTCTAGTAGAAAAAAATGATCAAATCTTGCTGACAAAGCCTGTGTTGTAAGGGAAAATAGAGGATGTTTACGACCATTAGTCCTTAGTATCTCAGCAACCTGGTGCTGCGAATGGTTTATAGAATTCTAGGGTTGTACAAGTGATGACATGTTTGTCCTGGTTGGTTAATGAAACAGGATGTGCTAAATTTAGGAGGATGTCACATTTAATTGTGCTGCACGTGCACTGTGCTACTGCACTATCGGCCTCATATAATTTAGACTGAAGCAGAAAATTAAAAAATAAAGGATGTAATATGTTAACGCACTGTTAAGCATCACATAAACATCTACTTATATTTTGACAGGCTACTGCTTCTGTGGATGCAGTGACTACACGTTTCAGCATTAAAGGATCCCTATTCGGTTGTAGGGCTCATGTGAGTCAGTTGCGTATTGCACCAGAAAAGGAAATCAGTGTAGCCAGGCAGGGCTCCTCCCTTTTGGAGGAGGAATACTGATGTGCGAGCAGCTAGATTGTGAACAGACACACCAGGAGCTAATGGTCAGGCATTGTGACCAAGGCTGTTGCCTGAGAGAAAATTTCTGTCTGTGCTGAAACAGACTTGGGTTGACCGCTTAGCCATGAGGCTTAAGGGTTTTTGCTGCTTTGTAATCATGTGAGTACCCCTGTGAGTGCAAACCATATATGCAATAATTTTTTGATGAATACATCAAGGTATAAAAAAGGTAATTTAAGCGCTACATAACGCTAAATCCTCAATATTTGTGCAACCTGTATTTTACTGCTAGTAGAGGGTTACCACTGGGTAGAACTAGAGATTCAAGCACCTCATCCCCATAGTATCAAAATATGCATATAGGAGAGAAGAGGGGGGATTTTTAGTGGTGCTAACACAATTAGGAACAAAAGGATTTATAAAATATCAATTTTTAATAATCCATATAAAATACATAGCGTTAAAAATCAACAAGTTCATGGTACAGTCTATATTCGCTGGAAACATTGACGTTACATTCGTCAGTGTCCATTAAATCTTGTTATCTTACATCCCAACAGGTTTTGCCGGTATACAGCTTCATCAGGGGACTATTGAGAGAGGGTACTTATACACTACAAGAGAAAAAACAATGATCAATAATCAGAAATAGTTTACAAACGTAATCATACATATATTGTGTCATCACGGTTCTGGGTTGCCCTGATCAGGGTGACTCCCTGTGAACTCACCCTAGAGAAGTCCTGAACCCTTCACAACAAGAGTGCCAGGGGGAGATTGAAAAACAGGTCGCCTCCAATCATATAGGAGAGTAGGCTATAACTGACAAAATGGGGCAATTAATTGCACTAAACATCTAGTCCAGTCCCACGGGATGAAAATCGGCTCCATTAATATAAAAGTCATATAGGCACTTATAAGATGCACTCGTAATCACATATATGTCAGGAGCCAGGGAGTAAGTTGCTATGCACAACCCAGCTAGAAGAGAAGTGAAACCAGTGGTTGGTATGATAAGCTGCCCTAACATGGCAGTGTAGGTATAGAGGCTACGGAAAGGGAATAGATAGGTGGGGAGAGCAATAAAGTGCTAGTATCAAACCAGAAATATGAGAGGAAGCAAATAAGGAAACAGAAAAAGGAATAATAGCCAAATAGAAATGGGCCAGGGTAAAACACCCTATATACCCTCCCTAGTGGATATAGTGGAATCAGTCCAAACACCACTCAATCCGCATGATTTGTACCATGTGGATAGAAGCGAGTATACCAAAATAGCGACAGAGTGTTGTGACAGTATGTCAAGCAGAGATTGCTAAGTAAGAGAGCTTGCTAGTGAGTGACAGAGATATTGGTTGACCTGGCAACATGTGCTGGTGACTTACCTAGCGGGCTGTACTGCCTTGTGTGGCTCAAGACGATCCAGCCGACTGAATAGCAGCCGGCATCGCCATTAAATGTCCCGCCTGTGGCCGGCATCTGAGTTCACAGGAAGTCACCCTGATTGGGACAGCCCAGAACCGTGATGAAACAATATATGTATGATTACGTTTGTAAACAATGTCTGATTATTGATCACCGTTTGTTCTCTTGTAGTGTATAAGTATCCTCTCTCAATAGTCCCCTGAAGAAGCTGTATACTGGCGAAACATGTTGGGATGTGAGATAAAATGATTTGACACTCAAAAATGTAACGTCAATGTCTCCGGCTAATATAGAATGTACCATGAACTTGTTGCTTTTAACGCTATGTATTTTATATGAATTTATTATTAAAAATTGATATTTTATAAAACCTTTTGTTCCTAATTGTGTGTTAGCACCACTAACAATCCCCCCTCTTCTCTCCTGTATGTGTATTTTATTGCTCCTTCTCTATAGGAATCAAAGAAATGAAAAAAATATGATTGGTAGCGCAAAGTAATGGATATTAATCTAGTGTTTTTATGGTATTTTTAAAAAAAATATTAAAGGAACAGTACTACAACTGATATTTTGTTTCAGGTTTTGAAAACAAAATGCTGATGCGCTGGGGGGAAAAAAACAATGTAAATTTTTTATGAAACCAACATTTCTTTATTTTAAAATGAATTGGGAATGGTTAAAACACCTGTATTATTTTTGGTTGTTTGTCTTTTGTTTGGCGTATTTCCCCTCACTTTTGTATTAGTGATAATGCAGGGTAAGGGCACGGATGCACTTGGTGTAGTTCCCCAGTTTGCCACTAGACCTCATAATTGTTGAGGTTTGAAATCCTGTAATCCAAGTAAACTGTACAAGTGTCCAAACTGTACAAGGAGTCACTGGAGGTCCTTATAGGTAGGATGCTAGGGATAAGCAACAGACAGAGTTAGTGGTTGTAAACCTAAGAAATGAAAAATTAACAAAGCATATCCCTCTCTAGTGTGTACTTGTCTCAGTCCAGAGCACTAAGTGTCATCTCTGTCTGCTGCTTCTTTCCTCTGCTATTAGCATGAATCCCTTCTGACAAGTTTTTTTTGACACCAAGAGAAAAATTGTGACAGGGGGAGGACCTCCGGCTGATTGACAGCCTCAGCTCTGTTCCTGTGTGCTGTGTGGAGGGGGGTGTGTCCCTTCCCTTCAATCAGCTCTCAGAGCTCTCCTCACTGAGCTCCGTAGAGTGTAACTTTAAGCTCTCCGTCTCCTTTTTTTGACGTCTCTACAAGCTTCATAAATTCAGTACTTTGAATTGATGTAGAGAAGAGAAGACTACAGATAGACAGGTACATCTTATGTGAGAGGATTTGTTTAATCTTTGTATATCACCTGAGGCCAGTCACTTCACTAGGTATATGTAAGGGTTTACAACCAAGTTAATGCCAGCCCTGCCCTTGTCAGCAGTGGGGAACCCTGGTTAGGAAGCTAAGATATAAATAATTGAGGTGGGGAGCCATCTGGGTTTCAACAGTCGTGATGGAAAATACTGAGGAACAAGCTTACTGCAGGATGTAGGCTGTAAGGGTCCATCTCAGAACTTGCCTTTATGGGGGAAGCAAGAAAGCAGAGGGGCAGGGCTATGTGCATTCCTAGCTAGTAATGTGGGGCTCTGGGCAATCAGTGTAGAGTATGGGCTATTCCTCAACTCACACTCTTTCTGACTATCAAATGTTTTGTTTGTAACCGAAGATGTGTGCTGTCACCGGGGATCAAGATGACTGAAGTTGACACTGGCAGACTGTTTAGCAAAAGGTTAAATTATTTCTGCTTCTGGACTGTTCCTTCTCCTAAGCTCTAGTAAGGAATCTTGTATCAGCGTGGGCTGCTGTGGGACTCATTACTGTAAGGTCTGTAGCGGAAATGAAAAAACGCAGCTGGAAAATGCAGTTTAGGCCAGGCTAGGTGTCTTTGAATGCGTGTAGTCATGGGGAGGGGCAGCCAATAGAGGTACCCCGGAGTGCGTTGTGCCAAGGTTATCTCAGTGTGCTTAGGGAAACCCCTTCCTTGTCCAGGCATAAATGGGTTAAGAGTACACATACTGATGTCTATTACGTGTCACCCCACTGTTGCACAACACTATCACTTCTTATCAAAGGACAAAAATGGGACATATTTAAAGGACATCTTTACGACTAATGAAATTGTCTTCTAAAGCTTTGTACTGTACTGTTTAGCCCATCTTGACGTGTATTTAACCAATTTATTGACTATGCTGTTGTAAAATACAGTACCCATGGAAATTGCTGACTATTTCAACATATTTGAAGAGGCAAACATTACATTTTTATTCAAACCGTGCCTACAGATAAAGGTGATATAATTGAATAAGAACCAAATGCCTTTTTAATCATTTATTTAACAAAGATAAATGCAATGGCGTACTGTGGAAAAAATTAATACACCCTCCACATCAATGCTGCTATTGCCCTCTTCATTAGAAATGACTCCTCCTTGTAGGCCTTTTACCCTCCACTGTCTCACGGTGACCACTTCCCCATGCAAAATTCTTTCAGTTGCAAGACATTAGTGCATTTACTGACACATGAACTGCTTGATTATTTTCTTTTCGAGCCATTCATTGATGGATTTGTTAGTGAGCTTTGGATCACTATTGTGCCGAAAGACCCATCTCCAGTTCAGATTTTGGAGAGATGACCTTTTCATTTTCATAAAACACATTATGATGAATGTCTAATTTGAATTGATGACGGCAAGCTGCACAGACCCAAAATCAACTCCAACCTTAACATTTCAACAACCATGCTTCATGGTTGTTTTGGGATTCTTCCTCATAAATGCTTTTTTTCCATGTTTGACACTGTTACTTAATCACTTTGTTCCAGAAGACGGGGTCTTTGCCTATAAATTAAATGGAAACCTGTAGTCTTGCTCTAATGTTCTTTTTGAAGAACAAAATGTGTTTTCTTAACACACTTCTCATGCAGGTTAAATTGATGCAATCTCTTTCTGATTAAAGATGCATGCTTTTTGACCCCAATTGTTACAAGAGTTACCTGTACACCCCAGAAATAAATGTTGCAATTGTTGGACACTTTTTAGCATCAGGCAGTTAGCTCCTGGGTCAAATTTGCTGTGCCAGCCAGTCCTAAAAAACTAGCCATCCTTTAAAATCTATACCACCTATACATTATTTTCCTTATAGTGGAGTGATCGAAGACCTTACGGGGGTCCATTGATCTTGTTATAATGACATAACACATCAAAAGCAAAAAGTACCCGGTTCCTAGAGATCTAAGGTTTATATAAGACAAGTAACGCCTGCATACTCCTTAAACCGGTTCTAATCATTGATATCTATTCTTAATACTCAATTCTAATTTTATGGGTTTGAAGTGGTGGTAATGTTGCGGTATACTTTTTCCATAAGACATTCACATTTTCAATAATTTAGATCAAGTCAAGTTATTTGCAAATTGTTCCAAGTATATCACCTTTATCTGTAGGCACTATTTAAATTAACACCTGTTTTCGTGTTCAAATATGTTTAAAAAGTAAGCCGTTTCCATGGGATGTATGTACTTTTTCACAGGACCAAGTAGTAGACAAGTAACAAGACCTTTTAGCTTTCGTCACCAATCCTAGGATTGCTTGCCTAAATATGCTGAATCAATAGTGACCAGTGAAAATGAGAGAATGGGTGTAGAATGAAAGGTGTAAATGGGAAGTATGGAAAATGATAGTAAGGAAATTATAAATATGCAAAATGTATGTAAACGAAAATAATTGTAAACGTGATATCTGAAATAAAGAGTATTAAAAAAAAAAAAAAAATATGCTAAAATCTCAAATCTAGTTTTCCAATAATAAATAAAATGCCTAGCATATTGAAGGGATAAAAAAGCAGCTGTGGGTGAATTAGCTGTCTTATCCCCTGCATGGACCATGCAATATGACTGATCTAATACTACTCATATTCTGGGTTCAATGACACTCATAGTCAATCAATCTGCTTCTTGTGTGGATTTGGGCTTTAAAGGAAACCTGTAGTGAGAGAAATGGTTCCTTTTTTGTTTCGTTTTTCCTTACAACCTCTATATTCAAGGTATAATATACAGTATATTTACCCTCTTTACACAACCTCTAAGGCCCCATTCACACCTGAGCGTTTTGTAGCCTGAAGCTACAAAACGCTTGAGGGGGAAAAAAAAATCAATGATTCTCTATGGAGTCTGTTCACATCTCCACTCAAAAATGCCTGAAGCTCAAAAAAGGTCTGGAGGTATTTTTGTAGCTTGATTTGGGCGTTTTTCTACTTTACACATTGGTGACTTTTTGACCTGTACAAAATCGCCGCAAAAATTGCGGTAAAAAAAAGTGTGTATTTCTCCCTGAAAATGCTATGCCCGGGTGTGAATGCAGTCTTACTGTGTTTACACTTGGTTTTCTTTTCTGTGCAAGAGCTGCCTGTACACTATTTGGGATTAATGGTGGATGGTCTTTCCATAGAAATGAATAGTGATCCTATATCAGGGGTCTCCAAACAATGGACCTCCAGTTGTTCAGGAACTACAATTCTCATCATGCCTAGTCATGTCTGTGAATGTAAGAGTTTTACAATGCCTCATGGGATGTGTAGTTCTGCAGCAGCTGGAGGACGGTAGTTTGGAGAACCCTGTTCTATATGGATCGCTTTAAGATTCAGGGTAAGTGCAGTTTCTATGACCTAAACACAAAAGGTGAGCAGGGCACTGCTTATAAAGAGCCTTGAAAAAGCATTCATACCCCTTAAAATTTTTCAAATTGTGTCATGTTACAACCAAATATGTAAATGTATTTTATGTGATAGACCACAAAGTGGCACATAATTGTGAAGTGGAAGGAAAATAATAAATTGCAAGTCTTGCCACAGATTCTCAATTGGATTTGGGTCTGGACTATGACTGGGCCATTCTAACACATGAATCTGCTTTGTTCTAAACCAGGCATCCTCAAACTACGGCCCTCAAGCTGTTGCGGAACTACACATCCCATGAGGCATTGTAAAACTCTGACATTCACAGACATGACTAGGCATGATGGGAATTGTAGGTCCTGAACAACTGGAGGGCCATAGTTTGAGGACCCCTGTTCTAAACCATTCCATTGTAGCTCTGGTGGTATGTTTAGGGTTATTGTCTTGCTTGAAGGTGAACCTCCACCCAGTCTCAAGTCTTTTGCAGAGTCTAACAGGTTTTGTTCTAAGATTGCCCTGTATTTGGCTCCATCCATCTTCCCATCAACTCTGACCATCTTCCCTGTCCCTGCTGAAGAAAAGCATCCCCCGAACATGATGCTGCCACCACCATGTTTCACAGTGGGGATGGTGTGTTCAGGGTGATGTGCAGTGTTTGTTTCCCGTTACACATAGCGTTTTGCTTTTAGGCCAAAAAGCTCAATTTTGGTCTCATCTGACCAGAGCACCTGCCTTCTCGCAAACTACAAATCTGACTTCTTATATCTTTCTTTCAACAATGGCTTCATTCTTGCCACTCTTCCATATAGGCCAGATTTGTGGAGTGCATGACTAGTAGTTCAGTGGACAGATTCTCCCACCTGAGCTGTGGATCTTGGCAGCTCCTCCAGAATTACCATGGGCCTCTTGGCTGCTTCTCTAACTAATGCTCTCCTTGACTGGCCTGTCCGTTTAGGTGGACGACCATGTCTTGGTAGGTTTGCAGTTGTGCCATACTCTTTCCATTTTCGGATAATGGATTGATCATACTCAGTGAGATGTTCAAAGCTTGGGATATTTTTTTATAACCTAACCCTGCTTTAAACTTTTCTACAACTTTATCCCTGACCTGTCTGGTGTGTTCCTTGGCCTTCATGATGCTGTTTGTACACTAAGGTTCTCTAGCAAACCTCTGAGGGCTTCACAGTACAGCTGTATTTATACTGACATTAATACACACAGGTGGACTATATTTACTAATTAGGTGAGTTCTGAAGGCAATTGGTTCCACTAGATTTTAGTTAGGGGTATCGGAGTAAATGGGGCTGAATACAAATGCATGCCACGCTTTTCAGATATTTTTTTGTAAAAAATTCAAGGGGTATGAATACTTTTTCAAGGCACTGTATAAGCGTACATTTCCTGAATTTACAGATGAGCACTAGTTGGAGCAGTATAGCATGAAAATGGCCCATTTATTATATATATATATATATATATATATATACATATATATATACATATATATATATATATATATATATATATATAATATCCCATGGGAACATATTCACATTCCTTCAAGCAGTACCCTTTTATAATGGTTGTTTACAGATAGCTGAAACAATCTAGTATGCTTACCCCAATGTTAGGCAGCACTGGCTACTTCCAGATCTTTGTCTTGTTCTATTTGTGATGTATGTTCATGGTATATCATACTTTAAAAGACACTAAGGCCCCATTCACACCTGAGCATTTCGGTATGGAGATGGTTCACATCTCCACTCCAAGTCGCCGTAAGCCAAAGACTTGAAGGTCAAAAGAGTTTTGGAGCTACTTTAATGTATTTTTCTCCATAGAAATACATCCAAATGTGCAATCCGTGTGCCACACGCTGGCGTCCTAACAACCAGTTACTCATCCCAGTAGGGATGAGTCATCTGTTAAAGCGGAACTATATTCGTCCTAAATCCAGTGACGCACCATCTCCAGAACTCCCCGTTGGCTACTGACATCTTCAAATGGCCGGCTTCCAGGTCTTAAAGGGGGATTCCATATTCCGAAAAGCTGCACCCCCCGCAACCACTGTGCCAGGGAAGGGATTGAGGGTGATTTTTTTTTTTTTGTTCTTTTGCCGCCTCTTTTGTTTATATTCTGCTGTCAGCTGGCAATCCCCACTGACCGCAAGGATGAGTCACTGGTTAAGAAGCGGGCGGGTGCTGGCTCCTTGAAACACCAAAGCTCGAAAACGTTTTAAAAATGCATAACAAAACACCCATAATAACGCAACGCTCAGGTGTGAATGCAGCCCAAAGGAAAAACCATTGTAACCTTGTTTCACCCGTCATATCATATTAAGGATGATGCACTGCTGTACACAGCTGAACCAAATGACATTGTTGTTGCAACCAATATTTTAGTTCTTCTTTTCTTATCACTGGTTGTAATGGTTAGAGGCTTTTACAGTTTTCTGTGCCAAGTTAATGTGTTTTTAATCCTAAAAATTAAAAACTGAACTGTATCTTTAATGTGTTTCTACCTGATTTTTCATTTTACTGTTGCATTAGTACCTGCTGTTCTTGTTTATTACATGGTTTATCCAGTTTGTGCCTCTCCTCCTGTGAGTAAACTGACCACATTAAGCATGACAGCCAATCTATGCTAGTGTGGTCAGTTTATGTCCTCTGTCACCGCGCACCTAAATACAGGCACGCTGTGTAGTTAATGGAATGCAGATTGCTTTACATTAGCGTCTTCCCCAGCCAGTGACATGGGGAACTGGAAGTGATGTTTTACACATTGTTTCTGGATCAATGATAGAAAGAGCCCCTCTACCTGGTGGAGTGTGTAAAACCTCTCTAAAGCCACTAACGTAGTTTCTACTTTGATGGTATTAAAAGGGTTAAAGTGATGTAAAGGTTCAGCTTTTTTTTTTTTTTTTAAATAACAAACATGTCATACTTACCTCCTTTGTTGCAAGGGATATGCACAGGGTGGTCCCGATCCTCCTCTTCTGGGGTCCCCCAGTGGCGCTCCTGACTCCTCCCCGCATCGAGTGACCCGTCAGGGAAGCGCTTTCCCTGAGGCCACCTGTGTGGGCTTGCTCCGGTGTCCTGCTGTTGCGTCCATTGACACAGACAGCAGGACTCGGCCCTGCTCCCCGGCTCCCGCTTCGTTGGATTTGATTGACAGCAGCGGAAGCCAATGGCTGCGCTGCTATCGATCTATCCGATGAGGACCTGAGACTCTGGAGCGCGTGTGCTCATCCCCGGCGTGGGAACGATCAGGCTCAGGTAAGTAAATTGGGAGGGGGGGGGGGATTCCGGGGGCAGCTGCAACAGAAAATGTTTTTCACATGAATACATAGAATGTATTCATGTGAAAAACTGCAAGGGTTTACAACCCCTTTAATTCTGCAACTACATTCCATACAAGGACCTCATACATGAAATCATAGCATAAACTGTGATTCCTCTTTAAATTAGTCTGTCTTTATGTTGTCAATCTATGTTCACCGTGTGTATGTATAGCTTCATAATTAGTGTCTTGCATTTCTCCATGGCCACAATACGTGTTATATGTGTGTTTATGTCTGACATATTTGGCTCCAATAAGTGTCATTTCTGTTTCTGTAGACGTGAAACATGTCTCATCCTTCATGGCTACCACCAAAGAGTTCTGGGGACAACCTGGGACATGTAACAGCCAGAATGGAGACCACACAGGGCTTTGGAACACCCAGCATCTCCGTGTCAACTCAACAATCCCCTAAGAAATTTGCACCTGTAGTTGCCCCGAAACCAAAATACAATCCATATAGAGCAGGACAGTCTGAAAGTGGTGATGGTATGTAATAGTAGCCAATGCTACACAACACTTTATGCTCAGAATTAGATCAAGAAAGAAAAATAATTATTTTAAAATTTAAACAAACTAATTTTACAAACCGTAAATGGGAAATGCAAAGCTGAAGCTTTACATTTTTACTTTACTTTTATTATTTTATTTATTATTTACTTCTGTTCTTTTATGTTTACTAAAATGTGTCCTATTTCCTAAGTTTGCATTCACAATCTTCTCTGTGTTGATATAATTATCTTGGATCATTTGATGCTTTCATTTTTCCAAAACTGCTGCAATCTAATTTTCCTGCAATGTATATTTGTCTGCCTTTTGTTTTGGTCATTTGAAATGTATGAATCCGAATTTCCATGTTCAGCTTAAAGTGGAAGTAAAGTCAGCTATAATTTTTTTTTTAAGCCCCCCACCCCCTGGTGGTTTATGCCATAATGTACTAGTATGCACAACATATACAGTATCTTACAAAAGTGAGTACACCCCTCATTATATTTTTGTTTATATTTTAATTTTTGTAAATATTTTCTTATATCTTTTCATGTGACAACACTCAAGAAATGACACTTTGCTGTCCCCTCAAAATAACTCAACAAACGGACATTAATGTCTAAACCGCTGGCAATAAAAGTGAGTACACCCCCTAAGTGAAAATGTCCAAATTGGGCCCAAAGTTTCATTTTGTGTGGCCACCATTATTTTCTAGCACTACCTTAACCTTCTTGGGCTTGGACTTTGGAGTTCACCAGAGCTTCACAGGTTGCCACTGGAGTCCTCTTCCACTTCATGACGACATCACGGAGTTGGTGGATGTTAGCGACCTTGTGCTCCTCCACCTACCGTTTGAGAATGCTCCACAGATGCTCAATATGGTTTAGGTCTGGGGACATGCTTGGCCAGTCCATCACCTTTACCCTCAGCTTATTTAGCAAGGCAGTGGTCATCTTGGAGGTGTGTTTGGGGTCTTTATCATGTTGGAATACTGCCCTTCGGCCAGTCTCCGAAGGGAGGGGATCATGCTTTGCGTCAGTATGTCACAATACATGTTGGCATTCATGGTTCCCTCAATGAACTGTAGCTCCCCAGTGCTGGCAGCACTCATGCAGCCCCAGACCATGACACTCACACCACCATGCTTGACTGTAGGCAAGACACACTTGTCTTTGTACTCCTCACCGGTTGCCACCACACACACGACACCAAATAAGTTTGAACCAAATAAGTTTATCTTGGTCTCATCAAACCACAGGACACGGTTCCAGTAATCTATGCCCTTAGTCTGCTTGTATTCAGCAAACTGTTTGTGAGCTTTCTTGTGCATCATCTTTAGAAGAGGCTTCCTTCTGGGATGACAGCTATGCAGACCAATTCGATGCAGTGTGCGGCATATGGTTTGAGCACTGACAGGCTGACCCCCCACCCCTTCAACCTCTGCAGCAATGTTGGCAGCACTCATACGTCTATATCCCAAAGACAACCTCTGGATATAACGCTGAGCACGTGCACTCAACCTCTTTGGTCAGCCATGGCGAGGCCTGTTCTGAGTGGAACCTGTCCTGTTAAGCCGCTGTATGGTCTTGGTCGCTGTGCTGCAGCTCAGTTTCAGGGTCTTGACCATCTTCTTATAGCCTAGGCCATCTTTATGTAGAGCAAAAATTATTTTTTTTTCAGATACTCAGAGTTATTTGCCATGAGGTGTCATGTTGAACTTCCAGTGACCGGTATGAGATAGTGAGAGCGATAACATCAAATTTAACACACCTGCTCCCCATTCACACCTGAGACCTTGTAACACTAACGAGTCACATGGCACCGGGGAGGGAAAATGGCTAATTGGGCCCAATTTGGACATTTTCACTTAGGGGTGTACTCACTTTTGTTGCCAGCGGTTTAGACATTAATGGCTGTGTGTTGATTTATTTTGAGGGGACAGCAAATTTACACTGTTATACAAGCTGTACACTCACTACTTTACATTGTAGCAAACTGTCATTTCTTCAGTGTTGTCACATGAAAAGATATAATAAAATATTTACAAAAATGTGAGGGGTGTACTCACGTTTGTGAGATACTGTAAGTACATTATGGCAGACTTACCTGTCATATGGTGTCCTCAAGCGCAGCATTGGGACCGATCCGGAGACCCGTTGGCCCCTATAAGCAAGCACAGAGCGACAATTTTGAAAAAAGAACAATATTTTTTACTTTTTGCTATAATACAAAGCCAAAAAATATATATATAAAAAAAAAAAAATACTCATCGGGTTTGGCCGATATATATTCTACATATTTTTGGTAAAAAATAAATCGCAATCGGTGTATATTGATTGGTTTGCGCAAAAGTTATCTTGTCTACAAACTATGGGAATTGATTTATGGCATTTTTATTATTATTTTATTTAATTTTTTTTACTAGTAATGGCGATCTGCGATTTTTATCGGGACTTTGATATGGGGGGTGTACATGTCGGACATTTTGACACTTTTTTGGGACCAATGACATTTGTACAGCGATCCGAAATTTAAATGTCCACTGATTACTGTATAAATGTCATTGGCAGGGAAGGGGTTAACACTAGGGGGCAGGGAAGGAGTTAACTGTGTTCCCTGCATGTGTTCTAACTGTGTGGGTGCGGCGCTGGCATGGACATAACAGATCTAACTGATCCCAGTGACAGGGATCAGTAGATCTATCATGTCCCGCTTCACAGAACGGAGAACCAATGTGTTTACATCGGCGGTTCCCCGCTCTGACAGGCGATCGCGGGTCACGAGCGGACATCAAGTCCGCCCGACCCGCGGGCACGCCCACAAAGCACCTGGTGGCCGCGCGCCACCGCCTGTGAGTGCATGCCGGGAGCGTGCACAAGGACGGACGTCCATGGACGTCTGCCGGGCAATTCAGATCCACACTCTAGCCGTCTTTCGGCTATAGCGCGGATCTGAACTGGTTGTGATGAATCTGTGCTTTGTCAATGCAGTGTAATGCAAAGGGTTTGCTTTAAAGTGGTTCTAAAGTCTCAGGGTTTTTACCTTAATGCATGTTATGCATTAAAGCAGGGATATGCAATTAGTGGACCTCCAGATGTTGCAGAACTACAAGTCCCATGAGGCATAGCAAGACTCTGACAGCCACAAGCATGACACCCAGAGGCAGAGGCCTGATGGGACTTGTAGTTTTGCAACAGCTGGAGGTCCGCTAATTGCATATCCCTGCATTAAAGTAAAAAACCTTCTGGGTGCAGCCCCTCCCCTTTATACTTAACTGAGCCCCATCTCAATCCAGCGATGCACACAAGAGCAGCAGCTTTCCTGGGTCTCTCACTCTTCATTGTCTCACACAGCAGCGGGAGCCATTGGCTACTGATGCTGTCAATCACAGCCAGGAAGCCAATGAGGAGAGAGCGGAAGGCGGGGCCAAGCCACACTCTGTGTGTGAATGGATACATAGAGGGTGGCTCTAGAGCAAGCCTGCTCAACTATACCCATAGCAAGAGGCTATGGGGGCAGTTGAGCAGGCATTCGGCAGGGGGGGCACCCAGGACCGCCAGCAGGGGACCCAAAAAGAACAGGATTGGGCTGCTCTGAGCAAAATCATTGCACAGAGCAGGCAAGTAGATCATGTTTTTTTTGTTCTTTTAAATTTTACCTTTAGGAACTCTTTAATGCAGACC
>BLSH010009260.1:1027051-1047179 GCA_018402905.1 Glandirana rugosa | reverse complement strand
GCCAGACCGCCGGAGGCCACCATCGAGTTCCTTCACGTCGGACCTATGTCCTTCACGAATTTTCGTCCTTCACCGAAGGTCAAAAGCGAATATGTCGCACCGACTGTGTGTCGTCGTCCGAGGACCGCACGTCATCACAAACCCGTCAACGAGAAGGCTAGCCTCACGACTCCGTAGTTTTGTCGTTCATATTTACCAGGACCCTCCACTTTTAGCGTGACGGGCCGGATCGGGAGGGGCAGAGACAAACTACTGTAGGGAAATCTCCCAATTGTGGGAGGGGCAGAGACACAAACTACTGTAAGGAAATCTCCCCATAGTGGGAGGGGCAGAGACACAAAAGACTGTTGAGAAATTTTCCTATTGTGGGAGGGACAGAGACACAAACTACTGTGGGAATATCGTCATATCATTTTCGCAATCCTAGGCCGGGCAGTGCGATTTTCACCTCCCAGGACCATTTATACTTGCTGTTTTGATGCCTCAGCACTCCGATCGGAAGAGCAACTGCCCAAACACTACTGCACGCCAGGAGCCTGCTGCTGTGTGTCAGCCACGCTGTATAAGCGAAAACTGGAAGCCACTTCCTGCTTTTAAGCACTTCCTGTATCCAGGCTGCACTTCCTTGAGCTACCACCGGAGGCCGCCAGACCGCAGGCTGAGAACCACATGGTTTCACAAACAAATGGACGCTGCCATTACACCCGCGCGGTCTGCTACGAACGAGCGGTGCTCTATCTTTCAATGGCGGTGCCCCGCCGAACACAGCGCTCCGAACGGTCGGTGTAGAGTCGAACGGTCAGTGCAACAGTGCCGTACTGCGGCTGGGAGGGGGGAAGGGGGGGAACGGAGGCTTAACCTCACAAGGGTATTACCCCAAAAATGTCCCTCTACTGAGCCCCCACCGGCCGGCTTACCACCAAAGCTGCCCAGATGCCCACTCTCCATGCCCTAAGGCGGCAGAGGGGTCCACTCACCAATCCTCGACGGGCGCAGCGGTAGCCACCGGAGCAGACTTGCCATCCCCTAGGGGAGGCATGCTGCTGGCCAGGCCCTTGGACAGGCGTACCTAGTCACTGGGCTCTAGTGGGTTTTAGCCACTGGCCGCCCGCACGGAACGGGCGCTATACGGTGGGCACCCCGAAGGGCGTTCGCATAGTGTCGGCCGGACTGGGGAACGATTTTGATTTTAGGTATCCTCTATACCACCAGCCAGCTTCTTGATAGCAGTCTTCATCAGATGAATCTTCAGGAGACCGCAGATCCCAAAGGGAACCAGGTCTACTCCTTGCACTAGGCAAAAGAAAACGGATGTGCTATGCAGAGCAGGGTGATTATATGCTGAGGTGAGGACGGCCCCCTGGGAGGGGCCAACCTACGCTTTTGTTTGTTTTTGCCTAGTCTACTCCTAGTAGGATGAGCATAACCCCATGTGTCATAAGAAGGCTGCGTCTGTCAGTGAACGGAAGAGAAACGTCATTTCCAGTTTGTGGCACTGCCCTTTGGGCTTGCCACAGCACCCAGGGTGTTTACAAAGATTCTACCACTTGTACTGGGTCATTTAAGGGCCCAGGGGATCTTGGTGCTCGCATACATGGATGACCTCCTGCTCAGAGATTACTCACTACAGGCCCTGGAACACAATGTAGCCTGCAATATTTAAAAAAAAACTTAGGCTGGGTCATAAATACCGAAAAGTCAGCCTTGAGACCAGCTCAGATTCTCAAGTATCTAGGTCTGATCCTAGATATGTTCTGGGCAAACGTGTTTTTGCCACCTGTAAGGATCTGTGCCCTGAAGGATCAGGTGCGTCAGAAAAGGGGCACCAGACAACCCTCCATTCGGCTCTGTATGAGTCTTCTAGGAAGGATGGTGTCCTCCTTCGAGGTAGTGCCCTATGCCCAGTTCCATTCCAGGCCTATACAACAAGACATCTTGTCGACTTGGAACAGGAGAGGGCAAGCCCTGGATTATCCCATGTTCTTATCTCCCCGGGCACGCTTAAGCCTAAGCTGGTGGTTGCAGGATCACAACCTGCAAAAGGGAAGATCCTTCCTCCTGGTGTCTAGAGTACTGACCACCGACTCCAGTCTCTCAGGCTGGGGAGCGACCCTAGACAGGGACTCACTGCTCAGAGGAGATGGTCAAGGACAGAACAGAGCCTGCACATCAACAACCTGGAGTTGCATGCAGTATGTCTGGTCCTTCGATCCTGGACGTTAGAGCTTCAGGACTGCCCTATCAGGGTTCAGTCAGACAATGCCACTGCAGTAGCCTATATAAACCACCTGGGTGGTACCAGTAGTCATTTAGCTCAGAGAGAACTGGTAGGCAGATTATCTCCGCTGCTAGCAGATCTGCCCGGGGGAATGGTCCCTACACCCAAACATGTGTTGGGAAACCTGCCACCATTGGGGATGGCCAGATGTCGATCTATTGTCATCCAGGTTCAACAACAAGCTACAGCAGTTTGTGTCCCCATTAAGGGATGCCCTGACAATCGGAGCAGATGCTCTGGTAGTTCCATGGAGCAAGTATTCCCTGGTTTATGCTTCCCCCCAATCCCTCTCCTTCCACATTTGTTGCGCAGGATTCTGAGAGAGTGGGTTCCAGTCATTCTGGTGGAACCTGCCTGGTCCAGAAGGCCCTGGTTCCCGAAGATTGTGAAATTGGCAATAGATGGGCCATGGACGCTTCCGCGCCACCCCGATCTACTGTCTCAAGGTTCTTTATTCCACCCCAATTTACAGTTTCTAAATTTGACCGCATGGCTATTGAAACCAGGGTGCTCAAGGATCATGGCATCTTGGGACCAGTGGTGCCAACCTTGGTGAATGCTAGGAAAGTGGTCACTAGGAAGATCTGGAAGACTTGTATTGCTTAGTGTGAAGCCAGAAAATGACATCCTCGTAAATGCGTGATTGGGATAATTCTCTCTTTTCTACAGTCGACTGTGGAAATCTGATTGGCCTTGAGTACAATCCGAGGTCAGATTTTGGTCCTGTCACTATTTTTCCATAGGACTCTAGCCTCTCATTCGCTGGTGTGAACCTTTTTGCAAGTGGTAACTCCTTTGCCCCCCCCCCATTAAGTCACCTGTGTGTCCTTGGGACTTAAGTTTGGTGCTGTCTGTGTTACAGAAACAAAAATTTGAGGCTATCAAGAAAATTCCATTAGTCTTGCTGTCACGCAAGCTAGCCTTCCCTGATGGCCATCACCTCGGCTAGAAGAGTGTCGAAATTGGCGGCCCTTTCATGTAGGGAACCATACCTAATTCTTCACCACGATAAGATGGTGTTGCCTCCTATGCCATCCTTCTTGCCAAAGGGGGTGTGGGCCTTTCATTTAAATGAGGACATTGTTTTGCCTTCTTTTTTCTCTCAGCCTTGTTCGGAAGAGAGACTACTGCATTCCTTGGACATCGTCCGGGCAGTCAGTTTGTCTAGATCTGCTGTTCAGGATCAGACTCCTTTTTTTTTTTTTTTTTTTTACCAGAAGGACCCAAGAAGGGGCAGGCAGCTTTCAAAGCTTCCATTGCCAATTGGGTCCACCAGTTGATCATTCAGGCCTACGGTCTCCTCCCTTCAGGGTGAGAGCTCATTCTATCAGGGATGTAGGAACCTCCTGGGCTTTTCACATTAGGTGTCTGTGGCTAAGATTTGTAAGGCTACTACCTGGTCTTCAGTGCATACGTTCACAAAATTTTATCAAGTGGATGTTCGAGCAACCAAGGATTCCGCTTTCTGCAGCAGTGTACTGCGGGCTGCCGTGTCTGATGGCTATTGTTTGGCAGGGTGTCTCACTCCCCCAAGGCTATTCCTCTGGGACGTCCCAGTAGGTAATGAATATTAGCCTAACTCTGTGTCCCATGATGTATGAAAAAGAAAATAGTTTTTTTTTCGTCATACTTACCTGTAAAATCCTTTTCTTTGAATACGTCATGGGACACAGAGGTCCCTCCCCTCTTTTTGAGGATTCAGTGCTTGCTACAAGACTGAAGTGCTTCCTGTATGGGAGGGGTTATATAGGGGATCACTTCTTGTCTAAGACTTTGTCTGCCAGTGTCCATTCACCTGATGATGAAATATAACCAAGTATGATGGAAAAATTAATTCGTAGGTTTGTGTCCATAATGACAACCTGTAACAAACATTGTATGTAAAAAACTGGCAACAACAATAAATTATACATTGTATAATTATTATATGACCGCTGCATCAAGATAATACAGTGTAGAGTAAATATATAACAGCCATCCTAGATGACATGGACTACCTCAGAAGCAGTGTAAAGATAAAATCTGTATATATAAAACTGATCAAACCATCCAATGAAGATGAAATGCATTGAATAATCCCTACGCGTTTCGTGGATTTAATCCACTCTTCAGGGGCAAATGCATTAAATATCTGTGAAAAAACACAAATATATAAAATAGAAAATAATATTGTATAAAACAGTGTAGCCAGGGGCCTGAAAAAAATAAATAAATACTATCCAAAGGGAGTTGAGTGCTTCTCCCCCTTGGGTACTTAGCATAACAAGTGCCGTGAGTGGTACTTTTGTTGCAATCTCACCACTTCATAATTAGCTCATATGTAAGTAACCAATTGGGAGAAGCACTCTCCTCCCTTTGGTTAGTACTTATTTATTTTTGTCAGGCTCCCTTTTTATGATAAATCCTCATCATTAAGAAAATCTTATGTGGTTGCAGTTTGAACAAATATAACATTTCTATGTAAGCCATATCATATGTTAAGAAATGTTCTATGTATTTTTAAGCAAAACTGTTCTTTATAAACACTAACCCAAAACATGAGTTTTATATTTTGGTATTTCAACATCAAGTTTCTGCATATTGTTCTTGCAATACCTTTTCTGTAAGTGAAATTTCTGTGATTACACTAAAGGTTTCCTAAAGATATTCCCTTGACTATTAACAGGTCTCAGAGGGTTTCAATTCTGAGTATGTTCAGGAAATCAGACTACACCAGCTTCCTCTATATTGCCTAGGAGACCCACTTCTCAAAGCTAAACTTCTGCAAAATTGCCTTAAATCACTGTAGAGACCAGAAAAAACCCTCTTTGGAAAACTTCCCGGCAGTGCCTACACTGTGTCCACTGACTAACCTTATGTCCTCACATATGATGTAGATTCCATTCCTGAATATGCAATAAACCATAATTAGTAAATTGTTTTTTGCCATTTGTGTTCAGCTTGCATATTCACATTTAAAGTAATGTGTAGGTTTATTTAATAGCACACTGTAAAGGACAGAGATGATGCTGCTGGTAAATATATAGCTGTATGCGCAATATTATTGGCTGAGGAATAACACTGAACACTTCTTTGTAACATGCGTCATCAAATGTAGATAACCCTGTTGCAACCAATTCCAACTTCCATAAACTGTAGGGATAACAGATGATAACAGATTAGTTGGTATTGGTTACTTTTATTTTGCATATTCCCATATTCCATTTCACTTTTGTGAAGTATCTAATATTACTCTTTCCCATATGGTCCTACTTTTATTAATAAATATATATATATATATATATATATATATATATATATATATATATATATATTGTAATTTAAGATATAGAAAATATTTATACACCTGCATGAGCCACAGTTATAGTGCTAGACCAGATTATTTGCAAGACCAATCTAAAATATAAGACAGAGCCAGGAATTAAGTTGAGGATTTAAATAGGTACTTGTAGGCACAATAATACGCTTATACGTCAGCATTCAACTTAGGCACCTTTTTGTAAAGATGACATTTACTTTAAAGGGAGCATTTAGTCTGAAAGAAAACTACATCTGCTGTGCTCATCTATAGAAAACATATAATGCTCCATAAATCTTTCTTGAAAGCATAATCCACCTTGTTTTATGTAGCCCACATATACAGTATCTCACAAAAGTGAGTACACCCCTCACATTTTTGTAAATACTTAATTATATCTTTTCATTGACAACAGAGTGAAGAAATTACACTTTGCTACAATGTAAAGTAGTAAGTGTACAGCTTGTATAACAGTGTAACTTTGCTGCCCCTCAAAATAACTCAACACACAGCCATTAATGTCTAAACCGCTGACAATAAAAGTGAGTACACCACTAACTGAAAATGTCCAAATTGGGCCCAAAGTGTCAATATTTTTTGTGACCACCATTATATTCCAGCACTGCCTTAGCCCTCTCGGGTATGGAGTTCAGTAGGTTGTCACTGGAGTCCTCTTCCACTCCTCCAGGAAATCACAGAGGTGGTGGATGTTAGAGACCTTGCGCTCCTCCATCCACCGTTTAAGGATGCCCCACCGATGCTCAGTAGGGTTTAGGTCTGGAGACATGCTGGGTCAGTCAATCACCTTTTCCCTGAGCTTCTTTAGCAAGGCAGTGGTCATCTTGGTGGTGTGCTTGGGGTTGTTGTCATGTTGGAATGCTGCCCTGTGGCACAGTCTCCGAAGGTAGGAGATCATGCTATGCTTCACTATATCACAGTACATGTTGGCATTCATGGTTTCCCCAATGAACTGTAATTCCCTAGTGCCGGCAGCACTCTTGCAGCCCCAGACCATGACACTCCCACCACCATGCTTGACTGTAGGCAAGACACACTTTTTTGTACTCCTCACCTCGTTGCCTCCACACACGCTTGACACCATCTGAACCAAATAAGTTTATCTTGGTCTCATCAGACCACAGGACATGCTTCCAGTAATCCATGTCCTTAGTCTGCTTGTCTTCAGCAAACGGTTTACGGGCTTTCTTGTGCATCATCTTTAGAAGAGGCTTCCTTCTGGCACGGCAATCATGCAGACCAATTTGATGTAATTTACGGCGTATGGTCCGAACGCTGACAGTCTGACCCCCCCCCTACCTCTTCAACCTCTGCAGCAATGCTGGCAGCACTCATACATGACTTGGTCACCGTGGTGCAGCTCACTTTCAGGGTCTTGGCAATCTTCTTATAGCTTAGGCCATTTTTATGTAGAACAACAATTTTTTTTTTTCAGATCCTCAGAGTTCTTTGCCATGAGGTGCCATGTTGAACTTCCAGTGACCGGTATGAGAGAGTGAGAGCGATAACACCAAATTTAACACACCTGCCCCCGGTTCACACCTGAGACCTTGTAACACTAACAAGTCACATGACACTGGGGTGGGCAAATGGCTAATTGGGCCCACTTAGGACATTTTCACTTAAACCCTACTGAGCATCGGTGGGGCATCCTTAAACGGTGGATGGAGGAGTGCAAGGTCTCTAACATCCACCACCTCTGTGATTTCCTGGAGGAGTGGAAGAGGACTCCAGTGACAACCTACTGAACTCCATACCCGAGAGGGTTAAGGCAGTGCTGGAATATAATAGTGGTCACAAAAAATATTGACACTTTGGGCCCAATTTGGACATTTTCAGTTAGTGGTGTACTCACTTTTATTGTCAGCGGTTTAGACATTAATGGCTGTGTGTTAAGTTATTTTGAGGGGACAGCAAATTTACACTGTTATACAAGCTGTACACTCACTACTTTACATTTCATTTTCATTTCTTCAGTGTTGTCACATGAAAAGATATAGTCAAATATTTACAAAAATGTGAGGGGTGTATTCACTTTTGTGACATACTGTACATTCACATGTTGACCTACCCCAGTGCCCCCACCCACTTACCTGGATTGCGGTACTCTTCCCTGCACCTGTTTTGTTTTGAATTTAGCACATGTGTGCATGGCTCCACCCACACAGCTACTTAATGCATTCACAAATTCATTCATGAATGAATGGAAAGATTACAAGTCTAATCTAGCACTTCAGCAGAGGGACTTTGTAGATCTCAATGCAGTACACTTGTCATTACTTTTTCCAACCCTATAATCGAAGGTGTGTGCTTCCGTATGGGACTGGGGAAACAGTCTGCAGGAGCTTGTGTATTGCATCGTTATGCATTGATCACAATTGCAATGCTCTACTGACTCCAATGCAAAAGTGTACAATGGGCAAAATAATGCATTTTTATTAGCGCAGTGCAGCATGTTATACAACCTGGTTCTCCATAACATCCATTATTATTTGCAGAGCAACAGTTGAGACACACCACATGTTCAGAGAATTAAAAAAAATAAAAATACAGGAACTCTGATTATACAGTTCTAAATTGTGTTGCTTACTGAAATGTTTTTGCAGGCAGCCACATTACAATTTTAGTGTTAGTAAGATTTTGTTTTGATAAAACAATGAACAGTGTAAAATGATTGTGTAGGTTCTCTTATAAGGGTGATAGTGCTCTGCCCCGTCTTGTCCACCAACACAAACTTGCATTGGAGGTTACATTTGGCCCTTGCAATACATTATGTAGGTAAGGTCCACAGTTAACTACCATTTGAGACATGTTATGCAGCCATTGCTGTAGTGCATACGTATGGGAAGAGGCTGCAAAAGATCGATAAAACTGAGATGCATTAAAAACTATTTTATATAAAGCTGAACGACAGCCACCTAAAAATACATCAGGTATACCAGACCTCCAATCTTTAACCCTGCAATGTTGGCAGGTATTTCTACCAGCACAAATGTCTAAGTGCAAAGTGGCTTCAGCAGACAGGTCATCACAACCAGTACCCACAGGGCAGAAAATTATAGCACCATGGATTAAGGTAAGTATTAAAAGCCAATTTCATTTTTCATGTTTTTTTTTTTTTGGTGGAGCCGTCAAGGTGCTTCCTGAAAACATCAGAGCATCCTACCTAGTACTCCTCTCAGAAGCGCTCAGCCCTAGTGCAAGCAGTGGGCTGGCTCTTGGGAGGAGTTATGCAAATATCAAAATGCCCTCATTGGTGAATGCACCTAAGTAACACTCCTATGTGGTGCTGTTTAAGTGCTAGAACTGAAATCCAATGAATGAAAATGGCAGCAATTGTGCTAGATAATGTTGTATGAGGTAGGCTCTATGACTTGCTGCAGCTTCTAATGCACACTTTATAACGCTTACAGTGTGCAGTGAAGTTAGTAAGCATTTTATTTACAAGAATGCAGCCTGTACAGCTGTGCAAGACTGATGTTAAAGTGGGAGTTCAGCTTTAAATGCATTGTAAAGTAAACTGCTCCTCTTTCATTTGCTGCTTTAGGCAATTGAATATTAGCTTTGTTTTCACTTGCAGCATGAACATGCAAAACATTGTGAAAAATTACAGATTACAATCAGTGACTTTATTCTTACTCCCACAAATTATTTTTCAGCATGCTTTACATTTTTACGTTTATAGGAATGCAAAACACCTTTAAAGTACAATCTAGTTCTCTGTCTAAGGCAGATGTTGTTAGGCTTATCCATTTTGTGCCAGTGTGTTTGAGATCCACCCAAACTATAATCCTAGCATTGCATATTTTACAGATTCAGCCTGAGAAAGCGCCAAACTGCTTTGTGTTCCAGTCCAGATGTTAAGAACACAAAACACATGTAGTGTTTCTAAAAATTTCTATAGGTGTGAATTGACTGCAACATTAAAGCTGATCTCCATGTTTAATTTTTTTTTTTTAACTGTACAAACGGTTTTCTCAATCGTTCATTGACAGACGCAGCCTCTCATTCTTGACATGTGGGGTTTATGCAGCTTTCAATAGGAGTGGACTAGGCAGAACGAAGTTCAACTCAAAGCAAGCACAACCCCTTCCAGGGGGCAGTCCTCACTCACATAACCCCTCCAGCCCTGCTTCAGCAAACCAGTTTTTTATGCCTAGTGCAAGGAGTTGGACCTGGCTCCCTGCTGGGATATGCGGTTCCCCATTGCTTTTTTCTTTTTTCAAGAAAATCTGATATAAGAATACAATCAAGCAGCCAACTGGATGACAGGCTGGATATACTAGATCCAGGTAGTCTCCCCAGCGCGGCCGACGGATGCGAGCCTTGGCTGTACGCGTGTTCGGCCACGTTGGGCCTCGTTCCGTGCGAGGCGGCCGGCGGGTTAAACGTCCCGCCAGCGCACCTAGGACTGGGCACCCTGTGTCCGTGTCACGGGTGTCGCATGGCCGGCAGCTCCCCCCATTTCAGCAGGGTGGCAGCACTGCCCCAGGTGGCTACCCGCTGCGCCCGTCCAGAGCAGTGAGTACGATCCCCCCTCCGTCGGAGGGCGGGGGGGATTAGGGGGGGTGTCGGGCGGTGCCCCCCCTTTTTTCCCTCTTTAGGGCCTGGCCGTTCGCGGCCCATCCATCTGTTCGGATGCCCTCCCCCCCCTCACTGGAGCTGTAGTCCTCCCTGCCTGCATAGGTCCCCCTCTGGGTAGCGGCCCCATTTTCCTGTGGCCGGCCGTGTGTTATACACAGCCGCCATTTTCCCGGATTCGGCCGCCATTTTCTTGTAGACATTTTGCGGTGGCCGGCGGCAGCGTTCGGCCTCTAGTGCCTATGGCGGCCATTTTGGTGTGGTCCATGTATGCTGAGGGGCGGCCCTGCTCCTCCTGGCGCGCTTACAGGCTCGAAGTGAGCTCTCTACATGTGGGGATCGAGAGCAGAGGGACAGGCAGCTACAGCAGCACAGCTCCTGGGGCGGTGGGTGAGTCCTCCTGGGAACCTCTGAGGGCCCCAAGGTGGCGACTGTGGGGGCGGTTTGGCGGTAAATTTACTTTCGGTGTCACACGGAGTGCGGGTTATGGCGGCTGAAGCTGGGGCTTCCCAGCCAGGGGTCTCCGGTGGAGACCAGGCGGCGATTGGACCGGTGGTCCCGCTGCACACCTTGACGGCCCTCCTGGAGGGATACTTCTCCCGGGCAGAACTGATCCGTGACCGGGTGGTGATCAAATGGCCACCTTGTCCTCTGGGGAGGACTCGGAGCCGGAAGGGGGCTCCGCGGTGTCGGGGACCCCCCTAGAGCTGTCGGAGGGTGAACTCGGGGACCCCTCGGATGAGGAGGAGGAGCCCTCGGGGGCCACTGCGGCTCATGAACGGGCTCTGGTGGGGTCCTTAGTTTCAGCAGTACGTGAGACGCTGAAGCTGGGCCTGGCTGCGATCCCGGGGGCGCCGTACGCTTTTGGGTCGCATAAGCCGGCCCGGGCGCCTAAAGCGTTCCCCTATTTGTCGTATTCCGATCAGTTCATTTACAAGGAGTGGCGTCCTTAGGGGTCGTTCGCCATGCCAAAACATTTTTCAGTGCATTATCTCTTTGAGGATACCTTGCTGCAGAAGTGGAAGTCACCGACGGTGGATCCGTTGATGGCCCGGACTGGTTAAGGCAACCACTATCCCGATGTAGGGCTCTCCACCTTTCAAGGACCTGGCCGACAGGCGGTGTCCAAGGCCATGTTCCTGGTCGCTGGGTTGGCTATGCGGCCGACGCTGGTGTCTGCGCTGGTGGCACAGGCACTTACGGAATGGGCGACTATTGTGCACCAGGCTCGGGTGACTCTCCAGAAACCTCCGGAACCTGTGCAGATGACAGACCAGTTGATTCAGGGACTGAAGTATCTCTGTGATGCGGCCCTTGACATGGCCCCCATGCTGTCAAAACTGTCCATGTTCGCAATCGTCATTAGACGGCTGTTATGGCTGCTTTGCTGGTTAGGAGACCAGGCGTCAAAGAAGGGCCTGACGGACCTGCCTTTTGAAGGGGGTCGCCTTTTTGGGGCTTCCCTCGACGAAATGATCAAGGATTACACTGGGGGAAGAATACTTTTCTTCCAGGGCCCAGATGGGGCAAGGAGCCCCGGCGCAGGGCGGGCCCTTCCTTCTCTGCACAAAAGAGTTTTTTTTATCGTGCACCACGTGCCTCGAACAAGGGTTCTCAGCCCGCCAAGGCCCCAGCCGGGGGCCAGAAGCGTCCCTGGCAGCGTAAGTCCGAAAAGGCAGAGGAGAAGTCCTCCTCTGCATGATGGGTCGCCCCCACCCGCGGTTTGGGTGGGGGGACGGCTCTTACGGTTCGCAGACCGGTGGACCTCGCACATCTCGGATCTCTGGGTGCGTGAGGTGGTTTCGTCCGGGTACAAGCTAGAGTTCCGTACCCAACCCCCGGACAGGTTCTTCGCCTCCAATCTGCGGCTTTCCCTTGGAACGGCTGCAGGCCCTGTTCAGGGCCGTGCACGCCCTGCTCCATCAGGGGGTGATTGTCCCGGTTCCGGCTGTGGAACGTTTCCGCGGTTTTTATTCCAATCTTTTTGTGGTTCCGAAAAAAGACTGGGTCAGGCCTGTCCTGGACCTGAAGGCTCTCGACTTCTTTGTGAGGGCGCAAAAATTCAGGATGGAATCTGTCCGCTCTGTGGTGGTGGCTCTTTGGCTAGGAGATTTCCTGGCATCTCTGGACATAAAGGACACGTATTTACACGTGCCCATATGTGTACACCACCAGCGCTTCCTGCGCTTTGCGGTGGGGGATCTCCACTACCAGTTTGTGGCCCTTCTGTTCGGGCTGGCCTCAGCCCCTCGGGTCTTCACCAAGCTCTTGGCTCCGGTGTTGGCTCTGCTGAGGCAGAGGGGCATAACAGTGGTGGCATGTCTCGATCTACTCCTGCGGGCGGAGTCTGCCTCCGCCTTGTCTGAGAGTCTGGACATCACCCTTGGTTTCCTGCAGGACTTCGGCTGGGTGATCAACCTTCCGAAGTCGGTTCTGGCTCCGTCGCGCCGGTTGGAATACTTGGGCTTGGTCCTGGATACGGAGTGGGCGAAGGTGTTTCTCCCTGCCGCCAAGGTCTTGACACTCCAGGGGGCGGTGCAGGCCCTGCTGTCTCAGCGGAGGTCCTCTATCAGGTTTTGCATGCGGGTGTTGGGGCTGATGGTCTCCTCCTTCGAGGCGGTGCCCTATGCCCAGAGTCACACTTGGCTCCTGCAGCGGGCAATCCTGCTGTGGTGGGACAAGTCTCTGCTCTCCCTGGATCGGGTGATCAGTTTGGATCACCGGACTCAAAGCTCCTTCACCTGGTGGCTACGGGCCCCGACCTTGGAGCAGGGGAAGTCGTTTCTTCCCCTGGACTGGACGGTGGTCACGACAGATGCCAGCCTGCACGGCTGGGGAGGGATCTTGGGGCAGTTGTCGACCCAGGGCCGTTGATCTCCGGAAGAGTCCCGTCTCCCAATCAATGTGCTGTAACTGCGGGCAATCAGGCTTTGCATCTCCCACTGGTCGAGGAGGCTGCACGGGCGTCCTGTTCCGGTCCAGTTAGACAATGCCACGGCGGTGGCTTATGTGAACCATCAGGGCGGAACGAGAAGCGCGGCAGCAGTGGCCCACACTTTGCGGTGGGCAGAGCTTCACGTGCCGGCAATCTCCGCTGTTCACATCACGGGCGTAGAGAACTGGCAGGTGGACTATCTCAGTCGCCAGAAGCTGGATCAAGGAGAGTGGTCCCTGAATCCGGAGGTGTTCCGCCAGATTTGTCAGAGGTGGGGCACGCCAGACGTGGATTTCCTGGCGTCCCGGCTCAGTCGGAAGGTGCATGCCTTCGTGAGCAGAACAAGGGATCTGGCAGGCGCGGCGGATGCCCTCGTGGCTCCCTGGTCTCGGTAGCACAGGGTAGAGGCGGAACCATTCTGTTAGCGCCAGATTGGCCTCGGCGTCCTTGGTACGCCGGCGTGGTGCGGATGGTGGTCGACGTCCCCTGACGGTTCCCGGTTCGCGAGGACCTGCTCTCTCAGGGGCCCATCTTGCACCCTGCTTTACCCTCACTGGCTTTAATGGCCTGGCTATTAAGTCCCAGGTGTTAAAGGATAGGGGACTCTCTGAGTCCGTCATTCCCACTATGCTCAAGGCGCATAAGGCCACTTCACGGAAGATCTATCACCGCACTTGGAAGGCCTACATTGCTTCGTGCGAGGCGGGGGGTTGAAACCCCCGTTCTTTCTCAGTGGCTCAGGTGCTGGCCTTCCTTCAGCAAGGCCTAGATCACAAGCTGGCATTGAGCACGCTTAAGGGGCAGATTTCTGCCCTGGCAATTCTTTTCCTGCGTCCCTTGGCGACTCATTCCCTGATTTGTACCTGATTGACAGCCAGCAGCTCTCTGCTCGGGGATCTGTGAGAACCAAAGCATCAGTGGTGTTCGGTGGCTCAGTTCTCAGTGCACAGAAGCCGGGGGGCAGATGCAGCATCGGACTGATGTTGCATCCATCTAGGTAACTATAATGGGAAAAAAAAATCAACCAAACCTGTACTTGTCTTTTAACTGTGAAAGTTGACCCTAAAATGATTGCCCTATATCTAACATGTACAAGAGCAACATTTTCATATGTAGGTGCCCCCAATGGGTGTGCTTGCTTTTTTTGTATGTGTGCACATGGGGGTGGGAGGGCTCAGAATTTGTTTTAGGGGTTTTGTAGTGCTTGTAACTATTATTTTTTCAAACTTTGTTAAAAGTTAAATTATATCACATAACGGGCATTGCTTTCATGTTCTTTGCAGCTAGTGGAGATCAGCAAACGGATATTCACTGGTCTCCATCCTGTGACACCTGCCATGCTGGGTCATCCGCATGTGGGACAGCTGATCCTGTGAAGCATGGTTAGGGTTACACAGTTCCAGGGGTCACAGAAAGCTGAAAATCAGCTTGTGGAGTATACACACACACTCCTGGCTGCTTTAGCAGGCGGGAGTCTGTGTAAACCACCCAGCTGTCACCAATGCATGACATACAGTTGTGGCAGTAAAAGGATTAACTCTCCCACCTGATTATCTACTTCTGTATGGAAGACTCCTTTAACAAATCTGAGGATTAATTGTTCCTCAGTTGCTCAGTATCTTCACATATTGCAGATGCTAGTGCTAGAAGATACAGACTTTAGCAAGCGCCTTTAGGGTGTTCTATATTCAGTGCATATGCCACCCATAATTGAAAGCAGCACTTGTGGTTTTCTTTTAAAAAAGTGATTATAATCTCTGCGTAGTAAGATATTCTTTTTAAGTTCATGCTGATAAAGTGTACAGTTTTGCAGTATAATCTTGTTTTTTTCCTATTCACACAAATACCTGACAACTCATAATTCTCACTTCTGCATTTTATTTTTACTGTAATAGGAGTTCAGTATTTTTACGACATTGGTTCCTTAATCAACATTTACCCAAATTGGTTGCTGTTGCAGCAAATTACCAGCGTGTAGTTTATGGTTTCACTATAAATGACCATATGAGGAATGTCTTGGTCACATCCTCAGATCAGTTCCTTTTGAGTGTCATAGTACAGGGCCCATATAATGTGCACATCCTTCTAAGTACATTGTCTAATAATAAGCTTTGATTACAATTGTATAGCTAAAATACTAAAGCCAAAATCTTGGTGTAGAGTCTGTTCTTTTGTACATCAATATTCAGACAATATGATATAATTTAATCTCCAAATGCTAATGTGATACATTGTTTTTTATTCAACACATTTGTATTACAAATCTGACTTTTGACATTTGCAGAGTGCTGCATTTTTGTCTACCTGCAAGGATCCTTGTTTAAACCCTTTCCCGTTTTCCTCCCATACTTCAAATCATATCTGTTTAATTGACTTGATTTGGCATCGGTGTTTTTGTGTGCAAACAGTTGCTGCAGTAATACCAAAATGTTTCATGGGGTACAAGGGTTTTATGTCTGAATTGTGCTTTTCTCTTGCTGCTTATGCTTTCAGTTTACCACAGCCAAAGCTTTCCTTTTAAAATCTGAGCCATTATATTATGCAATATTCGGAAATGCCAGCCCACTCATCCTGTTTTTCACATGTCTGTACAATTTACTGTAAGAGAGGAGTACAGGTATACCAATACACTCTTTTAGCAGAGTCAGCCACTGACATTTGTTTGTGTTTGCTCTGCACTTTCCTTTACCTAATCTTAATGTATTTTTTTAAATAAAAATACGTTCCATAAAATGGTTGCTTACCTTGAATACCCATTTTTAGACTCTTCTATATTAGAAATATTGTATGCATGGAACTAAAAAGTTCCTTTAAGTGTTATTAAACCCTCCTTCAAATAGATGCAATACAGCAGCAAACTTTAGCACTTTTAATGTGATGTCTTCCTTGTGTTTGCATTCTCTGGGTTCTTTTCAATTTCCCAATGCATTTTCAGTTCTGTCATTTGTTCATAGGGTGGCTGCACTGCTTTGCAGGGTACAGTGATGCCCTGCTGTAGCTACCCCTACAAGTGTGCTTCCCACCCAGGACTACAGCCTGGCGCTGGAATGTTCCATGCTCCAACATTTACAGGCTGCTCCAAAGCACAGGAGTTCAATCCATTGCAATGCTCCTTCTCCAAAATACATTGTTAGTGGCTCCCAAAACAAAACTGGCCCATCATTAGTATTTGTAAGTATTACATATGACAGCATTATAATTGCTGAAATCATTTGAAATTTGCATTTGAACCTTTTAAAACCATTTTGTGGGCAGTCACGTATCATTTGTGTGGCTTATACTGTGCACCCTTTCTCAACTGGAAGTTTGGGGAAGCGGTGCAGAATGGAAAGGAAAAGGCAGTTTTTATAACAACCACTTGTAAGCTGGGAAAACATTTTGTTAAAAAATGGTGCATACTTCAAAGTTGGATATGGATACTTTAATAATGCGGGTTTTAGTGCTTATTTAAAGAATACATGAAACACTCATAACTTTTTTCTTAGATTTGGACAGAGTGGAGAGGAATTAAGAACACCTGTCAGTTTTTTTTTTTTTTTTTAACGCTGCGTGCCCCGTTATGTAGATTCCACCTCTATTTGCCCTTTTTGCCATTATGAGCAAAATTGAAAGTAAATTTAAAATCACAAATTTTGGGTTGTCCCCAGAACAGGAATGGAGGGGGATATCTTTTAAGGGGGACACTATTCCTGGTGATCTGTTTGACAACCAGGGATTCCCTCACTTTGGAGGGATTACCTCTCACTTCCTGCTTTTGCAATGTGATAGGAAGTGAAAGGGAAATCTCCTTAATGGGGACACAGGTGGCACTAAAACTGAGAGGGGTTATAACCCTTCCCAACTTTCTCCAAAATTCCAAAAAATGATTGCCTTTAATTTTAGTTTAACTGCTCACATAACTGGGCCATGGAACACAGATTTGTTGAGCCCTATAATGTAAAGTACAGTACTTGGGAGTATTGAACCTTTGCTAATTAGCAGATGAAGTTCCATTTAGATGCGAGGTACTGGAGAAGTTTTTTTTTCATAAAATGAAATGCATGAAAACTGTTGGAATTAGAAAAGCAAAAAGGTTGCATGCAAAAATAGTGTTCCTGTTCTGTACACAATATAACATAGCTCAGTATGTGGCACTGGCTAAGCTAACAAAGAGTTGTAACATGATTTTTTAACAAAGCTACCCATAACCAAATTCCATAATAGACTACCACTGAACTACTATCACATTGCAATAGAGTACATTCCCCTGTAACCGTATATTTTTTTTTCAGTGGTTTAATTTTGGAACTTAGAAAAATAACCATTTCTCCATTTTCAAAGCATTACCCTAATTACAACATTTAATTTGTCCTTTTGCCAGAACATTTTTTATTCTTTAACAAAAAGGAAAATTTACAGGATCCTAAATTAACTTATACTACTCTAAAAATATAGCTTTGCTTATTTTAAGTTTCACATTAACCACTGAGAAGAAGATTCAGCAGGGAATGGTTTGGCAGGTGAAATCCTGCTATTCATAACCATTGTGGATGGAGGTTGTGTGCTTACTTATCATGAGCCAAGTTTATTTTGGGGAGACTGACCTTCATTTGCTGCTGCCCGGTGAATAACTGCAATCAATGAGGGGGTGATATCCTATTCTAAAGGAATAGGTTTGGGGGGGTGTGAGGTCCTTATGTTTTGGAGCAGATAAAGAGATAAAGCATCATCTCACATTCATTCATTTTCATTGATTACGCCTCCAACTATTCTCACATCACTAAAATTACTAATTGCTATTCCTTGTGTGTCAAACAGCAAATCCTGAATATTTAATGGCAAATAAAATTAGTTGAATTGGTTCTTTTTAATTAGAGTTCCTGCTGCTGTTTGTTCTGAGCTTCCCTTTTTTCATCCTGCTCACAGAATTTGGGGATGATTAAAACTGTTCAAGACTTAAACAGTTGGTGACCTTTTCTCGGAGAATAAATCCATAAACGCAATATTTCAGCTGGCATGGGGCAATCTGCATTATTTTTGCTTGATATAAAACCTTTTATGACTTTGGCGTTCCCAATAAAGTAAATTAAATTTGCTCCTATGAAAATGAGAACTCTGCAACGTTGGATGGGCTTAAAACTCTGATTGTTGGATGACTGTGCACAGAGTTTTAACTTTAGAGGAGTCAGACTGATACCTGATTATTATCTCTAGAAAATTATATGGCTTTGTCATCAGTTGACAATGTTCTGGGCTCTGAAGAAATCGCTCCTGAAATGTGACCTTATCTTCATATCCGTAATACAAAAATGAGGTCTTGTTTAAAGTGAACTTTTTTTCTATTTTAAACTTCTGCAAGGACTGCCTTGGAGCAGACACCACAGGGTACCTGCTGATACTTTATTTTTTTTTTTTTAAGCCTGCTTTGGACACCTTTTACTGCAGACTTGGCTTCCTTAATTGTGGGCTAAACCCTGTTCATTTAGGGCATGCTTATTGAATAGGTCGGTGGAGTTTTACCAAGAAGTCAATGAAGTCAAGTTCTAAGTATCAAAAACTGAATTAAAGGTCTATAAAGGAAGGCTTTCTGGCAAAAAATGTATAAAGAAACACCTTGCTCTTACTGTATACAGGAGTTTAATTTTAAAAACTTCACTTTAACAGGTAAAAAATTGGGGTTGATTTACTAAAGGCAGATAGGTTGTTTACTTTGCAAGGAAAAATGTGGTAAAAGTTCCCTTTTGCAAAGAATACTCAATCTATGCAAGGAAAAAAAAACAGTACATTTGCACAGTTTTATGTTTGGATGATGGTAGTCAGCAGAACTTTCACCTCATTCATTAAGCTAAGAGAATATTCTCTTGCAAAATGAGGAGCCTATTGGCCTTCAGTAAATCAACCACAAAGCTTTAGCAGTGGTAGTACTATAAGAATCCCCTTTAATGACTATAACATCAATACTAAATCTTTCCTGTGCATGCTTATCAAACCCCCACAGCATTTAGAAGATATTTTGGAACTAAAGAAGGCCAGTTATTTATGATGCTCTAGTTGTTGAGTTAGTTGCTTTCACATGGCCTGAGTTGATTTTTTTCTTTTTGCAGTGACACTTGGTGTAAACTTGCAAAATGTTGTTCTCCTGGCTTCTAACTACTTGATTGTTAGGATTCAACCTCACTGGGCGCATTTGAAGCCATTTACTGTTGACTGTCTCACTACCTCTGCTGGAAGTTTATTCCAAGCATCAACTACCCTTTCTGTAAAATAATACTTTCAAAAAATTAGTTTTGAATTTACCTCCAGTTTCCCCCAGATTTTGGTTTTATATTTCCTTTCTTTCTTGCAGCTGGTGATTGTACTTGTCACATGGAACATCTTCTCCTTTTGAAGAAGACTCATAGGAAGTCGAAACGTTGGGGAGTTCCATGCAGCTTGCAGTACTGACATTGTACCATGCTATTGTATTTTACCATTTCTATAGAATATTTTAATGTCTTATAAAAGCATCTTTTACTTACCTGTCCGGGTTTGCCTTCAAAGTCCCGTTTAAACCTTCTTTCTCCTTACGTTCACTGACAGACGCAGCTTCTTCATTAACTTCATGGGGTTTTATGTTCGTCCAACTAGGAGTTAACTAGGCAGGGAAAAGATCAGCTGGCCCCTCCCTTGGGGGCCGTCCTCTCTTCCTACATAAAATCCCCTCACAGCATAGCTCTCCAGTTTCAATGCCTAGTTCGCAAGGAGTTGACCTGGCTTCCCCATAGGGAACTGCGGTCCTGAGATGACCATTTTCTTTTTTTATTTTTACTTTATTTTTTTACTGCAATCAAGATGATCTGCTATCAAGAAGCCGGTCGGGGCATAGAGGGCCCTGGTGCTCTGTACTTTCCCCGACCCGGCCGACATGATGCGAGCCAGTCCCGTTCAGGGGGTCACGCCGCATCTTTCCCGTTCATACGGGAGGCCCGGGCCAAGTCCCTCCTCTGGTCCCACTGGGGGACTTGCCCTGACCGAGCGTAGTACAGCCGGCCCAGCCCCT
>BLSH010009260.1:1001018-1011740 GCA_018402905.1 Glandirana rugosa | reverse complement strand
CGTTTTGAAATACAGTGTGGCATAAACACGTCGCCAGAAGGTTCGCACAAAAAAAAAAATTGAGCGGGCAAAGCCAATCACTCGGCTCCATAATACGGCAGGGCGGAATTTTTTAAACGTCGCCAATGGAGATTTTTAAGTTGCAAACTTTGTCGCCATTCCGCGAGCAGATGCAATTTTGAAGCATGACATGTTGGGTATCATTTTACTCGGCGTAACATTCTCTTTCATAATATGGGGAAAAAATGGCCTAACTTTACTGTTTTCTTATTTTTTAACTAAAAAAACTGAATTTATTTAAAAAAAAAAACACGCTTGGAAGACCGCTGCACAAATACGGTGTGACATAAAGTTTTGCAATGACCGCCATTTTATTCTCTAGGGTGTTTGAAAAAAAATATATAATATTTGGGGGTTCTAAGTAATTTTACAGCAAAAAAAACTGTTTTTAATGCCTCGTACACACGGTTGGATGGTTGTATACAACAGGTCGTACGCGAAATCGATCATTAGTACGCGCGATTAGAACAGCCGATGTACGACGGTCGTACAACAGAAGTTGTATGAGCAGACTAGAAAACTTGGTAGTACCAACAAGCGGTCTTACGACCGTTGTATCGTGTGTACAGAGAAGTTGGTCCAACAAGTTGTATTGTGCAAAACACGCATGCTCAGAAGTCAGGAACGCCCAGACACAAATTACATACACCTGAACTTTCTCTTTATACGTTCATAACACGACACTACGTTCAGCTTGGTCATACGATTGTTTAGTGCATGTCAGTATGCTAGATACAACAGCCAACATACAATTTGGTCCGTTCGGTCGTACGACCGTTGAACCGTGTGTACAAGGCTTAACTTGTAAACACCAAACCCAAAAAACAGGCTTGGTTGAGAAGTGGATAAATACCTACAATAATTAAATTCTATGTTCATTAACACATCACCGCGTCTCTCATCTATACCTCCTCCCTTGGCCACTTGATCACCTCCCACAGCTTCCAATACCTTCTCTACGCTGACGATACCCAAATCTATCTCTCTACTCCTCACCTCACTCCTTCCATCTCCTCTCGCATTATTAACTTCTTTAAACAAAATCTCTCTAAAGCCGAGCTGATAATCCCCCACCATTGCCCCCCTTCTTGACTTTTCCATCAAAATCAATAATGCACCTTACCTCTAATCCTACCTTAGACGGAAGCTCCCATACACTTTCATCTAAAGCCTTCCCTAAATCCTTATCAAGATCACTGAATGATTTTCAATTAATAGATACATGGAGAGCTCATAATATTGGCAGTAAGGCTTTCACATTTTATTCATACCCACATGACAGTTATGCTAGACTCGATTATATTTATACTACCCCTATTATAATGGCAAACTCTCCTAAAGCTGAGATCCACCCTTGTTCATGGTCAGACCATCTTATTGTATCATTTGACATATCCAATATAGGCCTAGAACATACAATATACAATTGGCGCCTTAATGATTCTTTATTATCTAATCCCACCATTAAAGAACAAATTGATATCCATATTAAAGATTATTTTATCACAAACAATACAGAAGATATTTCCCCACAATCGATCTGGGTTGCTCATAAGGCAGTAATCAGAGGCCATTGTATAAAAATAGCATCAAACATCAAAAAGGCAAAATCTAGGAATATTAAGGAACTCACAACAGACCTCCATGTATTCTACAATAAACTCGGACACTCCACAGACCCCAATATAACCTCACAAATTCAGAAAAAAAGAGAAGAGCTTGACTCCCTATTGTCCTCGGACACGGAGAAAGCTCTTAGATTTTCTAAATCTAAATTCCTGCTCCATTGTAACTCAATGTCTACAATGTTTGCCAGAAAACTCAACCAACATAGCAAACCCTCTCATTTATATAAATTAAAAGATAAGAATAATACTTTAACCTCTCACCCCCAAGAAGTTTTGGAGATCTTTACAAAATTCTACACAGATCTCCTCTCATCCCCCTCCTCCCAACCAAGTCCAGAGGCTCTATTATGGCTAGATAAAATTCCTATCCCTACTCTTTCAACAACACAAACAGATTCCCTTAGTAACCCTTGTACAGAAGAGGAAATTAGCAATATCATCAAAGGCTTAAAAACTTCCACAGCACCTGGTCCAGATGGATATTCTACAACCTATTATAAAAAATTTTCTCATATACTTTCCCCCTGGCTCACTAAACTCTTCAACCACATTATACAAGGCGGTCAATTCCCTAAAGAAATGTTATTGGCAAACATGTCTCTACTCCCAAAACCCGATAAAGACCACACTCAACCCCAAAATTATCGGCCAATTTCGGTACTAAATAATGACATTAAGATATTTGGTAAACTTCTAGCCAATAGATTAGCAACTGTCATCACCTCTTTAGTAAACCCAGACCAAACCGGTTTTATTCCAAGCAGACAGTTAACAGATAACATCAGATTAGTTTCCAATATTATCCAAGATGCTAACTTAAAACAAAAATCTACTTATCTCCTTAGTCTTGACATACACAAGGCCTTTGATAGTGTTGACTGGCCATACTTATTAAAACTACTCCTCAAATTTGGTATCCCTGATAAATTTATCCATGGTTTTTCCGCCCTATATCATCATCCACAAACAAGAGTCAAAATACCAGCTTGCAATTCCAAATTCTTCCCTGTAGGACGAGGAACGAGACAGGGCTGCCCCCTCTCTCCACTATTATTTGCCCTTGCACTAGAACCATTAGCCATAGCTATAAGAAATAATAATAATATCCAAGGCTATAAAGTGGGCTCAACAGAATTCAAATTATCTATGTATGCAGATGATGTTCTTCTTTTTCTAACAAACCCTCTAAACTCTATTTCTGCACTTGAAACAGAACTAAAAATATTTCAAGAACTCTCAGGCCTGGGAGTTAACTTCAGCAAATGCTCAATTATGGGCATAAATACTGATTCAAACTTAATATCCCAAATCAAAAATCTTAATCTGAAATGGTGCCCAGATGGGTTTAAATACTTGGGCATTAATATAACTCCCTCTTACAACACTCTAGCCTTTAATAACTACAATCCCCTCTTTAACAAAGTTTCGAGTATAATCAAATCATGGACATCTTTCCATATAACCTTCTTGGGGAGGTTATGTGCTATAAAGATGATCATTCTTCCCAAGTTGTTATTTGTCTTTCGCGCTCTCCCTGCCGTAATACCCAAAGGTAAAATAGAATATATACAACGACTCATAAATAGCTTCATCTGGTTTAATAAAAAACCAAGATGTAGTAATGAAGTTTTATATAGACCTCAAACTCAAGGCTGTTATGGTCTCCCCAATTTATGGCAGTACTATTTGTCAGCTAAATTCTCACAAATAATTCAATGGTATGCTGAGGCAAAACCGATTCCCTGGATAAATTTGAACAATTAACAGTTCAACCTTACTTTCTAGAGGGACTGATGTGGTCTAACTTAGTTCGACACAACACACTTTCGAAACATAACAAAATAGTCACCCATTCACTACAATTATGGTCAAAATATGGTCATAATCTTTGCCCCTCATCTACCCCTCATTTACTGGCCTCATTCTTGGGTGACCCTCGCTTACCACAGGCATTTGAGAATCCCACAACCTTCCACAATTGGATTGATTTGAAACTTACAAACTTACAAGCTCTCTCCACACACTCCATTTTTAGCACATTTGATTCCATACAAAATAAATTTAAAATCCCTATATCTGAACAACACAATTATTTCATCATTAAAAACTTCTATTCCAAATATTATGCCCTCACAACTCCTCCCATTGGGAACATTGTGGAGAAATTATGCATAACATCCCCGAGACAAAAAGGCCAAACATCAATTATATATAATCTTTTTAGTGAACAGGTCACATCTTCTAAAGCTAAATACATGACCCAATGGGAGACAGACCTAAATTGCTCATTCTCACTCAGAGTGGTCAATCATGATCTTTAATCTAAATAAATGCTCATGCTCAACGTCTTTCAAAGAAATACCATTGAAAGTGTTTACTAGATGGTACATGACTCCGTCTAAAATCCACTCATACTACCCAAGCATCTCCCCTTGTTGCTTTAGAGGTTGTTCAGACCATGGTACAACCCTACACACATTCTGGGAATGTAAATTACTAAAACCAATATGGGCCTCAGTCAACCGTATTATAGATAAACTGGCTGGTAAACATATTATTTTGACGCCACAATGTTGCGTTTTATTCAGTAGATTTCCTGATCTTGACAAATTTCAGAACAATCTAGCACATACTCTATGTAGCGCCACACATTGGATGATCACATACAATTGGAAATCATCCACACTCATTTGGCAACAAATCATACATAGAATGTCCATTATTAAATCTACAGAAAATATCCATCACACCCTGAAAGACTCTATACATATCTTCAATAGTAAATGGAATCAATGGGATCCTCTTAGTATGTAATCTGTCAAACAGTCACTTTGATTTGTATGCTGCATTAATACAATCTTTATATTCTATAGAAGTCTATATTACCATCTTACTTGTTTCCTTGTAACAGAAATTATGTTATATGCACTTTTGATTTTGTATACAACCTTCCAATAAAAACGTTTGTAAACAAAAAAAAATCAATAATGCAACTATCAATCCCTCCCCTCATGCCAGGGTACTATGTGTAATCCTAGATTCTGACCTATCCTTTCAGCCCCAAATCCAGTTGTCAAAAGATTTTAGACTTCACCTCTGTAACATCTCTAAAATTCACCCCTTTTTAACTAATTAAAATACCAAGCTACTTATTCACTCCCTTGTTATTTCTCCCCTTGACTATTGCAACTCCCTTCTCATAGGCCTCCCTTTCCATAGGCTATCCGCTCATCAATTTATTAAGAATGCTGCTGCCAGAATCCTCTACCCTACCAACTGCTCAGTGTCTGCTACTCCTCTCCACCAGTTCCTTCACTGGCTCCCAATCGCCAATTGAATGAAATTCAAAATACTAACCACAACATACAAAGCCATTCACAACTCTGCCCCAAGCTACATCACCAATCTTGTCTCCCCTCCTCTTAACGCCGCCTGCTCTCAAGCTCCCTTGTCTCCTCCTCCCATGCTCATCTCCAGGACTTCTCCAGAGCCACTCCCATCCTCTGCAACTCTCTACCTCAATCTGTTCAATTATCTCCTACTCTGGCTGCCTTTAGGCAATCCCTAAAAACTCATCTCTTCAAGGAAGCCTATCACGCCTCCAACTAATCTTTTATCACTTCCATCAGCTCACCCCCCACAATTATAACCCTTTGTACCACTTGCCACTCCCTCTTAGTTTGCAAAATCTTATGAGCAGGGCCTTCTTAACCCTCTCTTATTTTATTGTATTGTAACTGTACTGTCTCCGTTTTAAGCGATATATAAATTCTTTATTATAATATAATATCGATCCGCTACAGGTGGAGAATAGGAGCTGAAGCGATCTTTTAGATCTCATTCACCTGTATGCAACAGGGAGTCGGTGTCTGTGCACAGATGGCCAGCATTTTGTTGAACATCAATTAATGTGTTTTAACAGTGCAAGCAGTGCAGGTACCCAGATTTGACTAGACATCAGCCTTTTATAATCCCTAGACATCAGAAATCATAGTGGGAGACACAAAAGTAGCACAAAGAGGCAGTCAATTGAAATGTTAAAAAGGAGCATGCTGATGGGATGAGATAGCAGAGTGACAAAAAGATGCCCCTACAGTATCTCACAAAAGGGAGTACACCCCTCACATTTTTGTAAATATTTTATTGTATCTTTTTATGTGACAATACTGAAGAAATGACACTTTGCTACAATGTAAAGTAGTGAGTGTACAGCTTGTATAACAGTGTAAATTTGCTGTCCCCTCAAAAAAACTCAACACACAGCCCTTAATATCTAAACTGTTGGCAACAAAAGTGAGTACACCCCTAAGTGAAAATGTCTTAATTGAGCCCAATTAGCCAATTTCCCTCTCCGGTGTCATGTGATTCGTTAGTGTTACACGGACTCAGGTGCGAATGGGGAACTTGGAACAGGTGTTAAATTTGGTGTTATTGCTCTCACTCTCTCATACTGGTTACTGGAAGTTCAACATGGCACATCATGGCAGAGAACTCTCTGAGGATCTGAAAAAAAGAATTGTTGCTCTACATAAAGATGGCCTAAGCTATAAAGAAGATTGCCAAGACCCTGAAACTGAGCTGCAGCACGGTGGCCAAGACCATACAGTGGTTTAACAGGACAGGTTCTACTCAGAACAGGCCTTGCCATGGTAGACCAAAGAAGTTGAGTGCATGTGCTCAGCATCATATCCAGAGGTTGTCTTTGGAAATAGACGTATGAGTGCTGCCAGCATTGCTGCAGAGGTTGAAGGGATGGGGGGTCAGCCTGTTAGTGCTTAGACCATATGCCGCACACTGCATCAAATTGGTCTGCATGGCTGTCGTCCCAGAAGGAAGCCTCTTCTAAAAATGATGCACATGAAAGCCAGAAGACAGTTTGCTGAAGACAAGCAGACTAAGGATTACTGGATGCCCTGTGGTCTGATGAGACCAAGATAAACTTATTTGGTTCAGATGGTGTCACGCGTGTGTGGCAGCATCCAGGTGAGTAGTACAAAAGCAATTGTGTCTTGCCTACATTCAAGCATGGTGGGGGCAGTGCAGTTCATTGAAGAAATCATGAATGCCAACATGTATCGTGACATCCTGAAGCAGAGCATGAACCCCTCCCTCCGGAGACTGGGCCGCAGGGCAGTATTCCAACATGCCAACGACGCCAAACTCACCTCCAAGACAAACACTGCCTTGCTAAAGAAGCTGAGGATAGAGGTGATGGGCTGACCAAGCATGTCTCCAGACCTAAACCCTATTGGGCATCTGTGGGGCATCCTCAAACGGAAGGTGGAGGAGCGCAAGGTCTCTAACATCCACCAACTCCATGGTTAAGACCGTGCTGGAAAATAATGGTGGCCACACAAAATATTGACATTTTGGGCCCAATTTGGACATTTGAATTTTCACTTAGGGGTGTACTCACTTTTGTTGCCAGCGGTTTAGACATGAATGGCTGTGTGTTGTTATTTTGAGGGGACAGCAAATTTACTCTGTTATACAAGCTGTACACTCACTACTTTACATTGTAGCAAAGTGTAATTTCTTCAGTGTTGTCACATTAAAAGATATAATAAAATATAAAAATGTGAGGGGGGTACTCACTCTTGCGAGATACTGTATCACTGTGCTGCTTCTCCTTCACTATGCAGTTACAAGTAACAAGCCTGGGCTCGGAGGAAGTGGGTTGAATGATGCTAGCCATCACTTACATGAAAGACTTGACTTGACGCGTATTGCCACAAAAAAACAGTTTTTATGGTTCTATCTTTTGATAAGCTGTTCATTTTTTCTTTTGACTAGAGTTTTGATTTAAATTTTTTTTTTTTTGTTTGTTTTGTGCTCCTGAGATTAAATGCATCTGCGTGAAATGCTTTAAAAGCTCTGTTAGTATTATATCCACATGGTATTATTAGAACTATACCAAAGCATTTGAATACAACTTTCTTTTATCTGGATTGTTAGATTCAGTGAAAGCTGAATGTCAGAGCAATTAGTATGTTTTGAGATACAGGAACCTGAAGTTTATTTACTGAGATAACCTAGCAAAACTCAGGATCAGTAGGAAATAATGCCAAGTTCAGGGGTCAGGGGTAAGTAGCACAGAGTTCATAGATCCATAGTATATAGCACAGGATGCAGAGATCAGTAGTAAGTAATGTACTAAGTACAAGTACTGTAAGTAAGGCAGTGTGCAAGGGATTAAGAGTAGGTAACACACATTTAAGAGGTCTATACTATGTGACACAGGTCGCAAGGGTCAGAAGAGTGCATAGGTCAATAGTAGATAATGCAAAATGCAGGCAGGAATAAGGAACGTAGAGTTCAGAGGTCAGTAGTATGTAACGTAAAAATTCAGGGATCAGTGGTATGTAACGCATATTACAGAAGACATTAGTATGTATTGAACAGTGCCAAGGTCAGTAGTAGCTAGCACATAGTGTGGAGGTCTGGAGTAAATAACACACAACTTCCCCACAAGTAAAAATACCCTCTTCCAGTACAAAAATCTTTATTGTAAGCTAAAATGGACCACATCACAAATTCCCCTGTCCTTTCTTGAAATGTACTCACAGACCTGAAATGCAGTGGTGCCGCACACTGTGAAAGAAGTCGTGACACCTAATGAAGAGCCTAGGACTTCTCTCACCTCTGCAATGCCTATTGCTACTCTGATATGAGAGGCTGTGGGTTGGGGCTGCAATCTACCTGTCATCATGGCTGCATGGCAGATTGCGATCAAGTGATCGCCAAACCCTGCTTTAGGCTGTCTGCATCTACTGATCATTTTTAGCAAATGCAGTCCCTGCGTGTACATTTTCTTAATATGCTCACAGCAAAGTTAAAGTTCACTCTTTTACACCTTCCACAGCATTGTTCCAGAGATGGTCATAAAAAAATCCTCTAGGCAACTGCTGCTAACTGTGCCACAAAGAAGGAAAACAAAATTCCTTCCAGACTCCCTAAAAGGCAGCTGAATCAGTTCACTGGATAAAATATTGTTATATTCGTCTTTAGTAGCTTACACACATTTTTGTAATTTTCCCTGTCTGTGATAGGTTTACTTTAATGTAAGGTAAGCATAGATGAGCTTGTCTTGATAAAAACAGAACAACATTGTCAAGTAGTTTTGTGCTAGTGTTGAAATGCTTATGTTCTAATGCCTTGTGTTCATATTTGTGTATTATGGAGGCAAAACTAGTATGCCAGTCCAAATTTTGTAATGCAATTACAAAATTACATAAATTAGATGTGACAGCGAATAACCGGGCATTTGTCTTGTCATTTGCCCAAATGTCCTTAAGATTAGAGAATGGATTGCAGACTTGTGTACATTTGTAAACCATCTGCAGGAGCAGTGCTCAGCCACTCATGAAGGGATGACAATCCAAACTGTACATGCATAAGAAATGAATCCCGTACGTGATGGTATTACAGCTACTAGCGTCAAAATAACTTTGTCACTGTGAAATATTGCTGCAAGAATGCTTGTAGTAGTCCTAGGAAGAAGGGCAATGCAATAAAATTGTTTTCTGTGAAGAAATAATATGGCATGTACATAATACCTTATATACAATAAGTGGTACCATTGGTGGCTGCAAAGGCCATCATTGCAGATTTCCCTGGAGAGAGGCACAGAATAGTTCATTTATCTGAAAGAAGGTTGACAAATGACTTGCAATAAATGTCTAACACAATCTGAAAAGATGGGTGTTATTAGCACCTAGAGTTGTAGATGAATAATTTGTCTGGTGTTTCACTCTTAAATCACTGGCTTAATTATGTTTCCATTATGGTAACAGTAAAGTGTTTGTCTAATGTCCCTTACAGAAATATAATACTTGTTTAGGGGGTCTGCTTTGTTTAATAACACATAAAGACTTTAACAGTACAGTAACTTTTATGTGAAAATGCTTTGTCTACCAGTCAAAAACCAGCCAAGGCGCTTAGGCCATGTACCGTAGGCTTTAGTATGTACCTGCACAGGTACTTTTACTAAGTACTTGCAAAGCTTTCAACAAAATGCAGGTAGTTTTGCTGAATCCTTTATAGAAAGGAAATGTTAAACAGGAGTGCTTACTTTCCCTTTAAACAAGCGGCTAGCAGACTTCAGCCTCATGCACACTGCTGCTTCTAAACTCACGTTTAGGAGCTTTTGGGTTTTTTTTGCCAAAGATCCTGAACTCAACTCAATAAAAGCCTGTCTGTCCATGTACACATAGGTTTTTACCAGAGTTTAGAAGCAGAAAAGTTTAGAGGTAGTAAAACACAGAAGAATCATGTTCAGGAGAGGAATGTTTTGACAGAAAAACGCCAAACTCAGCAGAAATGCACCTAAACAGTAGGCACGTTTAGCACTTTAGTGTTCATTTATTTCAATGGCCAGAATAAATAAGAATCTGGCCAATTAAATAAAATACCAAACCTTGCTAAACTTGCCTAAACTGGTTTGAAAAAGTGCAGCTTAGTTGAGTAATATTATTATTATTACTATTATAATTATACGCGATTTATATAGGGTCAACAGTTTACGCATTTACAATGTAGAGGGGGACATTACAATTACAATGCAGTTCAATACAGATGGGACAGGAGGGCCCTGCTCGTAGAGCTTACATTGTAAAGGGAGGAGGGTGGTGGTATAAAGGGTAATAGGGATCAGGGATCTCCTAAAGGTGGACAGGGTAGGGGCTGATGGGACATACTGGGACAGGGAGTTCCAGATGATGGCAGAGGCTCTGGAGAAGTCCTGAAGGCGAGTATTAGAGGAGGTAATGAGGGAGCTAGAGAACAGGAGGTCCTGGGAGGAGCGGAGGAGACGATTTGGGCGATATCTGCAGATAAGGTTGGTGATGTAGCTGGGGATGATGTTGTGGATGGCTTTGTATGTTGCGGTTAGTATATTGAATTTTATATGGTGTGGTAGGGGAAGCCAGTGAAGGTATTGGCAGAGAGGGGCAGCAGTCACGGATCGGTTAGTGAGGTGTATGAGTCTAGCAGCAGCATTCATAATAGACTGAAGGCGGGGGGGGGGGGGTAGTCT
>BLSH010009260.1:987632-1000891 GCA_018402905.1 Glandirana rugosa | reverse complement strand
CTGGAGAGACGACGAAAACTGTGTCAACTGGTGGGCGAGGAGGAGTCGTTTGAGGTGAGGGAACCGGACAGATATGTCATTCAGTAAGTTGGTAATCCGTGAGGAGATCGAGGGGGTGAGTTGAGGAGTGGAGAGATAGATATGGAAGTCATTGGCGTAGAGGTGGAATTGAAAGCCATGGGAGGTTATCAGCTGGCCCAGGGAACAGGTATAGAGAGAGATTAGGAGGGGCACAAAGACGGAGCCTTGAGGTACCTCAACAGAAAAAGGAAGAGGAGCAGAGGAAATGGAGTTATAAGTGACACTGAAAGTGCGCTGAGATAGGTAGGAGGAGAACCATGATAAAGCAGAATCACGGAGGCCAAGGGAGTGGAGTTTGCTGAGGAGGAGCGGGTGGTCAACTGTGTCAAAAGCAGCAGAGAGGTCCATGAGTGTGGAGTACTGGCCATTTGTTTTAGCAGTAAGTAGGTCATTGATGCGTATTAGTAGGGCAGTTTCAGTGGAATGTTGTGGGCGAAAGCTGGACTGTAGAGGGTCGAGATGGTTGAGGTAGCAACTCATTCATTTGTGGAGTAGGCATTCGATGAGCTTGGAGGCAAGGAGGAGTAGGGAGATGGGGCTTAAGTTTTTCAGACAGATGGGGTCAAGTAAGGGTCTTTTAAGTATAGGGGTAACCAGTGCATGTTTGAGCTGGGAGGGAAAGATGCCAGAGGAGAGGGAGAGGTTGGAGATGTGTGTTAGGGAGTTTAGGATAGAGCAGGAAGGTGGTCGCAATAATTGTGAGGGGACAGGGTCCAGGGAACAGGTGGTGAGGTGGGCCATGGAGAGGATATCATTAACTTCCTCGGTGGTAACAGGGCAGAAGGGGAGGAAGTTGGATGTTGGATATCTCCTTATAACTCCTGTCACGAGAAACAGCATTTACAAGAAAGCAGTGTGCATGAGGCCTTCAACAAGCTTCAAATGGTGCTGTTTTCCTAGTTTGGTACCAAAAAGAAGGCTGCAATGTTTAGCAGGTCTGGACTTATACCACACCACGTAAAACCTATTTCTACAGTAAAAAGTTGCTGAACCCTATTGAAGCCTGACAGCAGCTTGTTTAAAGTGACAGTCAGCCCTTGCATTTTTAAACACTTGCTTTACTGGGCACTTAAACCCCCTTGCTGCCCAGGCCAATTTTCAGCTTTCAGTGCTCACACTTTGAATGACAATTTGGCGGTCATGCTACACTGTTCCCAAATTAAATTTTTATCATTTTTTTCACGCAAATAAAGCTTTCTTTTCGTGGTATTTAATCACTGCTTGGTTTTTTATTTTTTGTTAAAAAAACGAAAAAAGACGGAAATTTTGAAAAAGAAAAAGTTTCATAGTTTGTTATAAAATTTTGAAAGCAGGTCATTTTTCTCCTTCATTGATGTGTGCTGATGGGACAGTACTGATGGGTGGCACTGGTGGGCACCGATGAGGTGACACTGTAGAGCACTGATGGGTGGCACTGAAGGAAATTGATGGGTGGCACTAATGGTGATCACTGATAGGCACTGGTAGGTGACACTGATAGGCAGTACTGATAGGTGGCACTGGGCATTGATGGGTGGCACTGGTATGCAGCACTGATATGCTCCTTTAGGTGGCACTGGCAGGTGGTACTGGAGGGCACTGCATAGCAGCAGTGCCTCTCCCTGTTTGGGAACGAGGTCCCTCTGTCAGAAGCCAATGATCGTCTTTTTTTTTTCTCCTCCTCACGCTGACAGCGTGAGGGAATAAATAAAGCTGATTACCAATTACATCACGTGAAAAGCTGCCATTGGCTGACGGCTGATCATGTGGTAAGGGGCTTGGTGATCACAAAGCATGCTGCGCGCTCCCGCAGGCAGCTCGTGCCCGGGAGGATGTCTATTGACACCCTCCTGCCAATTAAGGCCCACACTGTAGCCGTCATTCGGCTATAGCATGGGCAGGGGGTGGTTAAAGTCTCCAAATTGGAGCTTTAAGAGTGCTTTAAAGTCTTCAGCAAAGCTGAAACTGGTTGGAAACATTTCAAATGCTTTGTAAAAGCTAGCTCTTCACACTGTTCTTATGGAAGCTGAAGCCCCTGTGCACAAGGTCTTAAAGATAATATTGGTTGCATATTTTTAGGTGTGGTATTAGACACTATAATAATCTGAGATCACATGATATGTTATTTTGATGGTATATTACAAGGACTGAAAAGCAGATTAAGATTCTAAACAAACTATTGAAAGCCTAAAGTAGCAGAGATAGTTTATATATTGCAAGGAGTTGCTAAAAATGAAAAGTAATAAAAGCCATGCAAGGTCTTAAGTGGACCTATGCTCTAATAATGATGCCTATCTGTTTGCCAATTCTGGACCATTCAGTTAATAAATAAGAGATTAATATACCAGTATAAACATGTATGTGCTAAATGTTCTTTCAACAGAAATCTCAAGATGTGTCTCGTGAAATAATTCAGAACTGTATGCATGCAAAGACCAGATATTTCTAAGCAAAGCGAAAAGATGGCATTGTTTAGCATGCTAAAAACTTTCTGTGTGATCTTCTCAATAGCACATATCTTGGATGCAGATTATCGAACATGGGACATAAACGTACAGCTCAAAATATGATATATATATATATATATAGATTTTTTTTTTTGCATAAAAGCCAAAGCCTGTCTGTTTTCTTCTTTAGAGCCTTAATCTGCCAATCTTACATGTGGTAAGGAAGGTGGAGAGGCTTTGTAGGCCTTGACCACCACTATTGTATGCTAACATTTCAGTAGAACTCATTTTATCTGGTGAATAAAGTAACTTGTTTGACTCTTATGAAGCTTCCTGCATATATCTTACAGATAAACACTGGTGGGAAGACGATAGAAGAACGCCGTTCAAGTTTAGATGCAGAGATTGACTCCTTGACAAGTATCTTGGCTGATTTGGAAAGCAGTTCTCCATACAAGCCACGCACAAGTCAGGTAAACATCACAGTTCAGTATTCACCATCTAATTTTTGTATTTATAACTGATGTACCAATAAGGATTACTTGATCTCACATTTTAGGGTCCTTTCAAAGCTTTGTCTAGTAACACATGCTTTTTTGCACAGTAAGGCCTATGGCATTAAGAGCTCATTTACACGTGCGGGGCAGTAAAAATAGGCAGTTGAGCCAGGGTTTTGCCGGCCATCCCCCCAACCCTAACTTGGTCGTTGAAAGATGTATCACACATTCCATGGCCACAATGCTTTGCTTTACAGCAATGGCAAACATTAAAACCCCCTGTCCTGTTTGGTGCCATGCCACAACTGCAAACCAAACACTAGGTTGTGGCATAATATTCCCATTCAAAAACCCCATTTAGTCATCAAAACCAGTCATTCAGTATTGCCTTCTGACCATCTGACAGTCTTTCCTGTAGTGCAACCAACCAACGCAAGTGGAAATCAGCCTTTAGACAGCCCATTTATTTTTCATGGCACTCAGCATGTCTCAATGCATAAAAAATGCACCTGCTTTATTTTTGGCAACAAAGCGCCACAAGGCAAATCTGTGCTTTATGATGTGCTATAGCATACATGCTTTCAGGTCTACTGTATATGTGCATTGGTATGCCATTCTCAGTGAATACCAACACATATTCTGCATTTTATCATGCGTTGGGGTAATGTGCATTACAGTTGTATGCAAAAGTTTAGGAACCCCTGACAATTTCCATGATTGTCATTTATAAATATTTGGGTGCTTGGATCAGCAATTTCATTTTGATTTATCAAATGACTGAAGGACACAGTAATATTTCAGTAGTGAAATGAGGTTTATTGGATTAACAGAAAATGTGCAATATGCATCAAACCAAAATTAGACCGGTGCATACATTTGGGCACCCTTGTCATTTTGTTGATTTGAATACCTGTAACTACTTAGCACTAATTAATTGGAACATAAAATTGGTTTGGTGAGCTCATTAAGCCTTGAACTTTATAGACAGGTGCATCCAATCATGGGAAAAGGTATTTAAGGTGGCCAATTGCAAGTTGTTGTTCTCTTTGACTCTCCTCTGAAGAGTGGCAACATGAGGGCCTCAAAACAACTCTCAAATGACCTGAAAACAAAGATTGTTCTACATTATGGTTTAGGGAAAGGCTACAAAAAGTTATTGCAGAGATATAACCTGTCAGTGTCCACTGTGAGCAAATGGAAGACCACAGGCACAGTTCTTGTTAAGGCCAGAAGTGGCAGCCACATAAAATATTGGAGAGGCAAAGGCGAAGGATGGTGAGAACAGTCAAAAACAGCCCACAGACCACCTCCAAAGACCTACAACATGAACTCTCTGCAGATGGTGTCACTGTGCATCGTTCAACAATTCAGCGCACTTTGCACAGTGAGAAGCTGTATGGGAGAGTGATGTGAAAGAAGCCTTTTCTGCACACACGCCACAAACGGAGTCACTTGAGGTATGCAAACGCACATTTGGACAAGCCAGCTTCATTTTGGAATAAGGTGCTGTGGACTTATGAAACAAAGATTAGAGTTATTTGGTCATAACTAGAGGCATTATGCATGGCGGCAAAAGAACACAGCGTTCCAAGAAAAACACTTGCTACGCACAGTAAAATTTGATGGAGGTTCCATCATGTTGTGGGGCTGTGTGGCCAGTGCCGGTACTGAGGATCTGGTTAAAGTTGAGGGCCGCATGGAGAATAATGTTGAGGAATCAGTCACAAATTTGAAGTTTATGCCGGGGCTGGATATTTCAACAAGACAACAATCCAAAACACTGATCAAAATCTACTCGGGCATTTATGCAGAGGAACAAGTACAATGTTCTGGAATGGCCATCCCATTCCCCAGACCTGAATATAACTGAACATCTGTGGAGTGATTTGAAGCGGGCTGTCCATGCTCGGCAACCATTAAACCTAGCTGAACTGGAGATGTTTTGTAAGGAGGAATGGTTCAACATAACTTCATCCATAATCAATGGTCCAAAATACATTCATCCAGAATCCAGACACTCATTACAGGCTATAGGCAGCATCTAGAGGCTGTTATTTTTGCTAAAGGAGGCTCTACCAAATATTGATGTGATTTTTCTGTTGGGGTGGCCAAATTTACTGTCTAATTTTGTTTTGATGCATATTGCGCATTTTCTGTTAATCCAATAAACCTCATTTCACTACTGAAATATTACTGTGTCCTTCAGTTATTTGATGGATCAAAATTAAATTGCTGATCCAAACACCCAAATATTTATTAACTGGTTCCCCACCGCGCGCCGTGTTTTTACGGCGGCAGTGGGGGAGCCCTGCGCGAATCGCCGTAAATAAACGGCGATTCGCATTTTGGCCACCAGGGGGCGCGCGCGCACCGCCGGCGGCGCACGCGCGCGCACCCGCCGCACTCCTGAGGAGTGTGCCCGCGGCACGGGCGGACCCGATGTCCGCCGGCGAGCCGCGATGAGCGGCTACAGGGCAAAGAACGGGGAACCGCCGATGTAAACACGGCGGTTCCCCGCCCTGTCAGTGGGGTATGAGAGATCTACTGATCCCTGTCACTGGGATCAGTTAGATCTCTCATGCCCATGCTAGCCCAACCCCCCCACAGTAAGAACACACCCAGGGAACACTATTAACCCCTAGATCTCCCCCCCAGGTTAACCCCTTCACTGCCAATGACATTTATACAGTAATCAGTGGACATTTAAATTTCTGATCGCTGAATAAATGTCATTGGTCCCAAAAAAGTGTCAAAAATGTCCGACATGTCCGCTGCAATATTGCAGTACCGCTAAAAATCGCAGATCGCCGCCATTATTAGTAAAAAATAAAAAAAAAATAAAAACCCCAGAAATGAATTCTCATCATCCGTAAACGCGGCCACTTTTGCGCAAACCAATCAATAAATGGGGATTGCGATTTTTTTTTATCGCAAATATGAGGAATTATATAAATCGGCCAAAAACGGTGAAAAAAAATGTTTTTTTTATATTTTTTTTTGGATTTGAATTTTAGCAAAAAGTAAGAAATTTGGGTTTTTTTGCAAAATGGTCGCTCTTCTTTTGTTTATAGCGGCGATAAGAAATGACGCAGAGGCGATCAAATACCACCAAAAGAAAGCTCTATTTGTGGGAAAAAAAGGACGCAAATTTCGTTTGGGTACAACGTCGCACGACCGCGCAATTGTCAGTTAAAGCGACGCAGTGCCGAATCGCAAAAAGTGCTCTGGTCCTAAAGCTGCAAAACCTTCCGGGGCTGAAGTGGTTAATGACAATCATGGAATTTGTCAGGGGTTCCTAAACTTTTGCATACAACTGTAAATGCAGCTTGTGACATGCTAAACAGTTTTTTTTGTTTTTTTTTAAGTCAAAAAAAAATAAATAATTCCAGCGTGCACCATTCTTGTTTCTTAATATACTCCTAATTTATGTAGTTTCATTGGCTGGAACGGTGCAGCCTTTTAAATCATAATGAACTTACTTTAGTCTGAAAATAGCTTGAGTGGTAGTGCCCATTTTTACTGACAGAATTTATGATAACTGTGATGCATAACATGCACTGCTAAAAATCCAATGAGAGAACCCCTACCTATCTCAAACTTGTATAATATACTTTGTCTAGATACAGTAGATAATTTATACAATAATGTAAAAAAGTAAGTACCATTGAAATTAATATCAAAATATATTTGAGCAGGCAAACATTAGATATCCATTTAAACAGTACCTGCAGGTAAAGGTTGTTATTATGTTTTTTTGTAATTTTTATCTATAAATACAGGTTCACTGTTGCATGGTACAAATAATCACATTATATGATTTCTTGGCCATTTTTCAGAGAATATGAATGAGAACACAAAAACATTTCTTTCGCTCATGGTTAGTATTTGGCTGAAGCCATTTATTATCAATCAACTGTGTTTTACACTTTTTAAATCATAATGACCACAGAAACTACCTAGCAAAAAATAAATGAGCAGATTTCACCATTCACACAAATGAGGTGGATAGAGGAATTCCCCCCACCAAAACATTGTTTTCTGACAGTGGTATCCTGAAATACACTGATCGGCGGCTGTAGTCGCTGATCGACAAGTATTTTCCAACATACCCTTCAACAGAAGTCGGTGTACTGATTGATTTCTATCAAACATGTATGGCCACACACTAATCTAAATTTGTCTGGTCCCTGCTGAACTGGCTGAATTTCAATCTGTCGATGACCAGGTTGAGGGCCTTGGAGAGCTCTTTTTATTTTGGCATAATGACCCTACATATATAATTAGCAAAGAGAACACGAGAGCCTAGATATCTGAGCTTTAAACAAGATTTGTTCTACCTGCTTACTCTATGAGAAGGTTCTAATCACAATTAAAGCAGGACTGCAGGTTACATTAAACGTTTAAATAGTTTGTTTAGACCAAGCTGGTCCAGACTAACCATTTACTTCGCAGATTCAGCAGCTGTGAGCGGTGTATGAACTGTATGTAGTTTCAGCTATGTATATAAATAGAAATGTGACCAGGTGCCTATAGTACCATGCCTCCATCTCAATATATAGCATACACACAAACAATATTTGCCCATGGGACTTTAAATGAGACAAAATACAAAAAATCATAAAATATAAATTTATTATACAAGGATTTGACACATACAGTGGAAATAAAAAGTCTACACACCCGTTAAAATGTCAGGTTTCTATGATGTAAAAAAAAGAGACAAAGATAAAACATTTCAGAACTTTTTCCACCTTTAGGCCTCATACACACGGACGTTTTTTGACGCCGGCGTTTTCTGGCATTTTTTTGCAGCTCTCCATGTTAGTCAATGGCCCCATAAAAACGTCGGCGTTTTTGAGCTGTAGATGACGTCGGCGTTAGTGAGCTGAAACTAGAACCCACAGCCATCGCGTTCTGAGGCTGTAACGTTTTGGCATTTTTTGACGCCGACGCCACAATACGCCACAATATGCCAACAAACGCCACCTATTATTATACTGGCGTTTTCCGGCGTTTTTTGACGCCGACGTTTTTAGGTTGAAAAATAGCAGAGGGATGATTTTTTTTAAAAAACGCCTTTTGACGCCAACGCTCACTAACGCTCAAAAACGCCGATGCGTAACGCCGAAAAACGCCAACTTTTTTTCCTTGACGTCGGGCCCGACGTTTTGTTTATTTTTTTAGAAACGTCCGTGTGTATGAGGCCTTAGGCTTCATGTACACTGCTGCTGGTAAACGGACGTATAGGATCAGTTGGGCGTTTTTTTCAGCTGCCCCTGAACCTTCCTCTGTTATCTTATCAGTACACAGGGTCGTTTATAGTCGTTTCTAGGCAGTTGAGTTTAGAGGCTTTTTTTGGAAAGCAAAAAAATTCATTCAGACAGAAGTTCAGAGGCATTTAAAAAGCGAAATGTGCCTATAACGGCTTGTAAACACGGTAACTCACATTTAGCAGCGTTTCATTTAGAGGCGTTTGTAATTTAAAAAAAAACAACGCAGCTAAACGCAGCATGTAAAACGCAGCTAAACTGCCGTTTTTAAGCGTCAGTTTCTAGCTGTCAAAAAAACGTTCAGGAGAGGTTGAAAAAGCATCCCGTGTACATGAAGCCTTTATGTGACCTATAAACTGGACAACATACTAAAATATTTTAGGTGGAGGTAAGTAAAAAAAAAAATATATATATATATATATATTGTTGCATAAGTGTTAAACTAATACTTTGTTGAAGCACCTTTTGATTTTTATCACAGCACTGTTTTTGGGTATGAGTCTATCAGCATGGCACATCTTGACTTGCCCACTCTTCTTTGCAAAAACACTCCAAATCAGTATATATATGTGTGTGTGTATATATGTATATATGTATATATATATATATATATATATATATATATATATATATATAAAACAATGTACATCAAGCTGGTATATTATCAAATGCATGCTTTACACAACCAAACTGATTTCAATATGAAAGAGGGATGCATTGTGTGACTCTTTTTGTTAATAGTTTCACTTCTTCAGGAGTAGATGCCTCCAACAACAGTACCCTATACAGAACATAGCACCTATAAATTGGCGACCGTAACACGGGACTAGTGGAAGGGGAGCAAGACACCCAATGGGAAAACCTAAGGGGTGGCGCAAGAGAGTACATGGCTATGATAGAGACATACAAAGTATCAAACACCAGACCTAGTGTTTGCAAGGATAAGTGATGGTCCCAAAGGAAATTGACCTGTGTGGCTTGAGAATCATCACTTATCCTTGCAAATTGTATTATGCCCCATTTAAAGTTTGTGTGCAACTACATAGAGTATACAACATTCTGTCCCACTACCAGGCCAAAATTCAGTAGGGCTGAGTGCTGCTCAGTCATTCACAGGGAATATTATATACTATGAAATAATACAAAGGTTCCTCTAATTTGCCAAGGCAAAGATGCAGGCAGATGACATCGCTATATCCATCTCAGCCAATCAGAGAACACAAAGCTCCCTGTGAATGGCTCAGCAATGCTCAGCCTGAACACAGCTCTGTATACTTTATGTAACTGAGGCTATATGCAGTATATATACTTCTCACAGCCACTGCATCTGTTAGTGAAGGAAATAGAGAGTTCACTAAACCCTGGAGATCAGCTTTACTCTGGTGCACCTGATTCTAAATCCTTACATTTGAAATGGCAGTGGTGGTAAATGTAAGGGTGTGCTTACTTTTTTCCTACATAACATATCTACATTTGTCATGTGGAAAAAGTGTCCAACTCATAACAAATGTACCAAAGAAGCTCTTTCAGGTTTTTATGGGTGCAGAGCGTGGCAGGTTTTTTTTAAACGTGCGTGTGGGCACGTTTTTGCACATGTTTCTGGAACACTCAGGTGTGAATTGGATCTACATGTACCAGACCCATTTTATGTATGACCTGTTTGCGGCATATAATCTTGATTTGTAGGCACTGTTGAATGAGGATCCAATCTTTGCCTGTTAAAGCGGAGGTCCGGGCTAAAAAAAAAAATTAAAAGTCAGCAGCTACACATACAGTAGCTGCTGACTTTTAATATTAGGACACTTACCTGTCCTGGAGTCCAGCGACCGCCGATCTTCGGATCGGAGGACGGGTGCAGCCGCCTCCATCGCGGGTAAGGGAACCCGGACGTGTAAGCAGTACAGCTTCACGCCGGGCACCTTACCGCGCATGCGCGAACTCTGCCGCGCTCTGCTACTGGCCAGGCGGCCAGAAGCAGAGCGGGCAGGGAGGAGGGAGCCGGGCTTCTGATGTCAGCGGCCGCGTCCGCTGGCCAGAGCTCCCGGAAGTGTGGAAAAGGACACCTGTCTAAAGACAGGTGTCCTCTTCCCCCTCCCCCCCGAAAGGTGCCAAATGTGACACCTGAGGGGGGGAGGAATGCAACCAGCGGAAGTTCCACTTTAGGGTGGAACTCCGCTTTAAAATATGTGTAAAATGCAACAGTTTTAGTGGGGGTGTACTTACTTTTTCATATGATTTTTATATAGGACCATTATGCTAGCCTCAATATTATTAGCAGTATACAAATGATTTGCTTTGTTCCCTGTTGGCATCAGTGAGTGGCGTGTCAAATACGGGAGGAGCCAGGCAACTATAAAACACACACTTGAATATCACTGCAGAACACACTTAATTCTTGAAATTGCTTCACTAGGCAATGCATGCAGAACTTGGCAAAGTGGAGCTGTATAGGCATCCTGCTTGAGTTCTGTCATAAACACATCAGAAATGACTGTTTACTGACGATTCACATCAGAATAGCACAGGAATGCACTCTGCGGATTGCATAGTACTGCAATACCATGCAATTCAGTGCAAGCAAAGCACTGTGTTTGTGATCTACGTTTGGAGTGTTGTTAGGATTACATTGACATCGGTAGCAAATCACACGCCCAGTGCGTTTTGAACACAGCGCAGTATATGCGCATGGGATGCGGGTTTTCCACAAAACATTCTGATGTGAACAGGCCATTAGGTCAGATTATTCTAGTTGCTTCTGTTTCTCATTCTCATAAAGTTCAACTTTTTTTTTTTTTAATCTGATTGTGTTCCTCAACAGTAGCTTATTCAACACTTGACATCTCCAGCATTCTAATAGCAACTCACGAGTTACCAGTCATAAACATGTCTACTAATCCTAATAGGGCACAGTATGGAACGTGGCAAAGTTTTCAGCTTCTACTGACATGCTTTGTAGTGTGACAGCAATCTACTGTGCTTCTTCAGCAAACTGTTCACGTTACTTTATTCTTCTGTGGGTTATTTTTATTCACGCTATGCAGTGATACACTAGTGCTGTGTTGTCAATGCCCAAGTGTCATTGTTCTTTAATCCACACATACTTGTTTTGGGGAAAAGTATAATCATTTCATTTCTGTTGTAGAGATGCAGATTCATGAGTCAGATTCTGATGGGGTTCCAGAATCAATTTTAGTAGCCTCCAGATGTGAAAGACAAACCCACGAAGCTATTGTTGTATTTGACATGACATTAACTCCCCATAATATTTGTCCTGCCACATTTGCCTGTAATACCTCCACTGATTAGTTGCTTACGTATTTATATACTTAGACTAGTGTTAATGGGAACATTTCCTCTGTTGGAAATCTCTCAAGTTTGCATACATTGGAATGCATATGTTTTTTCTTTAAAAGTACTGCGCTTCTCAGACATTTGTCTTGACTTTTTCGTATGCGCATAAGCCTGAGTCACACATGTTCTTATAGAAAGCTTCAAAGCAGTACTTAGGGCAAGATTTACTCACACTGTTCTGGCTGGGAAGTAAAAATCATGTTAAAGAGGCAAATTGTAGGGTTTTAGTGGATGCTGAGCCTTTGGCACAATCACATTTAGTGGAAAGGACATCTTCTAGTTTCAAGGCATAGTGTCCTGTTCCTGCCTGAACTTTGGCACAGTCTTTCATGTACACTTGCATGCATATCTGTCTAGTAATTGAATCTAACACAATTAGATCTTTGACTGGCCCATCTCTCTAGCTATTTAGTATACCTGTTCCACAACATTTGTAACCATTCAATTAATCTACTAAGTGCATAAAAACCTTTTTGTATGAATTTTTATTTTGTCATTTTTAAAGATTTTTTTAATAGGGATTTAATAATCTTCCAACGAAAAGGAATAATTGCTAAAACCATCCAATTTATTTGGTTATGGAAGTAGAAACCATTATAGGCCAAGAACCAGAATTTGAGGTCAATTTAAACATTCATACAATAATTTGCATTTTTACAAGTATTGTTAAACTATTACTTAGTCAATGTTTATTGGCACAGCTTATAGCAGGAATGTGACCCGTGCACAATATGAAGGCTTGTTGAGCATTCTAGGACCTCATGGAGGCACCATGAACCCTAACATGCTTGGCCTGTAAAGACTTCTCTACAGGATGTGGTTAACTACTAACAGAAAAAAATACTCCTGCACTTGAGAAGTTGCTATGCCGCTGGTGGAAAAACGTATGTCACCACTGGTTCAACCACCACCTCAGCTGTGCTGCTACTCACAACAGGTCAGGGAAACCCAAGTAAAACTACTCTAAAATGAATAGAAACAGAAGGCGCATTACCTTTGTGACAGTTTATTGTATAAATTATATTCACAATTAAAATGAATGCATCAAGCAAAAATGTATATAAAGTCCACCAGATGCTCCACGCAACAGGATTGAGCTCTGAAGAAGAGGGGACACCCCTGGAAATACATAAGCTTTGTTTGGGCTTTTCATTCCACGACTGATACTGGCTAGCGGATCATGCTGGGTGGAGCATCTGGTGGACTTTATATATATTTTTGCTTGATACAGTAATTTTATTTGTGAGTATAATTTATACTTTTTTTTTTTTTTTATACAATAAATTGTTGCAAAGGTAATGCGCTATGCGGGTGCGCCTTCTGTTTCTTTTCGTTTTTGTGGTCAACTACTTCCTGCTGACTTAATTTTAAAGGGCCAATGACTGAGTCAGTGCAGCAAACCAAGGCGTAGCCTGAATTAACAAACTTTATGTACAAACTAAAACAAAGAGCATGGTAGAGTTTAGCATGGGAAACACACAGAATTAATGGGCAGATTGATACAAAATCTAAATAGATGCAGTACAGTATACTGTGTGTATGTATATATATGTGTATGTGTGCGTGTGTGTGTGTATATGTGTGTGTGCATGTATTTCAAACAATTAAGTCCGATGCGGAACCAAACGACGTGA
>BLSH010009260.1:952358-975412 GCA_018402905.1 Glandirana rugosa | reverse complement strand
GAGTCCTTTTTTACTACATACAATGTCAAATCTCTTAACACCAGCATCGTCATCAATCTAAAAATGGTAGTTGCCTGGCTGTCATGCTGGTCCATTGCCTTCAGTATTTCTCAGGCGCTTGCTTAGAACAATTTTATTCAGTACTTTTAAAGTCATTGACTTAAAAGTTAAAGCCAAAGGCAGACAAATACCTAATATTTCCAGAAGAACAGCAACAGTAGCAGTCTCCCTATATTTGTCTCCGTATTAGTTTTAAGTATTTGTTACCAGGCCCAGCTAGGCCTTGCATATCTTAATCAATATACGTATTTTGCTTCAGAATTTAATCTCTCAAGTATAATAATTTGTTGCAGGAGTGGTTAACTTAAATTTTGAGTGCACATACTACTGCTACGACCACAATTCTCTAAACTGTAACATACATCATTTTTTCCTGAGTAAATACAAAACACAAAGTGCAGTGTCACTATACCAGATGTATATAAATGTATTGTAGTCGCAGGACCTTTCCCTATTAGTTGTCTGTTAGCTAATGTATTTGTATTATTATTTTAGACATCAGATGTTTGACAGCTCACATCATCCATTGCAAATCTAGTAAATGAATAATGAAAATCATTAAAGTTATTATTCCAAATTAGAAGGACTTAAATTCAGTATCATTTTCATTTTTGTGGATAGAAATCACTATAGTCACGTTAGAAGGTGTTAAAGCTGTCAATGGGCACAAACAATGGATTCCAAGCAGAAAAAATGTTGATTGATAAAGCGTAAGGCTAAATCTTTTCATTGCTTCTGCCAATTCAAATCTGGAAAGACTGTTTATTTACTCAAATGTCCCCCAGCTTACCTAATCCTTAGTCCTTTACTATACCCTCCTACAACCTGCACCACTACATTCCAAAGCCATTTCTATTCTCTAGGAGTTTTTTTATTTATTTATTTTGTTTTTTTTTTCCTGTGAAAAATCTGATTGTACCTGATAGCTATAATAAGCCTAAACTAGATTGTTACACTTTGGTAATTACTAGTAGGTAACATTTGGCACTGACATATACATGGAGGAGACTAATACCAAACACTTTTTTTTAAGGACTGGTAAATATAAGAGTAGGTTATTTGATTTTGTCTGTTTGTGTGTGATGATCTTGCATGTTCTACAAACAAAAGGAGATTTCATGGGAGAAGCTTGACAAATTAAAAGAAGACTGCATGCCAGTAGCATATCATCCGCAGGTGAAGTGTGTGCGGGGCATACAGGCCCCGAGTGGGGTAGCCCACTGTGCCCTCCCACATTGCACAACATGGGGAGACACTGGTTCCCTGTCTTTTTTTTTTCTCTAGTTAAGTAGCTGAGTGGGCTGCATATCCGTAATCCCCACCCCTGCTGGGGAAGGAGACCAGTGGGAGCCAAACACCACGGCCGCTGACCACATCTATACTATGTAACCAAAGGGTGCTACTGAAGCTCGTTGGTTTGCCTCATCAACCCAGCCTCATCTGATCCTCATCCATTGGTTGCCTCATCAACCATGCCTCATGCCTTATCAACCATTCCTTGTCTGAACATCACAAGTGCTAGAGCTGCAAGAGTTATTTACGGACATAGTGCTTGTAATCTGGAGGAGACTGGGTGCCTGGGGAGCGGCAGGGGAGAAGATCGGATGAGGTATCCCTTCCTCTCCCTGTAAGATGACAGCTGTCAGTGTTGGGGCACACCTGCTGGAGAAGGAGTCCAGTGGGAACTAAACTCCACAGTTGCTGGCCACATCTATGCTATGTAATCCTTGGGCACTACTGAAGCACCTGCTGGTTACTTGATAGCTGTCATCTCCCAGGGAGAAAAAGGGATGCCTCGTCCAATCCTCTCCCCCTGCCGCTCTGCCAGCGCTCAATCTCCTCCAGATCACAAGTGCTATGTTGCTACATTAATCTTTGCTACAGCTCTAGCATTTGTGACATAGAAAAGATCAGGAGCTGGGGGGAGAGGATCAGATAAGGCATGGTCCATAAGGTAACCATCGGATGAGGCAACCAACTGACCTCGGTAGCGCCCATTGGTTACATAGTGAAGATGCGGCTGGCAGCTGTGGGGTTCAGTTCCCACTGGGCTCCATCTCCAGCAGGTGTGGGGTTAACTATTATATAACCCAGATACAAAAAAAAAACGAATTTAGAGCTCAACAACCACTCCAACATTCTACTCATAATACATGGAATATACACTTTATTAATACACAAATTCATCAAAAATGTATTGCATGTCTATTTCTTCTTAAAGTGTTTGTAACCCTAAAAAATAAAAAAAAAATTCCCTGTTCCCTTATAGCAGGCTAAACAGCACAGTGCTTGTACTGTATAACCTGCTCCTCTCTAAACTGTTAAAAAACTGGCTGATCCTGCCTGGTTCTGCCCTCCCCTTTGTAAACTGACCCTGGTTTATTATGGCAGCTGAGCCCCTGACACCGTGGTCAGTTTACCTTCCTCCATCATCCGCAGCTCTCCTCTGTCACGCTCTGTCCTCTCCCTCCTCCCTTCCTGTCAGGTCTGTGTGAACGGTCTCGGCCCCCCCCTCCTGTTAGTAGTATATTCAACTATAACAAATGTCACAGCCTACCCCTCTCCTTGATCCAGTGATAATGCACAGTGTAATTGTTAATTGAAAATGGAGCCTCTAAATACATTTTTCAGATGTCTTCAGGCCAGTTACGTGTCTCCCAGCCGCTCTGCTACTCCGATCCAGGGCTACAGTGGAGGAGCTGAGCAGCCAGCATGGCGGTCACGTGACCTCCCAGCTGATGTCAGAGGGAGAGCCCGGAGATCGGAGTAGCAGAGCGGCCGAGAGGCAAGTTACCGGCCTGAAGATCTCTAAAAATAAAAAGGTATTTAGAGGCATCTATTTCAATAAACACTTGCACTGTCCATTATCGCTGGATAAAAGAGAGGGGCTGACAGTGAATTGTATTAAGGTTACAAACACTTTAATTTGTATGTATTCAAAGAAGATTATGATTTTTGCATATATTTTGGATATAGCTGGGTGTCATTCTGTGAGAATGGTTACATATGAGGTTGGTTTTTTGGACTTGGTCAGTAGAGTGTAACCAGATTTCAATTTGAAAATCTGTTTCTTTAATCAAGGGTTCACTTGCTGTTAGGCTACATGCTGTCTCATTGTAGTGCATGGGCTTGCCTGACTGGATACAAATTGAATATATTGCGAACACACCCGAGCCCATCCTTACTCCTCACCTCTCCATGGTCTCCAGGCTCCATTGTCAGGCTCTCCCCAGCACCAGACACACAGGGTACTCATTTGGGATCCTTCCACCCAGCCGCTACTCGGTATCCTCCGCTGGTCCAGCAACAACCATAGTACCTCTGCGCTCCGCCATCAGCACCATGCTCCACCTCTCCTGCTCCGCCGTTCTCACGCAACAGGCCGCACCAGGTCAGAGGATTCCCGAGGCAGTGGGAGGGGTAATAGGTTGCTGCGAAGGAACGCACCTCATCGGAGGGGGAGGCAAATGGCCACAGCACACTTGGGTCTGCGCAGAGAGGCCAGGTGAGTGGCTTTGGGTGGCGGGCCCCACAAATACATGCAGCCCCGGCCCAATCCACCCCTGCGGGTGCCGCCCCCGACTGAAGTGCGTTCTAGGCCGGCACCTACCTCGCCTATGGGTAGCGCCAGCCCGGTTTACCAGAAACCCCTGGCCAGCTCCTCAGGATCCTTTGGTCCATGATCTACCACCACACCCCAGACCTTAAGCCTAAAGGAGATTGTACTATCAGATTGCAATGTGCATGCCAAGCTTGAAAGGATGGAAACTTTCAACTACTGTTCTTTGCCGGTAGAATAGAGACAAACTGCTGCTGCAACAAACTTTTGGGATGATGTTCTCAAACTGCTTTTTTGAGTGGAATGTTTGGTTAAAAAAAACCCTAATGTGTGACCTCTTGTAAATGGGGTTGTGAGAGGTTGAATATGCAATTCTGACTTCTGTGTGTAGGAGGTGTAGAGGAAGTATATAAAAATTCTAGCAAAAAGAGAAAATTGTTCACACTCATTAAGTGTATTATGCCACATTTTGCTTGATTGCTATGAACAAGACCTAAACTATGAATGAACAGGGTGCATGTTATCTGCTCCTACAGCAGCTTGCTCACAAATTGGTGCCTAGCAGCTGTGTAAGTTTCTCTTTTTGATGAACTGGAATGCTTATTAGAGTCTCATGCTTTCTTCCTTGTGACTGTTAGTGCATCACTTCTTCCAGGGAGCTATGATCAGTTGTGGAGAAATATGTTCACCATGGAAAAAATTTCAGTGCTCAATGAAACACATTTCTGACCATCTCATAATAGTGTTTATGTTCTGCCTAGACTATCCTCCAAATGCATATGTTCACATTGGCTGCCATATGCTATATTTTGTCTAGAATATAGTAGTCCTCCCTGCCAAAGCAGTCTGGGTGTCCTGGAGTATTTACTATTGTTTGTGCTTGGTATTCATTCTTTACTTATAGTAACAGATGGAAAGTAGGTGTACTATTATTTTTAAACATTGTGCATAGGAAGTGCACTTAGATTTTCTGGGAGTTTTCACACCTGTTATAGAATTCATTCACAGCCTTATCTGTTACGGTTTTATTGCCACCTAGAATCTGGGAGCCCAAGTAACCACAATACAAATTAGAATATCATTAAGCCAAAGAACTTGCAAACTTGCTACTAAAAGTATATTTTTTATAAATATGGTTATTGATGTATGCCCAGAGTTGGCTCTATGAGCTGTCAAATGTCTAATGGAAACTAGAAAGTCAAACATTGGCTTGTGCATGATGTTAGCAAGACCTCTGCCTGTTGATTGTCACAGACGTGCTACTGGCATTTGCTAAGCGTGTGTACAGTGAGTGCTTACTCTTTGACATTTGTTATGTGTTGGCATTTTTGCTTGTATGGTTTGATCTGTACTTTTACTGAGGGTATTTTAAAATCTCTTGGTATAATGGAATATTAATTATTTTTTTATGCCTCTGGAATAGCTGATAATGACCACAAGAGAAGCTGTCTGACTCCCCAACACTCTAACAGTAGTTCTCTTACAACGCAGGTGGCTAGGGGATTGGAAAAACTGGCGGTTGAAACGTCCATCTAGGAACTAACATACAGCCGAAAGGGGCTTGTACACATTGTGTGATCGCGATAATTTGTGTCATGGCTGTGGCCAATATAATGTGACTTGTAGAGTTGACAGGTAGCACTGCCTGTCAAACTTGCCCCTTAAAGATAACATGACAGCAGCTCGTCACAGCACCCAGAAACTAGTGGAGATTGATGTAGTAGCAGTAGGTACTATTGTGGTTTCCAGAGAGATCTTACAAGTATGGTACTGTATTTGCAGAGTTACATTGATCCAAGCTGGACCATTGTAACTATTTAAAAATATCCATACCTGGAATTCCTGTTGAATTGTCTGGATTTTTGTTTTGTGGGTGACCCTGTTGCCGTTGCCTGGCTCAATGAAAGTCAATTTATAAATCAACTTTTGTCAAAGTAGCTGGCCAGAAAATTTTCAACTGAACAGCACCTACATCCAATCAGATACAGGTACTGTCTGAATATTCTAACAGATGTTGGTGCCATTTGGAGGCGCCCAGCAGACCCACATACTACAGACTGCCTGCAGAAAACTACAGGAGGAGGCTAGTCACTCTGCACAAGGAGAAGGAACAGCAGTGGCTGGTTTTCATGACAGGAAACTCCTGTACAGAGACCGTTTCACACTAGATTACTGTACAGATCTGGAAGAAATATACAAAGTACGTTAGGATTCAAGTAATACTCATGCCTTTTGTATATTTGCTGATCCTGGTGTTTAGCTTTAAAACCCCTTAATATATATGGGCATGTTTGCAGTTATAACGATCTACTTTTCTTCTCTTTTGGAGCTCCTGACAGTTCACATTTCTTAACCTCTAGTTTCTTACACAAAAGTATGTTTGACTGGTGGGAGCCTACTGCTAGAATGTATTGCTATGTGATGCGGATGTCTGTAGAGCCTCACCACATGCTCAGCTCACTGCATACTGCTTTTTACATATGCTTGTGGAAACTAGAAGATCTGCTCTATGTAGAAATCATTGTTCATCACCCCTGAAATTGAGTCAAATATACATCAGTAACAACATAACTTTAAAAAATGTTTTTGATTTTAATCACACAAAAATGCTTACTCTTTAGGGCTGTTTTCTTGGTACATCATTGTGTGCAACTCCATTGTTTCTTAATCTGCTCCCCATTATATCTTTGTCTTCCAACTGAGCTTTGCAGTTACCTTGGAGATGTACTAATATTCAGAATTAAATACCATAGAGATGTAGCACAAGATATTTGTACAGGATTGTGCCTGGAGTATAACCATGGGTATAGTTAGGCACTGTAAGTGTAATAAAATGGAGCAAAGTTGAGATGCAGAAGGCAGTCCCCATCTTGGAGTATGAACAGCACAAGACAATACCATCATTCCCAACCTTCTGAATAGGGGAAGTATGAAACTTTCAGCATCAATATTTCTATGTGAAATTATTTGTACTCTCACAAACTAAGTGTGCCTCTGAGTTAAAAAGTGGTAAAATGTGGTATTTAGAGTCTAAATTATCCATCTTCGTCTAGGACCTTCTCAGTAGGAATTTATGTTCAGTTCCATAAGAATTCCATGTGCCTAGATGAACTATGCCATCCTATCATTTCAAAGCCCGTTTAAACCATTTTTCTCAATCGATCATTGATGGACGCAGCCTCTATTCTTGACATGTGGGGTTTATGCACCTTTCACTAGGAGTGGACTAGGCAGAATGTAGTTCAGCTCAAAGCAGACACAGACCCTCCCAGGGGGCAGTCCTCACTTGGCATAACCCCTCCATCCCTGCTCAGCAACTCAGTTTTTTCTGCCTAGTGCAAGGAGTAGGACCTGGCTCCCTGCTGGGATCTGCGGTTCCCCATTCTTTTTTCTTTTACTCAAGATTTCCGATGAAGAATGCAATCAAGTAGCCGGCTGGTGACAGGCTGGATATCCTAGATCCAGTCTCCCCAGTGCGGCCAACAGATGCGAGCCGACCCTTAGCTGCACGTGGGGTCGGCCACGTCAGGCCTCGTTCCGTACGAGGCGGCCAGCGGGTTAAACGTCCCGTCAGCACACCTAGGACCGGGCCCCCGGAGTCCACGTCACGGGTGCTGTGTGGCCGGCAGCTCCCCCTGAACCGGCAGGGTGGCAGGTCTGCCTCGGGTAGCCCCGAGCTGCGCCCATCCAGAATGGTGAGTATGCTTCTCCTTCCCCCTCCCCCCTCCTGTGGGGGGCGGCGGGTGGTGTCTCCCCTTTCCGCGGTATAGGTGTTCCTGCCTACCCTCCGGTATTGCCCCCCCCGGGCTGTAGCATTCCCTGCCTGTCTGCGTTCCCCTGGATGGGCTGCGGGCGATCGGCATGTGGGTTGCGACCGCCATTTTCCTGTAGTCGGCCGCGTGTGTGTAATGGCCACCATTTTGAGGTAGCCGGCCGCTGTGTTCAGCCTCTAGTGCATACGGCGGCCATGTTTGTGTGGTCCGCCGTATCCTGGCCTTAGATTCGCTGGCTGGGTGGGCGGCCCTGTCTCTCTTGGTGCCGGATACAGGCTGGAAGAGCCTCTCTTAACACGTGGGGATCGCAGAGCAGCGCCAGTGGTGGATACAGGCAGCTACAGCAGTACTAGCAGCAGCACCTGGGGCGGTGGGGTGAGTCCTGGGAGCCTCTGGGGCACTAGTGCGACAGCTTGAGGGGCGGTGTGGGACGCACAGTCCGGTGGGTGTCTTCTGGGGTGCGGGCAATGGTGCCTGAAGCAGGTGCTTCCCAGCCAGGGGTCTCCAGTGGGGACCAGGGAGCGCTGGGACCTGTGGTTCCGCTGCACAGTTTGACGGCCATCCTGGAGGGATTCTTCTCCTGGGTAGAGCTAATCCGTGACCGTGGGGTGGCGAGCAAACGGCCACCTCCTCCCCAATCCTCTGGTGAGGACTTGGAGCCTGAGGGGGGCTCCGCGGTGTCGGGGACCCCCCTGGAGCTGTCGGAAGGCGAGCTCGGGGGCCCCTCCGATGAAGAGGAGGAGCTCTCGGGGGCCATCGCGGCTCGTGAGTGGGCTCTGGTGGGCTCATTGGTCTCAGCAGTCTGTGAGACGCTGAATCTGGGCCCGGCTGCGACACAGGGGGTGCCGTACGCTTTTAGGTCGCATAGGCCGGCCCGGACGCCTAAGGTGTTCCCTTATTTGTCGTGCTTTGATCAGTTTGTTTACAAGGAGTGGTGACGACCTCAGGGTTTGTTCACCATGCCTAAACGTTTTTCTGTGCGTTATCCCTTTGAGGATACCCTGTTGCAGAAGTGGAAGTCCCTGACGGTTGACCCGCTGGGGCTCATCTGAACAAAGCGACCACTATTCCGATGGAGGGCTCTCCATCATTCAAGGACCCGGCCGACAGGAGAACTGAGGCGGTGTCAAAGGCAATGTTCCAGGTCATGGGGTCGGCACAGGCGCTTACGGAATGGGCGGCCATTGTGCACCAGGCTTGGTGACTCTCCAGGCCCCTCCGGAACCTGTGCAGATGGCAGACCAGCTGATTCAGGGCCTTAAGTACCTCTGTGATGCGGCCCTTGACATGGCTCCCATGCTGTCCAAACTGTCCATGTTTGCAATCATCATTAGACGTTTGCTGTGGCTTAGATGCTGGTCAGGAGACCAGGCGTCAAAGAAGGGCCTGACAGGCCTGCCGTTTGAAGGGGGTTGCAATCGATGAGATCCTCAAGAATTACACTGGGGGGAAGAGTGCATTCCTCCCGGAGCCCAGAAGGGGCAAGGAGCCCCGGCGCAGGGCGGGCCCTTCCTTCTCTACTCAAGCGTTTTTTTTCGTGCACCACGTGCCTCGAACAAGGTCTCTCAGCCCGCCAAGGCCCCCACGGGGGGCCAGAAGCGTCCCTGGCAGCGTAAAGCCGAAAAGGCGGAGAAGTCCTGCTCCGCATTATGGGTCGCCCCCACCCGCGGTTCGGGTGGGGGGCGGCTCTTGCGGTTCGCGGACCGGTGGACCTCGTGCATCTCGGATCTCTGGGTGCGTGAAGTGTTTTCGTCCGGGTACAAGATAGAGTTCCGCACCCAGCCCCCGGACAGGTTCTTCGCCTCCAATCTGAGGCTTCCCCCGGGGCGACGGCAGGCCCTGTTTGGTGCCGTGCAAGTCCTACTCCATAAGGGGGTGATTGTTCCGGTCCCCTCTGCAGAACATTTCTGTGGTTTTTATTCCAATCTTTTTGTAGTTCCGAAAAAAGATGGGGTCAGGCCTGTCTTGGACCTGAATGCCCTCAACTTCTTTGTGAGGGCGCGGAAATTCAGAATGGAATCTGTCCGCTCTGTGGTGGCGGCGCTTCGTCAGGGAGATTTCTTAGCCTCCCTGGACATCAAGGACGCGTATTTACACATGCCCATATGCGCGCACCACCAGCGCTTCCTGTGCTTTGCGGTGGGGGATCTCCGAATCCACCGAAGGTGGTCTCTTTGTTTCACATCAATGATGGCATTGTCCTTCCTTTGCTGTGTCCGCGCCCATCTCATCCTAAGGAAGTTGCCTTGCATTCCCTGGATGTGGTTAGGGCTCTGCGGGTGTATCTGGCAGCCACGGCCTCGTTTTTGAGGTCCGATGCGCTTTTTGTTGCGGTGGATGGCCTGCGCAAGGGGATGGCGGCCTCGTCGTCCACCATTTCCAGCTGGATACGACAGACGGTGACCCGTGCGTATGCTCACTCTACCAGGGCGATTAGTACTTTCTGGGCTTTCCGACATCAGGTGTAGGTTTCTGAGGTGTGCAAGGCGGCCACTTGGTCCTCGGTGCACACTTTTTCCAAGTTTTACAGAGTTGATGTTGCAGGGTCTTCTGATGCTGCTTTTGGTCGCAAAGTTTTGCAGGCGGTGGTGGGAGGCGCATCTGACACCTCCCGGAGAACTCTTTTGTTGGGTACTGTTGTTGTTGCCCACCCCTCGTTGTGACACTGCTTTGGGACATCCCCACATGTCAAGAATAGAGGCTGTGTCCGTCAATGAATGATTGAGAAAATAGGATTTTTTGATTTACCGTAAAATCCTTTTCTCTGAGTTCATTGATGGACGCAGCACCCACCCACCCCTCTTTTGTTGAGTTTGTGCTGCTTGTTACGAACGGAGTTGCTGAGCAGCACAGGAGGTATTATGCCAAGTGAGGACTGCCCCCTGGGAGGGGCTGTGTCTGCTTTGAGCTGAACAACGTTCTGCCTAGTCCACTCCTGGTGAAACGTGCATAAACCCCACATGTCAAGGATAGAGGCTGCGTCTGTCAATGAACTCAGAGAAAAGGATGTTACGGTAAGTCAAAAAATCCTATTTTCTGAGCACTTCGGTTTACCTGCCTAAGCTTCAGTACTGCGTGGACCTTGAAGGGGACATACCCCGAAAGCTTGTCCTGAAAAATTGTATGTTAGCGCAAATAAAAAACGTATCACGGACAGTACTCCATTTTCTCAGGCACAATTGCACTAATACGGCTACAATCAGCTCAAGCCTGCCTAAGCTTAAAATTGCATTGCAAGTCTCAATACAGTACTGGTTTGTTCAGTGCTTGGATGTTTTATCTGTATGCATTGCCTTTGCTACAGTAAACCTGAGAAAACCATCAGATAACATAATTATATTACGATAGCCTGTGACAATACAGATACTTTGTCTGCACAGACTTTGGTTTGGCCTTCTGCAGACAGTCCCTGTGTTACAAACATCTGACCTACATATATATGACTCATACTTCCAAACGGAGGGAGATAACCGGAAGTGGGAGGAAATCTACCACTAAGAAGGGAAATTCTCTCCTGAAAGAGTTATCATAGGGAAAAGGTGTCCATACTGAAGATTTATCATCAATCCTTGTTTCCACAACAACTCAAAATCCAGTTGTCACAGGGACAGAACGTGAGGTGAAATCTTCTGAACGGGCACAGACAGCAAAACAAAGGTTACAGAATACTTTACTAATCCCAAAGATAAATTGGGAAATTGTTAACCCTTCCCTATGATATCCAAGTCTGGCTGGAGTTACGCTTAAGAAATGTACCTGTTCCAACTTGCATACAAATTCAACGTAAAGGGCAACTCCACTTTCATGGGGAAAGAAAAAAAATAGCAAATTAAGAAAAAATAATATAGCGTATACAATTGCGACACAAGTCATATTGTAATTGAATGTTTCAATCTGCAGCTGTTGTATTTTTTTTTAAATGCAATGCAATATGGCTTACCTGAAGGTGTTCTGTACACAGAATACCCCCCAGAAACATGATTTGCTACTTGTGTAATTGGCTCACCGAATTTCCCAGACATTTGCACTAAGATAAAAGTGAGTTTTCATGCATCAACTGCAACAAAAATTAAATTTTTGGTGAGATACTCCCAATAGGAAATAACGTCTAAAGGGAGGCAGGCCCAGCAGATTTCCTCATTAGTGCCCTGCAGCTGACTGATGATTATGAAACCACTCACATTAGCGTCACTTTCCCACATGGACACAGAGGAACAAACAGTGATTTCTTTAGAATAACAAAAGGTAGGAATCTGCAACAAGGTTTGTTAAAATTCTTGCAAAGTACATAGATCACCTAGGGGGGAATGATTTTTTTCCTCAACAAAATTGGAGTTACTCTTTAGGTCTCATTTACACTGCTGCCGATAAACAGACGTTTAGAGGCATTTGAGTGTTTTTTTTTTTCAGCTGCCCCTGAACTCTCCTCTATTATCCTATCAGTACATTTACACAGGGTTGTTTAAGGTCGTTTCCAGGCAGTTGAGTTTAGAGGCTTTATTTGGAAAGTAAAAAATGGGATCAGAGGCATTTGAAACGCCAAACAGCTTGTAAACACGCTTAAACGCGGTAAATCGCATCTAGGAGCGTTTCGTTTACAGGCGTTTCCATTTAAAAAAAATAAATAAATCAAAACTGCTTCTAGACGCAAACGCGGCATGCAAAACGCAGCAAAACGGATGTTTTAGACGCCAGTTTCTAGCTGTCAAGATAAAACGTTCAGGGGAGATTGAAACAGCGTCCCATATAAATGGAGCCTTAGGAACAAACCTACAGAACCTATCTTGTTTGTAACCCAGGGATTGCCTGTAATAAGAAAATGTTGAAACTTCCTGTTAGTGAGCCTGGTTACATTCTCCTCATTCTTACTGCCCCATTTTTTTACATGCCTTAGTTGGTTTCTGTTTGATAAACGTGGAATATGCCAGTGCATTCACTGAAATCTATAGTGTATTTACTATAACCACATAATCAGTCCTAGATTTGCAACTGAAAAATGGCACCTGATGAACCATTAGATCTGCTGCACTGGTTAAAGCTAATTTACAAAAGATTATAATGCCAGTGCAGTAAAGCGAAGATATTTCTGAGGATGCCTGTGATATGATCTCAAGCTCTGTACAAACTCTAGGAAAGATACTGAACCGTTTACAGGAGAAGGGAGGGAGGATTCTTAGTAATCCTGCCAGTAAACAGATTTTTTTTCTGTTTCTGAAGAGCGATTTTAATTTTACTTCCAGCAGCGGAAAATCATTGTTGGATAAGACTGTTTGAAAGACTGGTATTGAAGAACACTTTTTGAATAAGTTTAAAGCCAATTTAAAGTTTTAGTTTTATGTTTTGGAAAACCTTGAGCCCTTTCATTCAGCTACAGATAAAGACAGCTGCTCTGCATGCAAAAGCAGTGTTTTTTTCTGCAGCAGTCCCATTCACCCCAATGGGCGAAATTTAAGCTCCCTTATAGATGGATATATATATATATATTTATATGTATGTATATATATATATATATATATATATATATATATATATATATATATATAAATGCAACAAAAAAATTCCCTAGGAGCTTAACATGTTAGAAATATAGTAACTGCTTTCACTAGGATGTGTTATATATTGGAATAAAAACTGAGCTGGTATCTTTTATCCTTCCATCAGTAGGGTGGACCAGCATTCCACCAATGTAGGGACATCCGATATACAGACACGTGTTCTACATCAGGGACTAAAACTGACCATACACCAGTAGAATTATTTTTGATTTTTTGTTTTTGGAATGTTCTTAAATTTACTAATGATTGTGATGAGAAAGATCAAAAGAGCAGGATGGAAATTTTTTTTTCTTGAACAAACAAAAAAAGTACATATTTTAACCACTTAAGCCCTGGAAGGTTTTACCCCCTTAATGACTAGGCCATTTTTTGTGATACAGCATTGCGTTGTTTTAACTGACAATTGCGGGGTCGTGCGATGCGGTACCAAAACATTTATGTCCTTTTTTCCCACAAATAGAACTTTCTTTTGGTTGTATTTGATCACGTCTGCGTTTTTTGGGGGGGTTTTTTTGCCGCTATAAACAAAAGACCGTCAATTTTGAAAAAAAAAAAAAAAACATTTGTTTACTTTCTGCTATAATACATATCCAATAAAAAATTGAAAAATATAATTTCTTCATCAATTTAGGCCAATATCTCATCCGCCGGACCCGCTGATTGGCTCCCCCTCTGTCCAATCAGCGCGCGCCCACAGAGGCTACTTCACGAAGCGGCATACAGGTACATCGTTTCGCACAGCTGGGCTTCCTTGCCACAGTAAATGTGCAGAAGGCGGTTCCAGAAGTGGTTAATGAAAATGGTTTAATACGTCTTGGATTCCATAAAAATATCAGGTCTGGAGGAACTTTTAAGCGGCTTTTCAACAATTTGTTGAAGCTATGATGGCAAGAATTACCATTAAAACAAAAACCTAACCATATATGGCCAGCTTTACTAAGGCAGGTCGTACACAGTGCAAATTTCTTTCCTGCAACCATGGTTCAGCCTGCCCATTAACTCTTCAAACCGTGTATGTCTGGCCTATAGTTAAGGAAGGATACAGGTGACAACCCTGGAGTTTACCCCTTAAAAGAAAGATTTGGCAGTGGTAGCTCCTATTTCTCTCTTGACAGCTTATTTTTAACCATTATAGTTACAACAGCTAGGTTATATTATTTGTACAGTAGCTCATACTGACTTTTGTGATATCTAAAGTTTATAATTAGCCTTCTCTTTGTATTATAACCCTCATCTAGACTGCATATTCATTTTTATGCAGATAATTGCTTGCCTGTAGAGGATGCAGGCCTCTGTATGTGTTTGTTACATGTTGAGGATATGAAGGGTTTTTGAAAAGTCATGCTGTTACATCCTATTTCAGGGCAGCTTGTCATACTATTCCCTGTGCTGTATTATGTTCTCATAACTCTCGGTCATCTTTGCTTTCCCTCAAGTGACATTTCTGCATTTGACATCAGCGTACTCGACACTATTGATTTCTGTCTCTGCGTCTCGTTATACATTAAATCCTCAGCAGGCTGCAACCTGCTGTGGAACATACTGTACTGTAACTTTCCTCAAGCCATCTTTCATTCAATGTTTGACAAGGATAAATATGGACTGGTAGAACAGTGTGTCACAAAGTAAATAGAGTCCAGGCGACAGCCACTTAGCCTAGTAACTTTTAGTATTTAGCCTTAATATGTGTAAAGTTTAAATAGTGATATCACTGCAATTATCACCACTTAGCATTAGTTTTTTTAATGATAACCATATGCACTGGAACACACATAAATCTAACCAATGATTGTGTGTTACTGGATGCCAGGTGGGAATTAGAGCCTCTAGCTGCTGAATTGGTGTACAGTATATAAAAAAACAAGTATTAACTGCCTATAATAACTAAAGATTCACAAGGTTTGTAAAAAGTGACAGCTAATGTATCAGGGACCTGCACTAGTCATAAATGATCAATCCGCACCACAGCGTTCACAACTGTCAAGCGTTCCCACAACCAGTGTTAGCTAGCACATCTCTCTAGCCATAACTTGTTTTTTTTTAAATGCTGTCTGTTGTGTAGATGGCAGAGTAGTAGTGAAAGGGAGCCTAAGGGGTCACAGGCAGCAGTAAAAATTTGACAGTAACACACAATGGGGTTAATTTTCTAAAACTGGGAAGTGTAAAATCTGGAGCAACTGTGCATAGAAACCAATCAGCTACCAGGATTTTTTTTTTCATCAAAGCTTAAAGTGTTACTAAACCCACAACAGTAAAATCAGTCTGTATATTCAGCATAGCATGCATGTTATACTCACTGTGTAACTTAAGGGGTTAATCCTCTGCATTGTGTAAAAAGGCTCTTTGATCCTGTATGGACAGACCCCCCCCCCCTTCCTGCTCTGCCTATCTTGGCAAGGCCATAAAATTTAGTGAGGGTAGCCATTCTGCACATGCTCAATTTAGCGTCTATTGCTGGAGAAAACATTTCCTGTTTCAGTTAAACCGTTCAGGTCACATGATGTTGACATCACACATGTGGGCGTGTATACAGGCTGTAGTGGAAATCTCCTAACTCAAAACTGAGCACTAGACAAACTGTGCAGTTTATCATGTGTCCGTGGTATACAGATCATCCAAAAAGGTATATAGGGGCAATATTTTAATGTAAAAAGATTATTTCTAAGCGGTGGGCACTGTGGGGGGCAAATATTTTCATATTTCAAGCAGTCCCCGGGTTACAAACAAGTTGGGGTCTGTAGGTTTGGAAGGTTTCGGAACAGGTACATTTTTTAAGTGTAGCTCCAGCCAAAAAAAAATATTTTTAAGCTTTTTGGATAGCATAGGGAACGGTTAACATCCATGTAACATTTGTTTTGCGGTCTGTGCCCCTGTTCAGAAGATTTCACCTCACTTCCTGTCCCTATGACAATTGGATTTTGAAAAATTTGGGTTGTTGTTGAAACAAAGATTGGTGATAAAGCATCAGTGGAGACCCCTTTTTCCCATAATAACTCTTACAGGAGTGAATTCCCCTTCCTAGGGGGTGATTTCCTCTCACTTCCTGTTGTCTCCCTCTGTTTTGTAAGTAGGAGTCGTTTGTAAGTAGGAGTCGTTTGTAAGTAGGAGTCGTTTGTAAGTAGGAGTCGTTTGTAAGTAGGAGCACAGATGCATGGGTGAGCATGGATGGGTGAGCATGGACGCATGGGTGACCACGGATGGGCGAGGACGGATGAGTGAACACGGATGGGTGAGCACGGACGCATGGGTGACGGATGGGTGAGCACAGATGCATGGGTGACGGATGGGTGGGCACGGATGGGTGAGCATGGATGCATGGGTGAGCAGGGATGCATGGGTGAGCACGGACACATGGGTGACGGATGGGTGAGCACAGATGCATGGGTGACGGATGAGTGAGCACGGACGCATGGGTGACGGATGAGTGAGCACGGACGCATGGGTGACGGATGGGTGGGCACGGACGCATGGGTGAGCACGGATGCATAGGTGACGGATGGGTGAGCATGGGTGATGGGTGGGCACTGATGGGTGGGCATGGATTCATGGGTGACGGATGGGTGAGCATTTGTGATGGGTGGGCATGGATTCATGGGTGACTGATGGGTGGACACAGATGGGTGGGCATGGATGAGGGCGTGGGCATGGGTGAAGCTGGATGGGGGTCCCTGCCTGGCACACAGCGGTGCTGTGGGCACTTCAGATCCTGCCCACAGCACCGCTGCATCTCCTCTCTCCCCCCTCTCCTGTCACACTGCACCGATTGGTGCAGAGAGGGGAGAGACAAGCCGGCACTTCCGCCGGCTTGTCTACATGTGATGCTCTGTCATTTGACGGAGCGATCACGTGGTAAACGGCCGCTCCAAGCGGCCATTTACCATGATGCGCCGGGTCTCATAGACCCTCAAATAATAATATTACCGCGCTACCAACTAATATTGAATAATGAGTGTCAGGATGCTGCTTACACTGGGAAGAGTAACCTCACTATACCCTAAAACATACATAAAATTACAGCAATAGTGAAGCGCAATCCTATATAGAATAAAGAGGTATCTCTAAAATTGTAAAACTGCAAATAAATGAAATAGTAAAACATATACAGTAAATATCCAATGGATACAGTCACCCTTGTGCAAAAAACTGTGCAAAACCACTTAAAATGGTAATGAAGAGTGACAGAGTGATAGATCACTCTTTATAGTGTACAAACATTTTAGTCCATATGAGTTCATAGACTAGTAATGCAACTCTTGATGTTCAAAGAAAACCAGTGCTGAAAAATAAAGTGCTGTATGAAAAGTGATTTAGTGGGATCGCTTTTCTCAAGACGTGATCATAGAGCATAATCCTCCAAAGATAATAATCATGTCCACCTAAGTGTCCTTATTCAAGGCATGCAGTGCCTCAGAGTGCCCGCACACCTCCACCAGGCAATCCTATGCGCTCACCTCAATAGGCGACCCCCACTCGGGTCTAGTATAGCAATCCCCACTGGGGACAATCCTCCACAGGTTCAGGTGCGTGGTGTAAGATGTTGCAGCATCAGTTCATACCATAGAGATAGAAAAATACTAACATAGCGCTGAATCGTTTAAAACCAACAATTTTTAATAAAGTGCAGATTAAAAAGACTCACATAACATTGTGTACTTCCACCGGTACACTCGGGTATTGTGCTTTGTCATATAGCATCCACAATGGGTAATAGAAAAAACTATAACCTCACGGCTGCTGACTCGTGTGTATCCAGTCCACTGTCTGAACGTCACAAAGCTCCTCCCCATAGACCCGGCGGTCACTGATGCTCCCAGGTGCGCGCCCCAGGGGGCAAGCGGGAGTGCGATTCTGGGAGGACGTGTTATAACGTCCTCCCAGAACAATGGGTGCCACTTGTCAGCAAGTGGTTAAGTTGAATCTGTCTGTAAGTCAGAACAGATACATTTTTTAAGTGTAGCTCCAGCCAAAGCAATCATTTTTAAGTTTTTTGGGTAGCATAGGGAAGGGGTAAAACCCCTGTAACATTTTATTTTGCTGTCGATGCCCCTGTTGAGAAGATTTCACCTTACTTTCTGTCCCAATGATAATTGGATTTTGAAAATTTTGGGTTGTTGTGGAAACCAACCTTGCTGATAAAGCTTCAGTGAAGACACCTTTTTCCCATAATAACTCTTACAGCAGTGAATTTCCCTTCCTAGGGGTAGTTTTCCTCTCACTTCCTGTTGTCTTCCTCTGTAAGTAGGAGTCGTTAGTAAGTAGGATGTTTGTTAGCCGGGGTCCGTCTGTATGCCAATTGGATGTGTTTTGAACCAGCAGCCATCCCTATGGAGTTGGTTCACATATATGCGGTGCAGCGGCAGTGCAAATTCACTGCGAATTAAAAAAGAGTCCTGAGTGTTTTCTGAGCACTGCAGTGCAGTTCAGATGCGTTCCCATAGAAGGCAAGAGCTGGGAATTCGCATCTGAAATCGCACATGTCATCATTTTTGAAGTCGCACCCTTATCCGAGCATGCAGCCTGGCAGGCCAGGAAAAGGGTGGGGCCTGCAAACCATACCAGGATACATATCGTCAACATGGGGGGGGTGCTTTGGGGCAGGGGGGTCCCCAGATCCCACCCCTACACCCCCATGTTAATGAGTATGGGGCATATTGTACGCCTACTCATTCACCAAAAAAGTGTAAAAAAAAAAATAAGAGTTTTTGACACTTTATTAAAAAAATAATGTCCCCTGGTGTAGATCCTTCATCAATCAGGACACCCACCGCCACCAAAAAAATTGCTCCGCTCGCACTTAAGGCTCCCGCCGTCTGCCTACTCCTCTGTCTGAGATTTCTTAAATAGCTAAGGGGTGGGGTTGCTCGATGACTGTGCTTTGCTGATTCCCTTGCTTTGCTTTTAAGAATACCAGAGAAGGCCAGTTTAAGGGCTGGTTCACACCACAATAACACACTCCAGGTCCATTCCAGATGCTTTTCTGCATGCAAGTTTTTAATGCGTTTTTCCAGTGCGTTTTCTATGCATTCCAGGTGCTTGTTTTCTTTTTTTTTTTTCCACTATACTAGGGTCCAGTGTGTTTTGATGTGTTCCAGTGCGTTTTAATGTGTTTTTGATGTGTTTTACTGTATTCCATTATAGTCCAGTGCAGGAAAAATACATGTTCTACTTTTTTTTTTCCGGAACTGGAAAGCCCTGAAAATGACTGCACTGGTGTGAACTATGCCATTGGAAACCATATAACCTACTTTCCATGCATTTTTGATGCAGAAAAAAAAGAACTAGACTGCATGTGGTGGGAACTGGCCCTAAATGAAAACAATAGACTATCAGCCAACTCTAATGATAATCTAGGGGCTGATTAGGCTTTGGGTCATACGAGGGAGCATGAGTTTTTGTTTTTTTTGGAACCCTATGCCGATTTGTGTGATCTGTTAATTTTATTGATAAAACTACATTAAATGACCGTTTACCTGACCTTTGCAATCAATATTCTGTGCATATAAGGTGATTTCCCTATTGCTGCTTGAGAAGCAGTGGCAAGTTTTTGTACTCATCTCCTTTAAGTATAAAATGTAAAAATCCAACCTGCACCACTGCTGGGCAACATATGGAATTGTGTGCCTACATTTACAATTATTGAAAATCAGCAGTACTATGAGAAGGCTTGTGTCTTCGACATGGCAGCATTTAGTGACTAGTTTACAAAATGTTAACGTTTAAGAGAAAAAAAATGCTTATATTTAAATAAAGAACACTTTCACGAAGCGTTTTTCTATGACCAAATGCAATATTAGGAAATGTGTATGTGTGTTTCCTTTAGGAACTATGGTTTTCTGATGGCTTTAAAGCTGGCATAAATTTAAAGTGATTGTCTACCCTATAGAGGGATTTTTATCTACAGGTAAGCCTATAATAAGGCTTACCTGTAGGTAAACTGAATATCTCCTAAATCTGTAAGGTTTAGGAGCCATTCCCTCTCCAAGCAGCTGCGGTGTCCTGAGGCATGTGCCGTTATGTCCCGGCAAAGGAGCCCCGTACCCGGAAGCAAGATCCGAGGGAAGACGTCTGCTCCCTCAGAGGGGACTGAGCAGCCCTGTGGGATCTTTGTTTCAAGGTGAGTATTAAATAATGAGCTAGTATTATGCTAGCTCATTATGCTATTATCTTACAGGTTTTTTTTTTTTTTTCACTGGCTAGACAACCGCTTTAAATACATTTTTTTTGGACCTGCCCCTGTTCTAAAAACTTCATTGCACCACTCTTTTACAGGATAGGTCCCATTCGGGACCTTTGATGAGCTGCTTTCCCTTCCCTCATGTATACTGTGCTGCTGCTTTAAAGAGAAGACAGCGGCTAGTGGGGCCCAGATAGTGCCTTCCCTGGTTGATAGGCAAGTATTTTAGCTATGCAAGAGGATTACTCCCAGCCTGTGAGTGGACAATAAAGGAGCAACAACAGACTACTCTACATTTTCTTTGTATGGTGCAGAGCTCCTGATTGGTGCTTAGTACTTGCCTCTCCCTCTCTGTGATGTTCAGTTGTTTAGCGAATACATTACTGGTGTTTTTTTTTTTTTTCTACTTGGAATTTTCTCTTTGAAGTTCGGTTAAAAAAAAGTTGTCTTATGTTCCACTTTAACATATTATTGTGCATGCAGAGGTACACTTCATTCACAATGAGATTATAAAATGGAATGTTTATTTAAAATTGTAGGTCACGGATACTGTATATAGTTTGTGACGTTGTCAAGTTGCTCATTATTGGTTCATGATTTGCTAGGAAGTTATTTGCTTTCAATAGCTTGTCTTTTTAAGTAATCTTCCATTTCTAATTAGACCAGAAATGTTCTTTCTATAAGTTTGTTTAGAGGTAAATCATATTTTTTACATAATGTGAACATGTAAAACATGCTTGATAGTTGAGAACATCTGCAGTAAGATACAGCTTAATGTAGCACGCCTCGTTGCTGTAGCAACATCACTCCAGCTCAGTGCATTCTGCAGGATCAAGACACGAGTCTGTCATGCCTCACTAATAATGTCTGCACTGACCAGATGTTAAAGCTTTCCCAGAGCAGTCAAATTCTCCTGTTTACATTATGTCATGTAAAAATATCAAATTCTTACCTATTACAAAAACCTAAAGAAGTTCTCTTTTCAGGACCTGAATTTTTATATGAATGTTAAAATCTATTTATAGAATTATGCATGTTGGAAACCACACAACAGTTAAGAGGTTCTCCCAAACCCTAACATTCTATCACTTGTTAATTTGAATGCAAACACCCAAAGTGATGGCAAAAGCCACTTTAGGCCTGGTTCACACCTATGCAGTTTGCTTTTGATCTGTTTCTGTGGTGCATTTTGCATTTTATGCCTTTTTTCTTGGCCATTTTTGTTGTTGGGCAGATTGCAAAATGCCAAACTCCGCTAAAACACAGTACATGCTATTCTGCAGCTTCTCTGAAGTCTGTTGAACCAAAAAATGTACCGTTTTGCTTTTAAAAAAGTGCCTGACTCTTTTCAAAAACGCAGCGGGTGAAAAAAACATGGATGTGTCCTATAGGAAACCATGTTAAATGGACTGTAGTGCATTTCTGCAAATGGCACTTAAAAACACATAGGTGTGAACCAGGTGTTTAGTGCCATGCAAAAATTACTGACTGTAGGTAAAGTGTACTAATGCAAATATACCTCCAGTGCAAAATTCTTTTCTGCTTGCTTGCTGAATGACTGTCTTTTTACTGCACCCTAGCCAAGGAATGTAGACAGTCATAAACAGACAATTGTTCCCTTGAACACTTTTATAAATGAGGTTTATTGTATGTAATCACATTCTGTATAATCAAGTAACGAAGAACCTCCTTCATTTTTTTTTTAAATGCATCCTATGTGCTGTAAATTATATTCTAGCATTTCAGTTCATGTTCATATAGTGCATATAATGTATTGCAGTTAAAGCACCAAATGTAGCTGGTCCTTCTGTTATGTCACCCCATTATGGAGTTGTCAAGTATGGCGAAGTGCACAGTGGTGTTGCATGCTTCACATTGTGGGACAGATCCCACTTGTTCTGCATTAATTAAAAAATGGGATATGTAGTTTAACGTGAAAGTATATGATAGTGTATATCTTTAGGTCACTGTTAAGCAATGAAATTGGCCCATAGCTTCAACATAATAGGGTGTTTTACATCTTTGGAAATTCACTTGATGTGAGCTTCCTTTCACTGCTTAGAGAATGGGGAAAATCCAAAATGGCCTCAAAGGCAGTATTCAATTTTGGAATCAGTATGTCCTTAAACTGTTTGTGGAAAGATTATGAATATCAGTTGGGCCCTTGGTTATGAATGGTTAGAGTTGCGGTAGCCATGTGTCCAGTTAACCCAGTCTATTTTAATTTGGTCTGTGCTGAGTTGTCCAGAAGAATTTTAAAAAATCACCTTGGTGGGAAAGAGATCATCTGGCCCTTGAGTTTCAGGATGACTCTCAAATAAACATTGTTCCTGCTATGTCATTTCACAAGGTTGTCTATCTGGGACCACAAAGCCTGGAGTTTGCTCTTATGTTCTTTAACGCATGTTTGGAGTTCTGTGGCCGAGGTGAGAGTGCTGTTATCGAGAGAGGTAGTATTGATTCCACTGCATCAGTTCCATCATGAAAGTCCCATAGGCTCTCTTACAGCTCCTCCAGGTCCTTTTTCTGTGTATTTTTCTATACATGAAATATTCTCCAGAACCCATTTTGTGGGGAAAAGCGCAAAACTTTTTTTCAAGGAGCCGATGAGCTGGGAGTCCTCCACCTCACAACCTAACTGTAAGGAGTCTAATTGGCATGGAATACTGGCATGGTTCTGGTGTCTCAGAGAACAGGCAGATAAAGAAGCATCAGAGTCACTATGCTTGGGCACCATATTAGGTGGAACCCCGTAGTTATGTTACTTGGGAGTTCTCAACTATTTCCCATGACGTTGGAAAAGGACGTCCTAAGGTCGGTGGGTGGATTATACCACGGGTTCGTATCACTGAGACTACGAAGAAATAGACGGACAAGAGACTCTGTGGTCTTGGTACGGTCATAAGGTACGGTTAATCTGAGGAATGTCAATC
>BLSH010009260.1:921499-935309 GCA_018402905.1 Glandirana rugosa | reverse complement strand
TCCTTCCTTCTTTCTTTCTATCCCTCCCTCCCTCTCTCCCCCCCCCACACACCTGATGTAAGCAGGGACTCTCCTGAGGACATCTGGTGGCAGGCGACATGGCAAGTGAAACACTCGGGGCTCCCACTGATTCTGCTTTATGGTGAGTTGAATGATTTAATTTTATATTACAATGTAATAATAGAAATAATGTGCTTCAATGATCCTAACACCATACCAAACGTGGAGTCGGGATGATTGAAACACTAACACCAGGTGTTTGGAGTATCTTTATCTGCTGATTTTGAAACTTTCTGGAATACACGTATTGCTATTGTGGTGTAGGATCTGGGCCTGCTTTCCCTCCATCCTTCTTTCTTTCCTTCCTTCTCTTCTCTTCTCTCTCCCTCCCTCCCTATCTTTCTTTCTTCCTTCCTTCCTCCATCCATCCCTCGTTCATCTCAGACTCAAACCACACCCTGTGTAAGCCACTCCCACTATCTAGGTTAAACCACACCCATTTTTCACTGCGGCATGATTCGCACGACTCTTTTCTTTGGACTTGAGCCCCTGGTCTTTTTCCCACCTAGCAATGCCCCTGGCCCAAAGTGTCAATATTTTGTGTGCCCGTCGTTATTTTCCAGCACTGCCTTAACCCTCATGGGCATGGAGTTCACCAGAGTTTCACACGTTGCCATTGGAGTCCTCTTCCACTCCTCCATGACGACATTGCGAAGCTAGTGGATGTTAGAGACCTTGACCCACAAATGCTCAATAAGGTTTAGGGCTGGAGACATGCTTGGCCAGTCCATCACCTTTACCCTTTACAGCTTCATTAGCAAGACAGTGGTCATCTTGGAGGTGTGTTTGGGGTCGTTATGTTGGAATACTGCCCTGCTGCCCAGTCTCCGAAGGGAGTGGATCATACTCTGCTTCAGTATGTCACAGTACATGTTGGCATTCATGGTTCCCTCAATGAATTGTAGCTCCCCAGTTCTGGCAGCACTCATGCAGCCCCAGACCATGACACTCCCACCTTGCTTGACTATAGGCTTGACACTTCTATTCCTCACCTGGTTGCCGGCACACATGCTTGACACCATCTGAACTAAATAAGGTTATCTTGGTCTCATCAGACCACAAGGCAGGGTTCCAGTAATCTGTCTTTAGTCTGCTTGTCTTCAGCAAACAGATTGCAGGCTTTCTTGTGCATCATCTTTAGAAGAGGCTTCCTTCTGGGATGACCGCCATGCAGACCAATTTGATACAGTGTCTGAGCACTGACAGGCTGACCTCCCACCCTTCAACCTCTGCAGCAATGCTGGCAGCACTCATGTCTATTTTCTAAAGACAACCTCAACTTCTTTGGTCAACCATGGCGAGGCCTGTTCTGAGTAGATCCTGTCCTGTTAAACCACTGTATGGTCTTGGTCATCATGCTGCAGCTCAGGTTCAGGGTCTTGGCAATCTAGGCCATCTTTATGTAGAGCAACAAAAAAAACTCTTTTTTTCAGATCCACAGAGAGTTCTTTGCCATGAGGTGCTATGTTAAATTTCCAGTGACCAGTATGAGAGAGTGCGAGCGATAACACCAAATTTAACACACATGCTCCCCATTCATACCTGAGACCTTGTAATACTTAAGAGTCACATGACACCGGGGGAGAGAAAATGACTAATTGGGCCCAATTTGGACATTTTCACTTAAGGGGTGTAGGCACTTTTGTTGCCAGCGGTTTATAAATGAATGTGTTGAGTTATTTTAAGGGGACAGCAAATCTACACTGTTATACAAGCTGTACACTCGCTACTTTACATTGTAGCAGGGTGTCATTTCTTCAGTGGTGTCACATGAAAAGATATAATAAAATATTTACAAAAATGTGAGGAGTGTACTCACTTTTGTGAGATAGTTTTATGTGTGTGTCAGGCAGGTTAGGAGTTGGCATTCTCACATCCTTCTGGTTCTAATGTCCTTGTATGCCAGGTTGCATTTGGTATTTCCTCACCCCCTGCCCATTTCTTTTTATAAAGAGGTTTTGGATCACCCCACCCTCTCCTATCAAATGATTCAAGGTTACTACCCTTTTTTTTTACGTTTCTATCTAATGAGAGAGGGCTCTCACATCTACAGTTAAAGTGATTATAAACCAACTTTGTTTTTTTATAGTAAAACAGCAAACATGTTATACTTACCTGCTCTGTGCAATGGTTTTGCACAGAGCAGCTTGATCCTCCTTTTCTGGGGTCCCCTGCCTGTGCTCCAGGCCCCTCCTCTTCGAGTGCCCCCAGGGAAAACTGCTTTCCATGGGCGCACTCGTACATGCTCGCTCCCAAGCCGCCAAGTCTGCGTCTACTGACACAGACCTGTCTCACGGCATTTGATTGACAGAAGCAGGAGCCAATGGCTGCCACTGCTATCATTCTGCCCAGAGAGGAGGGAGATGGCGACGAGTGCTCTTGTGCGTGTCGCTGGATCGGATCAGGCATGGGTAAGAATAAGGGGGGTTGGGGGTTTAGGGGGCACAGAAGGTAAATAAAACTTGAGGATTGTAGTCATTTTTGTGGACATATTTTGATTTGTCCAAGTTTCCTTTCTCTGCTGTCAAGGGTTAAATATGCTGGACTTAGGCCTTTACCTCAGTAATCATTGCGTAATTTTGACCACCCTAGCTGTTGGCTCAAGCTGTTTTTCTTCTGTTAAGGCATTTTGGTATTCTACTTGTTTTCTTTATGATGGATGATATTAAAAAATTATTAAAGTCCTGTGTTCCTCAATGGACAATAAAGCTTTTTGTACTCATCATGAAAATCTTTTTAATGGAGTCCATTGTTTTTGTTAGCCTTATGTACTGTTTGGTCACAAAACTGAGGCATGATCGTTGGAGGGAATGTTATACAGGAGCTGGCTTAGTATTTTTTGTTTGCCTGTATCTTGATCTCCTGTAGGTTTCAGTAAAACCCCAATGTCTCTCAATTAACTTCATGAAAAATGTTATACGATATGTACAAAAATCATATTTTTTTTCAACTACAGATAAATAATTAAGACCTAAACCTGATTGCTTGTGCTGGGGATCCAATTTATCTTTGTAAGCCTGGATTCACGCCTGTGCATTTTTAGTGCTTTTTGCATTTTGCAGATTTGCACTACAGTACATTTAACATGGTTTCCTATGGAGCACGTTCTGTAGTGCAAATCTGCAAAATGCAAAACACTAAAAATGCATAGGTGTGAATCCAGCCTAACAGAGATTTTAGTGCATCCACAGTGTATTTCAAATGTTCCTACAAACTGTCGGTAGAGATTATTAAATGTGCTTGGAAAGTTACAGTGATGTAAACTATTCCCAGGAACTCATTATGTGGGTTAAATGTCTTCCATGGTAAATGGCTAACAGCAGAATAAAAGCCATCCCCATCAGCTGACATGAAATTAGGAAGAATGCTGGCTTATGAGGTCCAAATTGAGGATTTTGAACCCAGAAAAAGAAAATTGTGTTACACTTGCTGGCTATATTTTAAACCGCATTAAGCTCTCCATATTTATGATCTTATTGCTGTTCCCTATGCTAGGGACAAACCTTGATGAAAACAGCTAAGAATGTTTCGAAAGAACTTGAAGCCAAGATAAGTAATTGTGCAAAGCTGCCTGTGAATGTGCAGTAATGCTAGGAAAGAACATCTTGATTAGGTTAAATGTTGGATAATCTACAGCAAAGACCAGGAAACGCAACAGATTGTGGAGCAGATTTACTTGTTAACACATATAAGCAGCCGTCTTTTCGCCAGCAATTTGATAAGAGACTAGAGACTCTATCTCTATTCATATATGAACCAAAAAGCCTGTGCCTTATGAGATATAAAATAATATCAATTGCCTGGTTTTAAATAGTTATGACAGTATGTTGCCCTATACACCCATACCTTACATGTTTTACAAAAAAAAACAAGGAATATCAAATACACTATATTCTAGTAGTAGTTAGGCAGCTACAAGAAATCTTATGACTTAGTGTCGGTTTCTGCAGAATGTTTTAATTTTTTACAGACATTTTCTTTTTGATATGGTTTTGTTTTGCACTTTTAGTTCTTGTTAAAGTAGACCTGAACTCAAAACATGAAGGTTTGCTATGTTACAGGAAACATTTGGAAATGGTGTTTGTGTCAAAGCTGTATACAAAAATAAATGTACATTTTTTAGCAGTGCACTTCCTAGTATGCAAGGCTACCTACATACTCCTATGCTTTACAGCAGTGGTTCTCAACTCCGGTCCTCGGGACCCACTAACAGGCCAGGTTTGCAGGATAACTGAAATACATCACAGATGATATCATTTGCTGCTCACTGATTGCACTATTCTAGTCTGCATCTCCCCAAGGTAATACTTAAAATCTGGCCTGTTGGTGGGTCCTGAGGACCGGAGTTGAGAACCACTGCTTTACAACATCATTGCTGGTAATTTGCAATGTAAATTAATTCACTGTTGCCTCATACTGCTAGTGTCATGAGATTTAGTGATGTTCCCTCGCGGTTCTCTTCTCTGGAGGCTCTGACCAGAGGAAGCAAAGCCCTGCTTCTACCTAGATGGCCACCTCCATACAGAGATACAGCGCAGAACAAGGCATGGTAAGTCAGCAATGGGCCTGCAAGCAAAACTTGTGAATAGTAATTTACCCTCTCCCTGGGCAGATCTTCCACTGTTCACCTCCTCTTAAATATTTTACTATTCAAAGATTTCATAATAATAAGCAGATGTTAAAAAATAACAAAGTAGTCCTAAAGGCTCATGGTTTTTTACCTTCATGCATTCTATGCATGAAGGTAAAAAACCTCCTGGGTGCAGCTTCCCCTCAGCCCTACTCTATACTTATCTGAGCCCCATCTCAATCCAACAATGTGCATGAGAGCAGCGGCTCTCCCGGGTATCTCTTTCCTCATTGGCTCCTGCTGCTGTCAATTACAGCCAGTGAGCCAATGAGGAGGCTCAGGAGCGAGTCTGCTCAAGTACCTCCATCACAAGAGGCTTGGTATTTGAGGCACTCGACAGAGGGAGGAGTCGGGACCGCCAGCAGGGGACCCAAAAAGAAGAGGATCAGGGCTATTTTGTGCAAAACCATTGCACAGAGCAGGTAAGTATAACACGTTTGTTATTTAAAAAAAAATAAAAATCACTTTAATGCAGTTGTGTATCTTTGTCTTTTCAGGTTTTTTTTTCAGTTTCAGTTACTTTCAAGTTGTCAAGTATAGCAAGCTGAAACATTTTCAGTAGGGTTTGATATTGTTTAAGCATGTGGGGTTGTAGTGGATGTGGTATACCCAGGATAAAGTAAACAAGTTATTTAAAGTGTTCACCTTTTCAGAAAAAAATGAAAAGGTGAACACCATACAAACCACTGAACACCCTACCCCCCCCCCCCCTTTCCAGTCCCCGCTGTACTGATCTCTGTGGGTGTTTAGCTATTGGTGGCCACGCAGCCAGTGCAGTGGTACTGCTCTTCTCCCTCTTCTGTCTGCATGGCTTCTGGGATGGATCATAGTGATTCTGAATGGTCGATACTGGCACAGAGCATCACTCAGATTTGTCCCAGAAGCTGTGCAAAAAGGAGTCGGAGAAGAGCAGGTATTTCAAATCCCCAGTGTTGCACCAGCTTCAGAGGCACTGACAGCTCTTCACCCATGGAGGTAAATACATAGAGAGACTGAGGGGGTGGTGAGACTGTTCACTTTTATATTTTTTCTAAAAAGGTGAACTGACACTTTAAAAGAAAATTTAATGAACGTTGTAATTGGTATTGAATCAAAAACCTCAACCATGTAAACGGCAAATCAAAAAAAAAAATTGTCAAATACTATTGACAATTTAGATTGGCATTGGATTAGGAAAAAGAAGGGCTCCATCCAGCTTTGTGGGCTTTAGAGATCCAGTACCTGTGCTACTTATGCCATTGGCAAAGAAAAAAGTTAATTTAACATTTGCTGTTATAATCTAATAACCTTGTTCAAGCGCTGGACAGAAGCACAGGATTCATTTACCTTTTATAGTTATGGCATCTTTGGGTTTGATCTAAAAGAATTATCCTCAGCTCAGTATGTATGGTTGATTTGTTATCATTTTTTGCCTGAACTGAAACCAATGCTAACATATTTTTTATGGCTGGAATGAAAACTGAAATATTCTGGTTACTTCATGCCTTATTTACTGTTAGGTTCCCTTTTCTGTATTTTAAAGAATCATATGTCAACTATACCTGATTTTCAGTTATTACATATTTCTTTCTCGGACATCACGGGACACAGAGCAGGCTATATATTCATATACATACTGGGTTATGTGCCACGTATAGGTGAATGGACACTGGCAATCAAACAAAAAACTAACAGGAAGTTCCCCCTCCTATATAACCCCTCCCACACTGGGAGCACTTCAGTTTTTTTGCCAGTGTCTTGAAGGTGGTTGGTCTTTTCTACAGCTCTGTGGAGCTTCTATGCTGGTTCCCACACAGGTTCTTTTTAGAATCAGGGACAATGTTCATACCGGATCCATTTCAAATGGCTATTAAAGTTAAGATAAATAGTACTTGGGCCTCACTAAGAAGACAGAAGAATATTGCATGGTTTTGCCTGTAATGCGACCACACGCTAGACCCCCTGCATACAGGAAAGCCTGGAATTCCAAAACCAAGCTCCTGCAGGGTGCGGTACAGATCCAAGGGAGTGGACCCTCATACTATAGGGTACCCGGTTCTTTGAGACAAAGCACGCCGTGATGGGTGAAGGCTGGGCCTGCAATCTCTTCCACGCCCTGTGGTGGGAATGGTGTGTAATCCCTAATGAGGATAATGTTACTGAACCCAGCTTGCTTCCTGCAAACAGAGGAAAAGGTTTGTTTAAAATTTCCCCTTTTGCCTGCACTTTTATTCTCACCACCAGAGGGCCACAGTAATTTTTAGGTTTTTGCCTGATGCTTGCAAACTGGCTTAAAGGCATGGTTGCTAAAAAAAAAAGCATGTTTGCCTAAATGAATGTTGACACGTGAGTTTGGGGGTGGGCAGCTAAGTCAGGCTAGGCAGGAAGCTGAATTGGGGGATGTGGGCCTCGGAGTGCATGCACTAGCAGCCAGGGCTTCCAAGAAGCACACGGGGGGAGCTTCCTGTAATAAGGCTAGAGGCACAGATGTGTTACCACAGCCCGTGCTGAGGCTAGTCGGACCACTGCTGCCATTGCTTCCCCTGGGAGACCAGAAGCGCCCGGGCAATCTGAGCCGCTGCAAATATCTTGTATTGTAGCTGATCCCTCATCTGTTTTCCTCAGTCTGTTACTAAAGATTACCTGTCGGCAGCCTTGCTGGGCTTAGAGGCCAGGATTGCTGTATGATTGCTTCTACCACACAGGGTACCAAGAAGCGTGACAGGTCTCCTTCCCCTAATTATATATTGACGTGCATCCACGCCAGGAATTGAAGTTATTTATGTCGGCCGCTGCTGGACAACTATATCCCTGACAGGATATAAAAAGTGTTTATGTGACGAATAGCACTGACCTAAATTTTTAAAGTACATTTTTATACGTAAAATTAATATATAGTGTTAGTGCTATACAATTATATAACATACAAAATGTGACTTGTGCCTAATGCAATGTGCTACTAATATTATAAATGGGGTTGCACCAATACCGATACTAGTATCGGTACCGATACTGAGTATTTTCAGAGTATGGCTACTCGTGAAAAATGCCCTGATACTGGAAAACGGTACCTTCGGTCTCGGTTCTTTCAGTTGTCAGTGGGAATTCCCCGCTAACAACTGAAATGTAAAGGAAAAAATGCCTGCAATTATTGGTTGTTAAGGAACGGGGCTGCCGCTTCCTTAACAACCAATCATGTGCCCTGGGATTCCCCCTCTCCCTCCCCCCCCCCAGCTGTCACCAAGCTCGGGCGACCGCCCCCCTTTAACCTGATCCCTGTACCCCCCTGACGGCAGCCCCCGCAGCAATCATCATTGGCCGGCATCCCTCCTCTGCTGCTCCCTTGGGCTTCAGGTGCTGCATGGGGCTTGTGGGGGATCCAGATGTGTCCCCCTCAACACTCAGATCACCCCCCATACCGGCTCCCGCACCCCCTCCCTCCATCGCCGCTCCAAGCGGCATCCCTCCTTCCCCTCCCACAGCCTGCAGCTTCTGCCTGCATTGAGCTGACAGGCTGGGGATCGCGGCGGGGGTAGAGGAGGAGCGGTGCAGGTGGGGGTGAAGTTAGGGCTTGGGGGGCTTGGTAAACGTGTTTACCAACCCCCCATGGTACAGGGGCGCAAGCAGTGATCACTATAGATTGCTGCTATATGTCCCACTGACAGCTGATAATAGTAACCGCGAGTGTTACTATGTATCAGTCTGTCATTTTACCAATGAATGAGAAATTCCTCATTCATTGAATTAAGTGCTGCAGAGAAAAGGGACTATATTCAGTTCCTTTGCTCTGTCTCAAAATAAGAGATATGGGGGTCTGTTGAGACCTCTGATATCTCACAAAAGACCCCCCCCCCCCCCCCAGGTCCACGCGCACTCACCCCTCCAAGGTAAAGTATTGGTACTCTTACTCAGTGACACAAAAGTGGTATTGGTGCAACCCTAATTATAAACTTATTACATAGCATACAAAAAGATAATTATGCCAAAAGTTGGAACACACACTGGAGACTCTGCAGGGACGTAAAACCGGTCACACAGCCTTCGTCATAAGGCCCTTTTTAAAGAGTTTTAAACCGTTTTAAGTGGTTTTAATCGTTTACCCTCATGCACGGCAGTGGGAGAGGTCCCCCCAAAGAGACCTACAGGCTGTTTTGACCCATTTTGCCGTATGGTAGCTGCGTCCAACACTTCTGGTGAGTGTGATATACCTATGGTGTGGATTCACAGAAGTCACGTATACACTGAGCACAGGAGCACAAAGCACTTTAATAGAGACTTTAAGTTTGCACAAAGTTCACTTTTGGCATAATTATTTTTTGTATGCTATTTAATACGATTATAATTAGTGGTGCACCGAATGGAAATTTTGGTACCGAAAATGCACTAAGCCGAAAACCTGAAACCGAAAATGACAGTTTTAAAAAATTTTTTTGTTTTTATATACAATTGTCATATGCAGCCTACCTGTGCCTGGGCACTGATAGCAGGCACTGATTGGCGCTGATAGGTGGCACTGATTGGAAGCACTGATAGGTGGCACTGACAGGTGCCACTGGATGGTACTGGCAGGTGCCACTGGATGGTACTGGCAGGTGCCACTGGATGGTACTGGCAGGTGCCACTGGATGGTACTGGCAGGTGGCACTGATTGGCACTGACAGGTGACACTGGATGGTACTGGCAGGTGGCACTGATTGGCACTGACATGCGGCACTGGATGGTACTGGCACGTGGCACTGATTGGCACTGACAGGCGGCACTGGATGGTACTGGCAGGTGGCACTGGCATGTGGCACTGGTTGGCACTGGCATGTGGTACTGGATGGCACAGGCAGAATAGATTATAAGATTCACAATGCTTGTACGAGCCGCTCTGTGCATGAAACTGTCAGCTAATTACATTGGAATGCAGAGAGAGAGAGAGAGAGAAAGCTGTCAGATTTTCACACTGATATCGGAGGTGGGCGGGGCCGAACAGCTAACACCCACCCAGCCCCTGTCCCATTGGCTGGCGTTTGATAGGTGTTTGGTCCCGCCCACCTGCACAGAGTGGCTCGTACAAGCAGCATGCTCTGTGCATTGTGAATCTTCCCATCTCCCGCATCCACTGCGGGGTATGTGATGCACACATACCCCGCAATGGACCGTACCCAGGGCCGACCCCATCCCCTTTTTGGTATCGGCCTGTTTCTTTGTTTCGGCCGATACCGAAAATGACAATTTTTGGCGGTCGAAATTTTGGTGCAACCCTAATTATATTAGTAGCACATTACATTAGACACAAGTCACATTTTGTATGTTATATCATTTTATAGCACTAATAACACTATATATTCATTTTACGTTTAAAATTGCTCTTTAAGAATTTAGGTCAGCGCTGTTCCTCACATCACCAGGTCTCCTTCCCCTAATTCTCCGATTTTGGAGCGAGAATGGGTTGATGAGGGAGAGGAGGTATCTACAGGGGATCTGGCCGATTCTTTTGCAGACACTTCTGCTTCAGAGAGTCCTGAGCCAGAAGAATCCCAAGGACACATGCCTCTCAATCTCAGAGGCTGCTGATCCAGGTACTTACACATAAGGTACTTGCAGCATTCAGGTACCACCGGTGGAGAGTCCTGTGAATGTATATTCCTCCTTTGGGTCATTTAAAATACCACAAGGTGCGCAGCAGGTCGCTTTGCGCTCTTTCTTTGAGAGGGTGATATATGCTGATTGGGTGCACCCAGACAGATTGTTTATTCCTTCCAAAGGGTTTTCTGTGTTATATCCTATGGAGGAAATCTTTTTGAGAAGGGGGGGTACCAGCTGTTCATGCAGCAGTCACACCCCTAAGTAAATCCCTGATCTGTCCTGTTGATATTACCCAGGTGTTAAGGATCCTTCAGATAAAAAGCTGGGGTCCTTATTAAAGTCTTATTTTTCCTTGGCTGGGCATTGGTGCACTTTTTTAGGCTGGGTTCGTGCCTATGCATTTTTGGTGCATTTTGCAGATTTGCACTGCAGTCCATTTATCATGGATTCCTATGGAACGCGTACCGTGGTGTGGGCCTGCGCAAAGCGCAGGGTGCTAGGGGTACATGGGTGTGAATCCAGCCTTAAGGAGTTGGGTCTCAAGCATAGTGTATGGTTGATCTGCAGGAGTTTATTTGTTTTTACTGTGCTGAAGCAGCATAGAGGCCGCATTGGATGCATATGTGCTTGGCTCATCCTGCATGGGCCCTGTTGCAGTTCAACAGGGGCATGCTTGCAAACTGGCTTAAACGCATGGTTGCTAAAAATGCATGTTTGCCTAAATGAATGTTGGCGGGAGCATGTGTTTGCTTAAATGCTTGTTTGCTTAAAACACGTTTGTTAAAATATGTTTGTTGAACATGGTTGCTAAAACACATATAGGCTCAGGTTGCATAGAGACTTAAGTTGCATAGACTCCTGTTGCATATAGACACGACTTGTGTCTGCATGGGCGCATGTCTGCATGGGCGCGTTTCTGCATGGGCGCATGTCTGCATAGGCAGGTGTCTGCATGTTGCAAGTTTACATTGATGCACTGTCGCATGATGCATAAGCACACATGATGCAGAGACACCTGATGCCTATGTAAGCAGGTTTTGCTAAACATGCTTGCTTTCTTGCATAAGCACATTTTGCATAAACACATGCCTGCTTCCTTAGGCTCTTTTTGCATAAACACATGCCTGCTTGCTTACTACTCTAACCTATTTATGGTCCCAAAGCCAAATGGGGAGGCAAGGCCTATTCTGGATCTCAACGCCCTAAACCAATTTCTTGCCGTACGGCCGTTCCGCATGGAGTTAATCCATTCAGTGATTGTCTCGCTCCAGGAAGGTGATTTTTTTGGCATCAATAGACATCAGGGATGCATATTTGCATGTGCCAATTTTGCTACCTCTTCAGAGGTTTTTGCGTTTTGTGATAGAAGAATGACACTACCAGTTCTGGCTCTACTATTCAGGATCACAATAGCTCCCTGTGCTGGGCCTTCTAAGGTCACAAGCGGTCCTAATAGTGGGATACCTGGACGACCTCTTGCTCAGAGATCAGTCTCGGTGCAGACTCAAGCAGAATGTGACCCTAAAGCAGGGGTTGTGCCATGTATGTAGAGAAAATCCTTACTAAACCCAGTTCAGTCTCTGGAATATCTAGGTCTACAGCTAAATACAGTCTGGGAAAGTGTACTCTTACCACGGATAGGAACAGCAACCTCAAGGCTCTGGTAAGCCAGGTGAGGATGATGAAACACTCTTCAGTTCACCTCTGTGTTAGGCTGCTAGGGAAGAGGGTAGCCTCTTTAGAGGCAGTTCCCTATGCAGTTTCACTCCAGGGCACTGTAGCGCAACATCCTGGCAGAGTGGAACAGACAATTGCAGATTTTAGATTCCTGCATGTCCTTTTCTCCCAGGGCCCGATGGAGTCTCGTCTGGGGGTTGGTAACCAGAATCTGTCTCAGGGCAGATCTTTTCTTCCAGTATCTTGGAAGATTGTGACCACAGTTGCCAGTCTTATAGGCTGGGGAATGATCATGGGGGACTCCACGGTCCAGGGGAGATGATCCTTGGTGGAGCAGAGATTGCCCATCAACCTCCTAGAGCTACGAGGCATTTGGCTAGTGCTGAAGTATTGGACATCCAGGTTGCTGGACTACTTGGTAAGGGTACAGACCGACAAGGCCACCGCGGTGGCTTATGTAAACCATCAGGGTGGCACTAAGAGTCGGCACCCAAGGAAGTTGCAAGACTCTCTGAAGTTCACATTCCAGACGTGGAAAAATTGGAAGGCGGATTTCTCAGCCGCCAACAGATACAAGCGGGAGAGTGGTCACTGCATCCCAAAGTGTTTCTGGAAATTTGCCTGCGCTGGAGACGCTAGAGGTGGATCTACTGGCATCCCGATTCAACAACAAAGTCCAGCAGTTTGTGTCTCAAGCAGGGGATCCTTTGACTATAGGAGTAGGTGCTCTGGTGATTCCATGAGCCCAGTTCTCCTTGATTTATGCCTTTCCCCCAATCTCTCTGCTACTGCATCTCTTGCGCAAAATTCGGGAGGAGGCGGCAACAGTCATTCTAGTGCCACCACATTGGGCCAGGAGGCCTTGATACCCAGAGACAATGAGGTTAACGGCTGGTGGGCCTTTGCAGTTTCCGGTCCGACCCAATCTACTTTATCAGGGTCCTATATTCTACCCGAATTTACGCGCGCTAAGTTGACGGCATGGTGATTGAAGCCACGTAATTGAGAGATCCTGGAGTTTTCGGGCCCTGTGTTGTCTACAATGGTAAACTCTAGAAAGCTAGTCACCAGGAAGATTTATCACAGGGTCTGGAAGGCTTACATTGCATGGTGTGAGGTCAGGAAATGGCATCCCTGCAAGTATGTGATTGGAAGAATGCTAGACTTTCTTCAAGCTGGAGTAGACTTGAAGCTGGCTTTGACTACAATCAAAGGACAGGTTTCTGCCTTGTCCATATATTTTCAGAAGCCTTTGACTTCTCGCTCCTTGATCAGGACCTTTCTTCAAGGGGTAACTCATCTTTTACCACCTGTTAGATTTCCTCCCTGTCCATGGGAAATTGGTTTTTTTTGTTTTGTCAGTGCTGCAGAAGCAGTCTTTTGAACCCATTAGGGGATTCCCTTGGTTTATTTGACGAGAAAATTAGTCTTTATTTCTCCTTACGTTCACTGACAGACGCAGCTCTTCATTGACTTCATGGGGTTTTATGTTCGTCCAACTAGGAGTTAACTAGGCAGGGAAAAGATCAGCTGGCCCCTCCCCTGGGGGCCGTCCTCTCTTCCTGCATCAAACCCCCTCACAGAATAGCTCTTCAGTTTCAATGCCTAGTTCGCAAGGAGTTGACCTGGCTTCACTATAGGGAACTGCGGTCCTGATATGACCATTTTTTCTTTTTTATTTTATTTTTTATTTTTCTGCAATCAAGATGATCTGCTATCAAGAAGCCGGTGGGGGCATAGAGAGTCCTGGAGCTCTGTACTTTCCCCGACCTGGCCGACATGATGCGAAGCCAGTCTCGCTAAGGGGGACCCGCCGCATCTTACCCGTTCCGTGCGGGAGGCCCGGGGTGAACCCCCCCTTGGTCCCCTTTACGTCCTGAGAGATACGGG
>BLSH010009260.1:888084-921489 GCA_018402905.1 Glandirana rugosa | reverse complement strand
TAAAAAAAAAAAAAAAAAAAAAGGGATTTTATTAAGACTTACCGTAAAATCCTTTTCTCCGAGTTCACTGGCAGACGCAGCTCTTCATTGACTTCATGGGGTTTTATGTTCGTCCAACTAGGAGTTAACTAGGCAGGGAAAAGATCAGCTGGCCCCTCCCCTGGGGGCCGTCCTCTCTTCCTGCATCAAACCCCCTCACAGAATAGCTCTTCAGTTTCAATGCCTAGTTCGCAAGGAGTTGACCTGGCTTCACTATAGGGAACTGCGGTCCTGATATGACCATTTTTTCTTTTTTATTTTATTTTTTATTTTTCTGCAATCAAGATGATCTGCTATCAAGAAGCCGGTGGGGGCATAGAGAGTCCTGGAGCTCTGTACTTTCCCCGACCTGGCCGACATGATGCGAAGCCAGTCTCGCTAAGGGGGACCCGCCGCATCTTACCCGTTCCGTGCGGGAGGCCCGGGGTGAACCCCCCCTTGGTCCCCTTTACCGATGCGCTCGGCAGGGCCCCCTGCCACACCCTCCCCCCAGCACCGTGCGGTTTTTTTTGGCCTTCTCATCCGGATCGCCATGCGGCGATCGGCCGCCATTTTCCGGCGGACCACCGCCATGTTGCCGTAGCCGCGGACATTGTCAGTCTGTGGGGCTTTCCCTCTAGCGCTCGGAGCGGCCATTTTCGGTACTGCACGCTGTCTGTAAGGAGGATTCGGCCTCTAGTGCTTCCTGGCGGCCATTTTCACTGCATGCTCTGCATTTCAACACGTGGCTGCAGCTTCTCCTCTCCTTACAGAAATCAGCGCTGACAGGGGCAGCTCTTCAGTCGATCTGCGCTACAGGCAGCTGGAACTGCAAGTATAGCTGGGCTCCCTCCGGGTGCTGGTGCTGGTGGTGGTGGGGGGGTGCTGTCCTCTGACTCCTGTGGGTGTGTGGCTGTGTGGGGGGCGTCCCTTACATCCCTGTATTCCTGGGCAATGGCTGATCTCCCTGCTGAACCTGCTGAGGTGGCATCAGCAGCCACACAGTCTGACCAAAGCGCTTTTCTCTCCCAGCTGCGGGCTGTGTTTTCTAAATTTTTTCCACAAGGGGACGCCGCTCCGCGGGTCCCCAGGAAGCGTCCCCTTCCCCCTCCCTTATCCTCAGGGGAAGATTCTGAGCCGGAGGTGGCCTCCAGGGTCTCGGGGACCCCGGGGGACCTGTCTGAGGAGGAGACAGGTGGTGACAGTGTGTTAACTGAAGGGGACCAGGAGCCAGCTGCTGACCAAACAAAAGTGCTGGTTGCCGCTATTATCGCTGGCATTCGCACTAAGTTGCAGTTGGACCAAGATGGCAAATCGCGCTCTGTTTATGTGTGCGGGTCTTCCAAGGCCCCCAAGGCCTATCCTTACAATGAATTCTTTGACCATTTCCTATACCGTGAATGGCAACACCCTCAGCGTTCCTCCTCACTGACTGCACGCTTTGCCGTGCGTTTTCCCTTTGAGGAGAGCTTCCTGAAAAAATGGGAATCACCTGTGGTGGACCCACCCATTGCACGCCTTACCAAGGCAACTACCATTCCTATGGAAGGGACCCCTTCCTTCAAGGATCCCGCTGATAGAAAGACAGAGGCACTTTTGAAGTCCCTGTTCTTGAATGCGGGCTCTGCTGTGCGACCTGCTTTGGCTGCAGCCATGGCAGCACAGCATTTCTCTGAGTGCATGGAGGAACTTAGGAAGGACTTGGTAGGCGGTCGCCTGATGGAGGCGCCGCAGAAGGCTGAGTATTTGCTCCAGGGGATTAATTACCTCTGTGATGCGGCCGTGGACGTTCTGCCTTTGCTGTCCAGAATATCGATATCGGCTGTCAGACTTCGTAGAATTCTTTGGCTGCGTTCCTGGTCGGGTGACCACGCGTCCAAAAGAGGTCTGGCTGACCTTCCCTTTCAGGGTGGGCGTCTATTTGGCTCGCGTCTTGATGAAATCATCAAGGATTTCACGGGTGGTAAGAGTACCTTTCTCCCGGAACCCCGCAGGCGTGAATTTCGCCGTCGACAGGAGCTTTCCACATCGGGTCAGAAGAAGCCTTTTCGTCCCTCTGGCACGACAGGCAAGGGGACCCGTTCCAGTAAGGCCGCTGCAGGGGCCGGACGTCGGCAATGGCAGCGAAAAACAGAAAAGGCGGAGGACAAGTCCTCTTCAGCCTGATGGGTTGCCCCCACTCGAGTGTCGGGTGGGGGGACGTCTTCTGGGGTTCGCAGACCGGTGGCTGGCTCAAATTTCTGACCGCTGGGTTCGGGAGGTGGTGTCCACCGGGTACAGGATAGAGTTCATCTCTCTACCCCCAGACAGGTTCTTCCCATTAAATTTAAACCTCCCGCTGGAGCGCAGACAGGCCCTTTCCAGGGCGGTACAGGCCCTCTCAGACCAGGGAGTGATTGTATCGGTTCCCCCAGGAGAGAGATTTCGAGGTTTTTACTCGAATCTTTTTGTGGTACCCAAGAAGGGGGACGGATTTCTGCCCATTCTGGACCTGAAGGCCCTGAACAAGTTTGTCAGGGCGCGAAAGTTCAGGATGGAGTCTGTTCGGTCGGTTGTGGCCGCCCTTCTCCAAGGGGAATTCTTGGCATCTTTGGACATACATCAGCGTTTCCTGAGGTTTGCTATTGGGGATCGCCATTTTCAATTTGTAGCTCTCCCTTTCGACCTGACCTCCGTGCCCCGGGTGTTCACGAAGTTGCTAGCCCCGGTGTTGGCGTTGTTGCGTCAGAGGGGCATTGCCATAGTGGCTTACCTGGATGATCTGCTCCTGCGAGCGGACTCCGTATCTGCCCTGGAGGAGAATGTGCAACTCACGATGGCCTCCCTGCTGGACTTCGGCTGGTTACTCAACCTGAAGAAGTCGTCAGTGTCTCCTTCCTGCCGTCTGGAGTATCTGGGTCTCATTCTGGACACAGTACAGGTGAAGGTGTTTCTCCCTCCGACAAAGCTACAGAGCTTACAGTCGGCTGTACGCACCCTTCTATCGCACCGCCGGTCTTCCTTGCGGTTCTGTATGAGGGTGCTGGGACTCATGGTCTCGTCCTTCGAGGCGGTACCTTTTGCCCAGAGTCACACTCGTCTGGCTCAGTGGGACAAGTCCCACCGGTCGTTGGATCTTCTGATCCGGTTGGGCCCTCAGGTCAGGGCGTCTCTGACCTGGTGGCTTCGGGATTCGGCCCTCACTCAGGGGAAGTCGTTTCTGCCCCTTCAGTGGACGGTGATCACCACGGACGCCAGCCTGAAGGGCTGGGGTGGAGTCCTGGGTCAGCTATCAGCCCAGGGTCGTTGGTCGGCCCGGGAGGCTCGCCTGCCCATCAACGTGCTGGAGCTGAGAGCAATCAGGCTGTGCCTTTTTCATTGGACAAAGAGATTGCAGGGCCGTCCGATTCGGATTCAATCGGACAATGCCACAGCGGTGGCGTATGTGAATCATCAGGGCGGCACTCGGAGCCCAGCGGCGGCTGCGGAGGCAGCTCTGATTCTGTGTTGGGCGGAACTTCACGTTCCGGCGACCTCAGCGATTTACATCCCAGGTGTGGAGAACTGGCAGGCGGACTTTCTCAGTCGCCAGAAGCTGGACCAGGGGGAGTGGTCCCTCCATCCGGAGGTGTTCAATCAGATTTGTCACAGGTGGGGGACACCGGACGTGGATCTCATGGCATCCCGCTTCAATCACAAAGTAAAAGCCTTTGTGTCCAGAACGAAGGATCCGTTGGCAGTGGCCATGGATGCTCTGGTGGCCCCCTGGAGCCATTATCGTCTCCTGTACGCCTTCCCTCCGGTACGTCTGATTCCAAGATTGGTGCGCAGAATAATGAGAGAGGGCATACCGACCATTCTGGTGGCCCCGGATTGGCCTCGGCGCACCTGGTATGCCGACGTGGTGCAAATGGTGGCAGACGCTCCTTGGCGGCTTCCGATGCGAATCGATCTTCTGTCTCAAGGTCCCATATTGCACCCTGCTTTACCCTCGCTGGCTTTGACGGCTTGGCTATTGAGTCCCAGGTGCTGAGGGATAGGGGAGTGGCCGACTCCGTGATCCCTACTCTGTTGAAAGCTCGCAAGTGCACTTCTCGCAAGATTTATCTCCGCACCTGGAAGGCTTACATTGCTTGGTGCGAGGCGGAGGGCTATAACCCTCGCTCGTTTGTCGTTTCCAGGGTCCTGACCTTTTTACAGTAGGGCCTGAATAAGCATTTGGCCTTGAGTACTCTCAAGGGCCAGATCTCGGCCTTGGCCATACTCTTTCAGAGACCTTTGGCTTCGCACTCTCTGATTCGTACCTTTGTACAAGGTGTGCGACATGTGGCGCCTCGGGTGAGACCCCCGATGGCTCCGTGGGATCTGAATCTGGTGCTTTCTGTTCTTCAAAAACCACCGTATGAGAAGATCAGGGAGATTCCCTTACAGCTTCTGTCGCAGAAGGTGGCCTTCTTAGTTGCCATCACTTCTGCCAGACGAGTGTCGGAATTGGCTGCCCTCTCGTGCAAGTCTCCTTATTTAGTGATGCATAAGGATAAGGCGGTCTTGCGACCCCTTCCTTCTTTTCTTCCGAAGGTAGTCTCTTCTTTTCATATCAATGAAGATATTGTTCTGCCTTCATTGTGCCCTTGTCCATCGCACCCGAAGGAATTCGAGTTGCATGCCTTGGACGTAGTTAGGGCCTTACGGGTGTACTTGGCTGCTACAGCTCCTTTTCGTAAAGCTGACGCCTTGTTTGTTCTACCAGAGGGCTCGCGCAAAGGATTGGCGGCCTCTTCGGCTACGATTTCTCAGTGGATTAGAAAAACCGTGACCCATGCGTATTCTGTTCGGGGCAAGGTTCCCACTTTTCCGGTCACGGCTCATTCTACCTGGGCAGTTAGTACTTCCTGGGCCTTCAGACACCAGGTCTCAGTGTCACAGGTGTGCAAGGCGGCCACTTGGGCCTCGGTTCACACTTTCACTAAGTTTTACAAAGTTGATGTGTTTGCATCTTCGGATGCTGCTTTTGGCCGCAAAGTTCTGCAGGCGGCAGTGTAGGCGCGACTGGCGCCTCCTCAGAGGTTCAGTTGGGTACAGTTGTTTGCGTTTACCCACCCCTCTTTTTTGATACAGCTTGGGGAAGTCCCCATGAAGTCAATGAAGAGCTGCGTCTGTCAGTGAACGTAAGCAGAAAAAGGGATTTTATTAAAACTTACCGTAAAATCCTTTTCTCCGAGTTCACTGACAGACGCAGCACCCACCCCTCTGGGCTCTGTTTTGGTACGGCTTGTGTACGAACTGAAGAGCTATTCTGTGAGGGGGTTTGATGTAGGAAGAGAGGACGGCCCTCAGGGGAGGGGCCAGCTGATCTTTTCCCTGCCTAGTTAACTCCTAGTTGGACGAACATAAAACCCCATGAAGTCAATGAAGAGCTGCGTCTGTCAGTGAACTCGGAGAAAAGGATTTTACGGTAAGTTTTAATAAAATACCTTTTTTTGCCATCACCCCAGCCAGAAGGGTTTCAGAGTTGGCAGCTCTTTCTTGTAAAGAGCCATACTTGAGATTGCACCAGGATAAGGTGGTGTTGCGGCCTCTTCCATCCTTCCTACCGAAGGTAGTGTCGGCCTTTCATCTCAATGAAGATATTATTTTGCCGCCTTTTTGTTCTCAGCCCTCCTCATTGGAGGAGAGACGATTGCACTCTGTAGAGGTGCTGCGTGCTGTTAAGATCTACCAGCTGAGATCTGCAGACATCAGCAAGACTGATGCCTTTTTTGTTTCGCCTGAAGGCCATAGGAAGGGTCAGGCGGCATCCAAGGCAGCCGTTTTCGCTGTGGATTACGCAAGCTTATGGTTTAAAGGGGAAAGCTCACCCATTCAGGATGAGAGCTCATTCTACTAGGAAAATAGGGCCCTCCTGGGCTTTTGGCCACCAGACATCGGTGGCACAGATTTGTGAGATTCTATCAAGTGGATGTTAGAACAGCGGAGAATTTTGCTTTTTGGCGCAGCGTATTTAGTGCTGCTGTTTAAATGGGATTGTTTCTCCCTCCCCTCAGGGATTGCTCTGGGATAAGGATGGGCTCGGGCGTGTTCGCAAGTGCACGAGCCCCCCGGGAAGTGAACCCTGCACTGCGCCAATCACAGCAGTGAGACATTTCCCCGATGCACGGCTGCAGCGATTGGGAAATGTCTCATTGCCTCTGATTAGCGCAGTGCAGGGTTCCCTTCCCGCCGGGCTCGAACACATGCACTTACGAACACGCCCGAGCCCATCCTTACTCTGGGACTTCCCAGTATGTATAGAATATATAGCCTGCTCTGTGTCCCATAATGTCCGAGAAAGAAAATTGGATTTTTTATACATACTTAACCGGAAAAATCCATTTCTTTCTAAGGACATCACGGGACACAGAGGTCCCTCCCCTCTCTGCCTTTGTGGAGTTCATTGCTTGCTACAAAACTGAAGTGCTCCCAGTGTGGGAGGGGTTATATAGGAGGGGGAACTTCCTGTTTGTTTTTTGTTTGATTGCCAGTGCTCATTCACGTATAGGTGACACATAACCCAGTATATATAGATTATATAGCCTGCTCTGTGTCCCGTGTTGTCCTTAGAAAGAAATGGATTTTACAGGTAAGTATGTATAAAAAATCAAATTTTCAGTGATTAATACAGTTTATATAGATTGCAGCTGTCACCAGTATGTTTGGTGTGATTGTACATTAAATATACCTCCGATATCCCTAAACCACCGGGTCACAACTCCCCTGCGTATCTTTCCTTTTATACCATAGAGGCCTATCTTGATCTCTGGTATTATACAATATATAACTTTATTTGGTATTATATGCAGGACATCTCACCATTGTACTGTACCACTGACTTATTTTTTATTACTCCATTGTTGGATGTAATTCATTAGCCTATCATACACGTCTTCATTAATTGCAGTGCAAGACATATACCATAGAGGGTTTCTTAACAATCCAAGCCTTTTATACCACAGAATTACTGCAGCATTGCACTGTGAGGCACAATATCGTTTAGAAGTCAGAATATCCTGACATTCTGATGTACGGTATATGAATTGGTGGGGGGATCTTTACAAACCTTTAAGAATTTCCTCTGGGTTCCCCTTTGTGTTCCCTGATTTGCATATTCTATATTATTAAATGATAAATCTGCACTTTGCATTTGAGAATTCTACTCGCCATGGCATTATGTAGCACGTCTTCTGAGCATGTGATATGCTTATGCTAAGAGGCTGTACTTGTTGACATAATGGCAGTGGATTACAATGTAACAGAACTACATTTCTGAATGCTTTGCACATCTTATTAAGTTGGATGCAAAACAAAATGCACAATTGACATTAGGAAAAACAACAAATGTAATGTTTAAAGTACATCTCCAAGTTGGGCAGAAAACTTACCCTCTGTCCCCACACCCACCCCCTTCCAAACAATTTTAAGTGCACATAGCATTTTTTTGAGCAGTCCAATTCCTCCCTCTGGTTATTGATGGTTCTTACTCCTGTACAGATCTATGCATGACAGTTCTGTACAGCAGTAATGTGAGCCCAGGCTGACATGATGGCAGACCACCAGAGTTTGAGTTTATGGTGACCTGTGCTCACAGGCAGTGGGTGGAATTATGCTTGGAGCTATTAAACATGCACGTCAGCAGCAGAGGTGGATCCGGAGTCTTCGGAGGACAGCGCCAAAGGGACGATAACTTTTTCAATGAAAGCTTCCTTTGATCGTTTAACTATAGCTCGGCTATTTGTTTCTTATTTTTATTTGAACAAGGAGTTGGGTCTAAAATGTAAACTTGTGCTGTTTTTAAAAAGCAGTTAACTGCAAGCATGGGTGAAAATCAGGAAGCTGTATGCATGTGCCTTTAAGTGTGTTCCTTAACTGTCCAGGTGCTTATAAACCCATCCTTGCTTGTACCACAGTGTTGGTTCCTGGACATGATGTATAGCATAACTGACTTATAATGAGGTTAGATAAACGCTACCCTACTCGGCCAGCCCATGTAAGTTAAGTGTAGGAAACTGCTCCAACCTATGATTCTCTGCAGACTATGCCTGTTGATGCGTTTCACTCCGCCCACCAGGGCTTAGTCATAGTACCTCTATAGTTAAGCCCCAGTGGGTGGGGTGAAATGTGCCAGGGGCGTGGTCTGCGGAGAAACCTAGGCTGAGGCAGTTACATGTAACATGTAACTCTTACATGGGCTGGCTAGGTAGAGCGGCATTCATCTAACCTCATTGCATGCAATTCTGGATGAATACAAGAACACGCAGGCACCCCATTTCCCAGGTTTCAAAGCTGTGTTTTCTCTTACTTGAGCTGCGCTCCCAAATTTGTATCAAAGTCACAATAACTGGCTTGTAGTAATTTGTCATAGCCCGATGTTAGTGGGTTATAAGATGTGGTGTTTGTATAAAAGACCCAGTCTCCAATGGTGCTCTGGTAGATCATGAATGGTTTTTACAGGCACCTCCTAGGTTGCTGTTCATCACCCTTGCTAGCAGTTCAAAATGTAGTTAGCAGCTACAAATACTATAGCTGCTGACTTTTAATATTAGGACAGTTATAGAATCACGCTGCACTTTGTGAATGGGCCGCAGTCCTGGCTGCAGGAGGGAGGGGGGACTTCTGGTCGAACTAATTGGCAGCAGCAAACTGAGCCTTCCCAGAAGGTGCCAAATGTGCCAGCCAAGGGGGGAGGAGGCAGACAAGTGGAGCTTCATCTTTTGGGTGGAGCTCCCCTTTAAACATATTCCTTAATGGCCGCAAATAATATAAATCTAATTTGGTTGCACCAGATGCCTTTACAGGCATCCCTATGCTATACATATCCTGTGCAGGAAGCAGAGGTGTAGGAGGGACTCTGCAGGCCCCACTTACTACTGGGCTGACTGTGAAAGACTGCAGGAGGGGCGGAGACCAGACCAATCACCCCACTACTGAAGAGAGAACAGCAGTGGTCAGCCTTTACTACAGAATGCCCCTGCACAGAAACACCAGATTAAGCCTAGTACACACCCAGCAGTCTGAACAGAAAAAAAACCTGACAAATCCACATACTAACACATGTGATATTGGTGCGTCAACCTCCCCCCGCTGTGCCTTTGTGTTCTGATAGAGGGACTGCCCCCTCGCCAGAACACACTGAGCAATGGCTGCGAGCACTGATTGGATGCTGGTTTTTCAGCATGTCCTTGTACAAAAGATGGTCGTTAAACCTGCTTCTGTCGGAATGACATCTGTACACACTGACCAAAAAACACACCAGTTTCTGTTGAACCGGTCGATGTTCGGCCCATGTGTACCCAGTCTTGCTGCACAGATCTGGAAAAAATACAAAACACACCGATATTTTACGAAGAATATACGTGACTCTTTTATTTGGAAAATATTTGCTTATATTGTAGTTCAGCTTTAAACAATCTTGCAGTGTTTATTGCTGTAAGTGTTTTGGGATATTTACATTCTTTATAGGGATTAAGTGAAATGTCTCCAATTTATTTAACCGCTTTAAGACCAAGCCTTTTTCTTACATTTGTTGTTTACAATTAAAATCAGTATTTTTTGCTAGAAAATTTCTTAGAACCCCCAAACATTATATGTAGAGATTTATTTATTTTTTTAGCAGAGACCCTAGAAAATAAAATGGGGGTCATTGCAATATTTTATGTCACACTGTATTTGTGCAGCGGTATTTCAAATGCATTTTTTTTTTATTTTGGAAAAAATACATTTTAATGAATTAATAAAAAAAAAAAAAAAACAGTAAAGTTAGTAGCCCAACTTTTTTGTATAATGTGAAAGATGATGTTACCCGAGTAAATAGATACCTAACATGTCATGCTTTAAAATTGCACATGCCTTTGGAATAACTACAAACTACTTCGCTTCTGAGCGCAAGCTTGCAGGAATGGTGCACTGTGTTTTTTTTTTCTAATTTATTTTACTTTTTATTTGTACACTGTCCCTTTTAATCTTTTTTTTTTTTATTTTTTTTTTTTATCACTTTTATTCCTATTATAAGGAATGTAAACATCCCTTGTAATAGAAATAACCATGACAGGTACTGTTTATGGAGAGACCTGGGGTAAAAATACCCCAGATTTCTCATTTAGCTTTTCAAAGCAAAAAAAAATTGGCTTTAAGAAGGGAAATAAAATCCCTTTAAGCCAGAGAGGCGAAAGTGACGTTAGACATCGCTCGGGTCCTCCAAGGGCATAGAGCCAACTGGGGGCCATCTTGCCCTCGCTCGACTTCCTGCTCAGGCATCTGACAGAGCGGTTTGGCTCTGGGCTTAATGATGGCTCCGGTTAGCTTGGAGACGGCAGGAAGTGGTGGGAGAGGGGGTCACCTCTCTCACTGCCTATGAAAGTGATCTTGTGGCGAATCCGCCACTAGGACCACTATTATATGAAAGCTGGCCGCCTGACTGAAAAAAAGATACCAGGGTTATGGCAGCTAGTTGCTGTCATAACCCCGGTATTCAAAGTCAAATACATGATATACATTTACAGTTAGGTGGTCGGCAGGTGGCTAACATATTTGTGAAATGTTTTTTATCTAAAGGTTTTTGTTAGCACGTTATTGCCATAGCAAAGCCTTTTTCTAATCGGTTCAACCACATTTTGTCAGTCTTACCCCTAAAGTGACAGCTGAAGACACTTGAAACCATTGCAATGTACACTATATTGCCAAAAGTATGGCGATGCCTGCCTTTACACGCACATGAACTTTAATGTCATTCCAGTCTTAGTCCATAGGGTTCAAAGTTGAGTTGTTGGACGAACAGGCCTGGCTCGCAGTCTGAGCTCTAATTCATTCCAAAGGTGTTCTATTGGGTTGAGGTCAGGACTCTCTCATCCATGTCTTTATGGACCTTGCTTTGTGCACTGGTCCAAATCATTTGGTGGTGGGGGGTCGTTTTTCAGGCTTTGGGCTTGGCCCCTTAGTTCCAAGACATTTTGGACACTTTAATGCTCCCAACTTTGTGGGAACAGTTTGGGAATGGCCCCTTCCTGTTCCAACAAGACTGCACACCAGTTCACAAAGCAAGGTCCATAAAGACATGAATGAGCGAGTGTGGGGTGGAGGAACTTGACTGTCCTGCACAGAGTCCTCACCTCAACCCGATGGAATACTTTTGGGATGAATTAGAGCAGAGACTGCAAGCCAGGCCCTCTTGTCCACATCAGTGCCTGAGGTTACAAATGCGCTTCTGGAAGAATGGTCAAACATTCCCATAGACACACTCCTAAACCTCGTGGACAGCCTTCCCAGAAGAGTTGAAGCTGTTATAACTGCAAAAGGTGGGTCAACTCAATATTGAATCCTACGGAATAAGGCTAGGATGCCATTAAAGTTCATGTGCGTGTAAAGGCAGGCATCCCAATACTTTTGGCAATATAGTGTATGTTCTGTATGCCCTTTCCTCCTCATCCATGGAGATAACTTGACTATATGCCTTCTTGATATTGTATGGAAAAGAAGGCAACAGCTAATTTGTTTACTACTATAAAAACAAATGACAAAATAATAATCTACAATGTGCTCTGGAGATATTGGATCAGTGCCAATGCTTAGTATAGTCTACCGAAAAGAATGAATTACACCAAATGAAAGACATCATTTCTCCCTAGTTTTCTGAGATGTCAGATTCAGTTTTCCTGCATTGTGTTTGTTCTTAAAGTGATATTAGACCCTCTGTTTTTAAGCATTTCAGCAGATAATTCAATCACTTATGCTCTGTTCACACCTGGGCATCTGTTCTCCCCATGATTCCAGAATCATGTCAGAACATGGGGCACTTTTGCGGTCAGTCTCAATGACGACCCAAACGTGTTGTGATTTTGCTGCGATTGTTGTAAACAAAATTGTGGAACTTCTTTTCTACGATACACGTATATCGCAATTTTTGCGGCAAAATTGCACCGGGTTTAGGGTGCCATTGAGAAATAATGACATTGCAAACGTGTCCCGCATTTTAGTGCGATTCTGGAATCAAAGGCAAAATTACGCCGATTACGCCCGCGATTGAAATGCCAAGGTGTGAATGGAGCCTTACTGAGATAGCAGGTTTTTTTTATGTTTTAGTCCTTGCTTAACCATGCCAGCTGGTTGACTTTTCTGTTTCAGAGAGACTCCTTTCTCTTACAGCCTCTTATGGAGTCACCCTTGCATACAGGTGTCTAGATTTGTTTCTCCCTACACTGTATGCGCCAATAGAAACACACAGCTCCATAGTCTAAGGCTACTAAGAGTAGTGACGCATCACATTTTAGTGCATTTTTTGTGGGACAGCCCATTGACTTTAATGGGCTGCCTATTGTGTGAAAAAGCACCAAGGTAGCCTTTTGGTACTGAGCCAAACATGCTTTGCGACGCACATTTTTCACATCGTAGCTTTTTTTTCGCACATTTGCATAAACACGGGGCAGAAATGCGCATTTCTGCCTATGTTTCTGCTACACTTGGATGTGATCAGGGCCTAAGATGGCCATGTACTTTCCTGTTCCTCCCTCCCTCCTCCTCCCCCTCCTTAATCCAAGCTAATAGATGAGCTGGAAGCTGCACTGACCAATGTTAAGAATGTCCCATGAAGAGTGAAAGTTTAGGGAAGCAGAGGGCAGGAGCCAGCAGCATTAAAAGTTGTAAAACTATAATTGCTAGGGTAAGATTTGTAGCAAATAGTTTACTGGAGAATGTGTATTTTATTGTGCTCAATGTATAAATTTAAAAAAAATCTGAGGGTTTAAAATCGCTTTAATGAAAAAAAAAATACCGGTCCGTGTGGTAGATTGCCATCAGAGCTAAGCGAAATAAAAACCTTTTCGGACTTATGGGTATATTATTGTTCTTTGTATCTACATACATATGTTGCTTAACTTCAGACTTTCAGCATCTCAGAACTGCTGGGGAGGAGTGCAAAAAATTAGAGTAAGCAGGTCATTTCTTTTTTCTTTAATCTCAAAATAGATTCTTCCTGCATTTTCCTCACCCCATATACGCTTAGTCACCCTGCCTTCATTTCACACCGTGCCTAATATCATGTTTCTTCCTAGTGAAGGGCCCAGATCTGCAGTCATGCTAAACAGAGCATTTGGATGGTTTTATCTCAGAGATTTCAGTTGTTACTTTTAGCTAAGGTTTATGATATCCATTCTTGTAAATGGAGTGCTCATTCTGGGTGATGGAAAAATATACTGCGCTACATCACAAATGATCAGTATTAGCATAGCCGGAGTTTCTCCATTAAATACCAGGCACATTGTAGATATAGGTCGAAGACCAGTAAAAAAAAAAAAAAAAAGTCTAATCATGTTTTTCTCTTTCGTTCGTCGACAGGCACAGCAACTCTTAGGACTAAGTGGGTTATACTACCCTCTTCAGGAGTTTACTAGGCAGAACAGGCAGTTGTAACAGCAAAAAAGAACTGTAACAGACACAGCCCCTCCCAGGGGGCAGTCCCCACTGGCAGATAACCCAACACCCAGCTCTGCTAGCTCAGTTTTTCTCTGCCTAGTGCAAGGCGTTCAACCTAGCCTCCCTGTTGGGATCTCTGGTACCTCTCTGGGCCACTTCGGTTGTCAGGAGACAGCCTCACAGATGAAGACTTCAATCAAGCAGCAGGCTGGGTCTCGGACCCAGGTAGTCTCCCCAGCCGGCCATCACGCGTTAGACCGGATGCTTAGCGCTGGGTCGACCGCGACAAACCCTGACCGGACGGGGTGGCCCTGCGGGTTGAACGCCCCGCCATCGCACACAGTGTGCCAGGGCCATCAGCTCCCTCTGGCCTAGCCGGGAGAGTGTAAGCTGTCTCGGGTGGGATCCCCCGCACCGCCTGACTAGATGGGGTAAGTACGTCCCCCTCCCCTTCGGGGGCCCGGGGGGTGCTGGCGGGTCCCCCCTCTGGGGTGAGCATAGTGGGTGGTCTTTCCCCCCTCTTCCTCGCTCGTGCCCCTCCCCCACTCCTCCGGTACCCCGCTGTCGCACTTTCCCTTCCCCTCCCCGGGGCTCTCAGGGTGTAATGGGTGTATGGGCCCTAGTGGTCCCCCTCTGCCTCACCCCCGCCATGCCTCGTGCCTCGGGATTGTCATCGGCCAGGCCGCCATTTTCTTGAAACCGGCCACATTTATATGCATGGGATCGTTCGGCGGCCATTTTGGCGTAGCCGCAGCGCTGTTAAACGAGGTTTCGGCCTCTAGTGTGCATCGGCGGCCATTTTCCTGTGGTTTCTACACATGGAAGGCCTGTGTGTACTGAGGGGCGGTCCTGGCCATTTCTGGCGCCGATTTACCCCCCCAGCACGGCGCGGATCTCTCTGGCGGCAGCGGCTCTGTGCACAGCGGCAGTGTGGGCAGCAGGCGCGGTGAAGACAGCAGCAGCAGGCGGCTCTTCTCTGGTCAGGTGGTGAGTCCCCCTGGGGTGCCCCCTGTGACAAGCCTTGCGCAGCTATGGGGTGGGGGGTGCAGTGGTCTCCTGGCAATAGGCCTCTTTTTTTCTGGGGCGGCCATGGTGGGTAACAGTGTGTTAGCCGAGGCGGGTGCTTCCCCACCGGACCTCTCGGTGCCTGCAGCCAGCATTTCAGGGGCCCCTTCCCTTGTAGAAGCCATGTCCACGGTTCTGGAGAAGTTGGTCTCCCGGGTAGAGTCGCTGTTGAACCGCAGGGACGCCAAAAAGCGTCCCTTGCCCCCCCCTTCTTCTGGGGAGGACTCGGACCCCGAGGGGGGCTCCACCGTTGCGGGTATCCCCCTTGAGCTGTCGAACGGCTAGGAGGGTTTACTACCACTTTAAGCTAGGATTACATTATACAATTTTCTTCAATTTCCTGTAGATTTTACTTGAAATTGTATAATGTATGACCAGCCTTGCACTACATATTTGTTAAAAGATCTAAATGAAATTGTACAGTCAGATTGCAATGTGTGCAATGAGGTTTCATGCATTTGATGAAAAGATTTGAAAAAATCTATTTTGTCTGCCTTTTCTGTGCATCAGCATCGCATTGTCCTTTTGGCCTAACCTTCTAGCACAGCCTTTTTGTTTCCGAATTTTGTATGTATTTCAATTTAAATAATATGACCACCTTCCTCTGTTTACACAGTGGATTATTCATATAGTTAAGGAGGAATCAATATTTTATTAGGTGTATACACAGAATAGGCTTCAGCCTGGAACCTATAGGACAAATGTGTGTTTGAGAGACTACTACTGCATTCGGTCTGACCTGTTTTTGTATAAACATCATATTCCAAAGTGAATTATCTCTGAAGTACATTGTGTTCTGCGCCCAGAAAAAGCCTGTCTGAAGAGGATGGTGAGAGGGACATCAGCATAGGAGCGAACATTAGTGCATTGTACTCTGTATAATTTCAGACAAGAGGTCTCTTTTGTGTTTGTGTCCGGAAATGAAAAAAGATTTGGCCAGCGTCAGTAAATTACAGATGTAAAGCGCTGATTTGAAGTAAGTATTGATAAAGGGAATTAGATTTAACAACAGCATGGCTGCTAAAAGCAACAATAAGGTACAAATGGTTCCAATATATAGGTATATAGTGAGTGGTGTTTTCAAAATCCCTGCAGATTTGGCCCTAACTTTTTATTTTGGGTATTTAATTATCTTTCAACTTTTTTCAAGTGGCAGAAGTTGCTTTTGTATTTATCATTTGGTCAGCCTATTGCTTGTTTGTTTTTTGTTTTTTTTTTTTAATACAAATTGTACATACTAGTAGAAATGCTTTCCTAGGTGCTTTTATGATGATGGCCCCTTTCACATGAATGGTGCAATCAGGTCTGCCTGTTCATTTTTCAGGCAAACCTGATCAGAGCTCTGTGTAAGTCAGCGTCCAGAAAAGAAATGAAAGGTCTTTTTTAGGCCTTCATAAACACACTAGCGCACACATTCAGGTTGAAGTGGATGAGACAGTGTCTTCAGCCTTAAAGTGTTACTAAACCCACTGTTATACTCACTGTCAAACTTAAGGGGTTAATCCTCTGCATTGTATAAAAAGGCTGTTTTAACTTGTATGCATAGATCTTCCCTTTCCTGCACTGTCTATCTGGGGAAGGCCAGCTTAACACAGACAGGGTAGCCAACCTGTACATGCTCAGTTGTGTCTTTTATGCTGGAGAGAACATTCACTTCTCAGCGCCAGGTCACACGATATTGACATCACATATGTGGGCGTGTATACAGGCTGTAGATGAAAACTCCTAATTGAACACACAGCTCTGGAGAAACTGTGCAGTTTATCATGTGACTGTGGTATACAGATTATCCAAAAAGGTACCGTATTTTTCGCACCATAAGACGCACTTTTTTTCTCCCAAAAAGTGGGGGAAAGTCTCCCTGCGTCTTATGGTGCGAATACCTGAAAAAAAATCTGCCCCCCCCGGTCGCCTCCGGGAGCTCGCATTACACTACAGGCTCCCGGGCAGCATAGAGCGCTGCTCTGCTCTGATCTCACACAGTGAGAAGACAGAGCAGCCGCAGTACTTCATTTAGCCACTGGAGCTTCATTCGGCCCCAGTGGCCGAATTAAGTTCTGCGGCGGCTGGAGCTGATCTGTCTTCTTTCTGAATGGGATCTGGCTGCAGAGTGGAGCTCCACTAGGCGCAGTGTGATGACATCATCACAGCGCAGCGGTGCCGGGAGATGTGAATCTTCCTCTCAGCTCTGTCAGGCTGCATTTCATGGACACAGGTATGGCTGTATTTTATGGACACTGATATGTGCTGTATTTCATGGGACTGGTATATGGCTGTATTTCATGGGACTGGTATGTGCTGTATTTCATGGGACTGCTATGTGCTGTATTTCATGGGACTGGTATATGGCTGCACTGGTAAATATTTTAGTACACCATTTGGTTCAGAGTATTTTTTTTCTTGTTTTCTTCCTCTAAAACCTAGGTGCGTCTTATGGTCAGGTGCGTCTTATGGTGCGAAAAATACAGTATATTGTGGCAGTATTTTAATGTAAAAAGATTTATAAGCTGTGGGCACTGTGGGGGGAGGGCAGATGAACTGTTTTCATATTACTGGTTTTAGTAACACTTTAATGGTAATGTAACTGTTACATCTAGCTATTTTTTTGTACTGTATGGACCTTTTCCACCAATAAAAGCATTAACTGGAGTGCGGCTATCCGGACCTTTCTTTTCCTTCCAGTTCAGCTTGCATACTGAGCCAGCACCCACGGTAACACAGAAGGTGATTTACTGGGTTCCATACCCTCTGCAGTCGCATTCCTTTCTCCTGTTACATCTAGCCACTCATAGATGTGAACCAGAAAGTTCTTTTTGGAGCTAAACCCTGCACGGACACAGATGTCCTTCCTGTTCTCCCGATTCATAAGGGGATCAGTTCACAGGTCCTCTGCTGTTCAATGGCTTGTCTATTTTTTTTTTTCTTTTTTTCAAAAAGATGTACCATTCATTAATAAAAAGCATTTCTTGAGCTGCTGGCTGAATGTTTTTTCATTCATATATCAATATAGCACCCTCCTAGATAGGTTGCTAATTAGACTAGGTAAATTTAGTTCTTGTGGCTCTCCTGTAATCATTTGAGCAGCTTGTGATTGCTTTGGGCTGTTCTGAGTTCTGCATGTTTGATTGCTACTCCTGTTTTCTGGAGGATTCCAGAATGTAGTGGGTTGGGAGAGTCAAACGAGCAATCTGAATATTTATGTGGCTCCAGCCAATCCTTAGTGGAGGGTTCCCAGTAGGTGGCTGGAGAATGCATAAACAGTCTGGGGCCTGTTCCAGCCTAGCTCTTGTCCAGGAGGAGAGGTTCCCAGCCTGAAGGGCTTCTGTTCATCTGGACAGCCCAGCTGCAGGTTCTGTCTGCTTTCATCACCAGCTGTGTCAGAGCTGGGGGCCTATGCTTATAAAATTATTTGAAGCAAAAAGGGGGGATTTCACCTGAGATCTGATCTGGGGAGTCCACTAAGGAAATGTCTACCTGACACTGGAGGGAGGTACCCAAGGCCTTGTGAGTACAGACCTAAGTGCAGAATCTGGGCGATTGCTGCTGTTAACCCTTGGTGCACTAATACTAAAGCTTGCCTGGCCTGGAACATTGCTTATGGTGTTTCAGTGCTATGGATTCCCTAAGCTATTGTTGAAGGGACTGTTCTAGGAAGTAGATTCAGGGAGAAAAATGTCCTATTGTTCAGCATTTGGTAGTGTCCCTCAACCCTGTGCCCTATTCAAATTACCCAGCAATAAACTTTAAAAAGGCAACTTCTAGACTATTTATTGTGCCAGAAGAGTGGATGTTATGTTAGCCTATGTGCCTGGCTGCTGTTGCACATATTTGGGAACTTGGTAAAAATCATTGCCCCGTTTGGGGGGTGAGCGCTACATCCATCCATCTGATCCTTTTATAATTCTTGAGCTGAAAATGTATTCCTGCTTTGCGAGTGATTATCTTATGTTGGTTTTGAGAGCTACAGAGGCAGCTGTAAAAAATAAGGCAAAATGAAAAAATTCATACTCCCCCCTAAGATGGCTTCAGCATTGATCTGAGCCGCAGCTATTCCCTGCCAACACTGCAGGGAACACTGCACTGCTTAGTTTTCCCCTCCGTTCTGAGCAGAGATTGGTCAATCAGCGCCTCTCTGCTCTCCCCTCCAGCACTTACTGGAGCCCTGGGCTGTGGGGGGGGGGGGGGGGGGGCTGACTCAGACTCTGAGCTCTGATCGTTGAGAGACTGAACCAGCTACCGGTCCAGGCATCTGAGTGGATTCTGACCATATGGTCAAGATCATTCCCGTGCCTGGACCGTCCGAGTGACGTCAGCTGACAGTGGGATTTAGTCCGCTGTTAGCTGAAAATGGGTCACAGGAGTGCAAAACAAACTGCACCCCTGTGATCCATAGGAGAACTACAGCCATACGATCTTTGGCTATACTTCTCCTTTAATCACTTGCCGACCGCCCGCCATGGCTTTGCAGCAGCAAAGTGGTTCGTTATCGCAATACGCCGTCACAAGACGGCGGCCGCGATAACGAGTATTGTGAGTGCGTGTGCCACCGGAGGCACGCTCACTGTGTTCCGGGGGGGCCAGGGAGCCTGTAAGGTGGACTCGATCTCCACTGGCTACCCGCGATGGCTCCCCCGCAGTGAGAGAATGGAAGTTTGTGTATGTAAACACGGATCTCCGTTCTGACAGAGGGGGAAGGCCTGTGATCACAGGCTTCCTGTATATGGAAGCCGTGATCACTCCCCCTGCCAGCCCAGCCCCCATACAGTTAGAACACACTGAGGGAACACCGTTAACCCTTAGAGCACCCCCTCCAGGTTAACCCCTTCACTGTCAATGGCATTTACACAGTAATCAGTGAACTTTCATAGTGCTGATCGCTGTATAAATGGCAATGGTCCCAAAAAAGTGTCAAAATGGTCCGGCATGTCCGCCGCAATACCGCTAAAAATCACAGATCGCCGCCATTACTAGTAAAATATTAAAAAAAAACAGAAATGAATTCTCATCATTCGTAAATGCGACAACTTTAGCGCAAACCAATCAGTAAATGCTGATTGCTATTTTTAATTTTTTTTATCAAAAATATGAGGAAGAATATAAATCGGCCAAAACCGATGAAAAAAATGTTTTTTTATTTATTTTTTTGGATTTGTATTTTAGCAAAAAGTAAGAAATATTGAGGGTTTTTTTTGCAAAAGTGTCACACTTTTTTTGTTTATAGAGGTGATCAGAAATGACACAGAGATGATCAAATACCACCAAAAGAAAGCTCGATTTGTGGGAAAAAAAAGAACGCAAATTTCATTTGGGTACAACATCATACGACCGCACAATTGTCAGTTAAAGCGACGCAGTGCCAAATCACAAAAAGCGCCGTGGTCCTAAACTGGGAAATCCTTCCGAGGCTGAAGTGGTTAAGCTGTAACATTAGCATTCCTTCATGGCCACACTGGAATTTGGAAGATAATGGTAGAATCTGCATGATAAGGTCAGGCATACACTTTGGCAGGCAGAAGAAGATACATTTTAGATTATTTTTTTATAAAAGACCATTTGTCCTCTGCCCTAGGACTTCTTAGGTTCACCTTGTGCATTTAGCTAAGAAATAAATTGTTTGTTGCAGTAATCTAGGGCATTGATTTCTTAGTGTCTAGACTGACTGTATGGAAAGGATTTGGTCTCACTTTGCAGGACACAAGGGAGATGCAGTAAATAGAGAACACTTAATTATGTAAAACTTTCAGAACCATCTATGTGTGGATTTCCATGAATTTCGGTTGTGATCAGCAGCTGCTTACACTCTAAAGCAGAGCATTACTGCTGCTGACAATGTGTTTGGCAAGCTACAAACCATGCTGCAATCATTGAATCACATTTGCTTACTAATCTCTATTTACATAAACAATACCAAGGCAGGGAGCTGTGATGTTTGCGGGTTGGTAGGTACAGTGCTCAGCATAAATAGGAACACCCCAACAGATTTGTCAGAAAACCTTTACTTTCCTTTCAGAATCAACATTTTATATGGGACACTATACTACAAAACACTCCCACAAATGTGGGCCTTTGATTGCAACCAAGATTTGTTCATTTGTACACACACAAAAGTGCTTATTCTTATTCATTCAAGTATTCATTCACATTCATTCCAGACCATGTTGCAAAAATGAATATATCCCAATGAAAGTCTTAGGAGCAAAGCAAAATTTTAGACAGCAAAATCCTAATTAACAAAAATTCAACTACAGGTGAGTCTAATTATTCCTTAAACATGTGTCCAGCAGACGGTTATAAAAGGGCGTTGCCTAACAAAGAAAACCCCTTACCATTTCATGCTGTCAGCAATGGCACCACATGGAAGAGAAATGTCAGAAGGCCCGAGAAAGAAAATAATTTCTTTAAACAAGAAAGGTAAAGGCTACAAGAAGATCAGCAAAGCTTTACTTATCAATCAGAATACTGTAGCAAATGATTAAAAAATTTAACAAAGATGGAACTGCAACCATCTCACAGAGAAGTCCAGGATGTCCACTGAAGTTAAAACCTCAACAGCAGCATCTTCTGATGAGGAGGGTTGAAGAAAATTGCCATGCAAGTTCACTGCAGTTAGCTAAAGAAGTAGAAAGCCAGACTTGGGTGATTAGTTTCCCTGACCCAATACGGTGTACACTGCAGAGGAATGGCATGCATGGGTGTTGTCCATGAAGGAATCCTCTCCTAAAGCCAATGCACAAAAAAGCCCATCTAGAATTTGTCAGGGCCCATGCTGAAAAAGACCACTGGGACCCTGTACTCTGGAGTGATGAGACCAAGATAAATGTTTTTGGAACTGATGGCTTCAAAACTATATGGCGTCACAAAGGTGAGGAGTACAAAGAAAAATGCATGGTGTCTATAGTGAAACATGGTAGTGGTAGTGCCCTGTGATGCTGCATGAGTGCTTCTGGTGTCGAGGAGCTGCATTTCATTGATGGTATTATGAATTCACAGATATAATGTTCTATATTGAAAGAGAAGATGCTACCATCACTCCTTGCCCGTGGTTGTTGTGTACTTTTCCAACATGACAATGATCCAAAACACATAACTAATGCCACTGTTGCATTTCTGAAGAAGAACAGGGTGAAAGTGATTCAGTGTCCAAGTATGCCTCCTGATCTGAACCCAATCTAACACCTATTCTGAAGGGACTAGTTGAGCATCACTCCCCATCCAGGCTCTAAAAGAGGTCGTTCTTGAAGAATGGAAAAAGATGCTGCAATATGTTGGCAACTTGATAATTCCAAGATTACAAGGCCCCTATCACACGAGCTCCTCCGCCTGATGGACTCTTCTTGCTCAGCGGGGGATCACTCCACCGATCCCCACTGAGCAGGGGAATGACAGGTCCATCTCTGCTCACTGTGCAGAGCGGAGACAGACCCAGTCCCTCTCTCCTCTCCGCCTGTCCGTTTTCACCCGATCATATCCAATCCACCAGATGGATAGAAAATAGGACCACCATCCGCCTGGATTTGGCAAATCAGATCTGATAGCAGCGGATGTCAGCGGACATGTCACCGCTGACATCCCATGCTCCATAGGGGTGAATGCAGGGTCTGATCAGGTCCGCATGAAAAACCAACAGGCAGACCTGATCGGACAATCTGTGTGCAAGGGCCCGAAGACCTGTCCTCTCATGGGGGTCATACAAAATACTAGATGTAGTAGTTTTTGTTGTTGGGGGTATATTCATTTGAGTAAAACTGAAGATTTTGTAATCTAAGTTATATTATTAACCTTTCTTTCATGTAATGAGCTAAACAAATATACTATAAGACTCAGTTTTGTCAAAAACTTGGAAATTGTTCTTGTGTTCATTGAGTTATTGATTAAAATCTTACTTTTCAAAAGGGGTGTACTCTTTTATGCTGAGCACTGTATGATGTTAACGAGGAGGGGGAGGCAGAAAAGGCAAAATATAAACTGTTTAATGTGACACTATACAATACCCTTATTCCCAAAAAATAATCCAAACACGCCCACTACTTAATGGCCCTGAGTCCTATTTTACATTAAATTGTTTCTTACTGTGGTTTTTTTTTTGCCCCCTTTTAATGTCCTTGGTGAGCTCCCGAACATTTTTTTTGCCCCCTCAGTTCTATTTGTTTAGAATGATGATATAAAAATAAGCAGGGCAATAGCTTCACAGCAGGATATAGAAACTTTACAATAAAATAATGGGGTGGACAACTACATGGCAAATGAGCTTTAATGTTGAAGTAACGTAAAGGCTCTGAGGAAGAGGCTGTGGCCTCGAAAGGCGTTAGAAAGTTTGTCCAGGATACCATTAGAATATGCCATTGGATGCAAAGCCACATACTATTGATACGCTTGCGATTTTACTGCGTTTGTGAGTATATTTCATGACTTTTTAATAACGGTTTCGGTACTGAGGATAATGCGCTAGGCCAGTGCGCCCTTGTGTGCTTTTATTTCCTATAATGTAAAGTAATGCACTTGAGGGTTAAACATATGAACACAAGTTACTAACTAAGGGGAGAACCTCCTGGAGGAATCCAGGATGGAGAAAGATCTGGGGGTCCTAGTAAAAGACAGACTAAGCAATAGCATGCAATGCAGCAAGCAGACTGTTAGCATGCATTAAAAAGGGAATTTACTCCAGCGATAAAACTATAATCCTGGCACTTTATAAATCACTGGTTCGCCCGCATCTGGAGTATTTCGTCCAGTTCTCGTCACCAATCCTCAGGAAGGATTTGCTGAAACTGGAGAGTCCAGAGAAGGGCAAAAACATTAATAAGGGGACTGGAGGATCTCTGTTACGGGGAACAACTACAAACATTAAGCTTGTTCTCCCTGAAGAAGAGATGCTTGAGAGGAGATATGATCCCGATCTATAAAAACCTCAACGGTGATCCCAACGTAGGTAGGAAACTATTCAGTCTTGGGGCTGGTTCACACTGCTCCAAACATGGAGATCGCATATGACGACTCGCACGACACTGCAGTGTGAGTCATATGCGATCTCTGTGCGATGCAAATTCTGCCATAGAGATTGTATGTATATGTTGTAAGGCCATGATAATTGAAACGCGTTAACATCTACCGTGTATCTTGTGGAAATATAATAAATCTGGACTGATTAAGACCATGCATGGAGTTGCGGATTGTCCTCATCTACTCATTACACTGGCAGCGGAGCAACTGCACATCCTGCACCCGACAACTGCAGTGACAACTCTGGGTGTTTTTAAATCTCTGCTAAGGTGGATTTCGTTTTAAAGCCGACTGAATGGATCTTTTCACCTTTAATTACAAGCTTACCTGCCCCTTTCCACCTCCCACGCTTTCCTATTGACACATCACAATGATGACCTTCCAAACTGGCCAATAAGGATGTTTAGGAAGCAACAGGTAAACGGACACTACAGAGAAGTGTGAAGCTTTGTAGCGTTGAACAGCCTATGATTCTGGAGTAGTGGTGAGGATTTACAGATTTCTAAAGACAGCCGTAGTGTACAGAGAGCCTCCAGATTTGCCATATTGCATTGGTTTTTTTTTAATTTTACAATGACAGGAGCTGCAGATTGAAAAGGAAAGATTTTCACACTGATTTTATCCCAATTAACTGATCCGTAAAAGACTAAACAGCTGGGACTTCAGGTTTGGCTATATGGTGACAAGATCCATGTAACCGAGACACAACAGTGGGGACTCAGACACTCCAATGTCAGCACATCTCCATACGGATTTAATAAGGCTTTCTTGGATCTCCTGTAATAAGAGATTAATTTGTTGGTGTAAGTGCAACCATAGAGTGGTGGTGGGACCCTCACACGATTTATGATTTCAAGCATGGTGGCACTTTAAGGATTTTTTACCATTTGCACCTTATAAAGATATCTATTTTGAGAAGTGGATGAGAACTGTCTGCAATAAGTGTTTTTGGGACTTTTCACCACTTCCCTATGAACTGTTTGACTTTGTCTGGGTTTCTGCGGGGACCCCAGTATATATCACTTTATTTTACCTTATATGATTATTAGCGCAAGCACTTCTTTGGTTTATTACGTTTCATGCCTAATAAATCTACTGCCGCCAACCTTAGAAGGTTGTATATCAATATGCAAACCTTTGGCGGACAATATGGGAACGAGGGCACTCTTTTATCTTTAGATACTAACAAGGCCTTTGATGGCGTAGAGTGGTGTTATCTATGGGAGTGTTGGAGAAGTTTGGCTTTGGCAAAACCTTTATTGCTTGGGTGCACTTACTATATCAGAGCCCATAGGCGGTCATTTGGGAGGGGGGGTAGGGCTTCTCAGCCTTTTGAACTAGGAAGAGGGACCAAGCAGGGCTGCCCTCTATACCCCCTACTGTTCGCCCCTTCTATAGAGCCTCTGGCAGCTCAGATCAGAGCTAGTGATTCTGTGGAGGGTTTTAGATACGGAACTCATGATGAAAAAATATTACTGTATGCTGATGACATGTTCGTACTGATGGGAAACAAGCCCTTCCTTGAGAGAGGCCATAATTAATGAATTTGCCAGGTACTCTGGTCTTACTATAAACTGGACAAAGTCAGCCCTAATGCAATTAGACCAGGCTTTAGACCCTCTGCTATCTCTCTTTTGTCCGGTACTAGTGGTAATGCAGTTTAGATATCTAGCAGTTGTGATATCATTGAGGATTACTGATTACTGTCGTCTGAACATCCTTCCATTCTTATCGAGGTTCAGGGACAAGGTTGGGATATGGTCTAAGCTATGGCTTTCGGTAGCTGCTAGAGCGAATTTGGTTAAAATTATACTAATGCCCCAGCTACTTTACTTTTTACATAATACCCCAGTGGTTATCCCTTTAAAAATATTCTGACTGGTCAACGCCATTTTTCGCTCTTTGCTCTGGAAAGCTGGACCTGCTAGAATCCGGCTGGAGCAGCTGCGAACATCGAAGAATAATGGGGGTCCGAACCCTTCATGAAGGCTTGGAGGCACACCTCTTTTTGAAATCCAATAAGTCTTACCCCACTTATAGGCTAATGCATAAAATATGGTCCAAGGCAAAAAAGTTACAGCAAGTGGCATTACAGTATATAGTCCAATATGGAATAAACAAGCTTACCCAGAACTGGCAAAGCTACAATGCAATACCCTATGGCGTGCAAGGGGCATTACACATCTCCGCCATATTTTTGATAATGGTCGGCTGCTTATATTTAACCAATTAAAAACCAGATACGACCTGCCACAAAACATGCTTTTTTATTATATCCAACTACAGCATGCCATTAAAGCCCAGCCCTCGTTAGCTTCACCAGAACAGTCCCCAAATCTCGTGTTCCATGTGATGCAACAGTTCACATCGACTAAAGGTTTAATTTCTCAATGTTATGCGATGTTAGGTGACTATTTGGAAAAGTTCCCTAATACAGCTAGGGAACAATGGAAAAATGATGTCGGAAACATTTCTGGAGATCAATGGGCTGAGGCATTGGAGTCTGTTCGAAACTGCTCACTGAATATAACCCAAAGATTGTCACAATCATAATGCTTCAAGTACACCGTACACCCCTCAAATTGTATACCATGGGACTGCGGCATGATCCAATTTGTTCGGTGTAATAGGGATACTAGTGACCTTATACACCTTTTGTGGCGGTGCTCAAAACAGCATGGGTATTGGACCATTGTTGTCCAGACTCTTAACAGTGCTTATCAACTATCGATATCCTTAGACCCGAAACATGCATACTGGATGTTATTGTACAGGATACATATGTCAGAGCAGCAGTGTCCAGGGCGTTCTTCCAGGCCCGGAAACTCTTACTGCAGCATTGGATCTCCCAGTCCCCTCCTACGTTGATGTGGGTAACCCGAATGGGTGCAAGGTTACAGTGAGAACGCCTGATCTACAGGCACAAGGGGGTTCTGTCTAGGTTTGACAGGATTTGGAGTGGGTGGCTGGCGGTACCAGGCTTGGCCCCAGCTGATTTAGTTCTGGATAGATTGCTAATGTAGTTCTTGTGTGTATACATTCAAATATGTACATTCTCATGAGCAACTGGCTAGACACTAAAGTCACAGGAAGGGGCAATATTTCAGTTTATGATTTCCCTTTGGTGCATATGCTTGCAGTGAGATGATGTGGTACAAATAGTGTGTCTAGCTTGGTAAAGTATAAGAATTTTGATTTTTGTGAGTACGTATGTACATTAGTGTGCGCAGCCTATTGCATTAGGGTGTGCACCCCAAAGCTCAAACACACATGCCTTTCTCTGCAGCCTCAGCTGCACAGGGCAGTGAATAAATGGAAAGTGCTCTGTGCTGAGTGGCTTCCTGTTCATTCACAATCTGAAGCGTAGTAAACCGTTTATTATGCTTCAGCTATGAATTAACACAGTAACTGTGTTCATCATGCTCATTTAGAAAAAGAAGGTGTTGGTAAATGACATATTTACTAGCCCCTTCCCCCACTTTCTATCCTGAAACATCCCTCGCAACAGCTGGGGGGAGAGGAGGGAAGCCAACAGCACTGCCGTGGGGCAATATGGGGGAAGCCTGGGCAGTAGGGGAATCGGCACTGCATGTAGTGATTAGGTTGTGCCCAGGCACACCCCTTGCGCCCACCTATGCGTATGTACAACAATGACATTTAACAGTTTATAAAAAGTGTGATTATTCTTCGGAATGTGATTTGACTGTGTATTCTGTAATTCCTAATAGTTTCTTTCTGAAAAAAAATAAAATAAAAACTTCAAATTTAATATTTCAGTATGATGGTACACTGACAACACATTTCTTGGATTAATAATTTTCTGAAATGCAACTTTGAGAAACATTATTAAAGTATTTTCAGGTCACAGAACATGAAACCGCTTAGCAATAGTGTAGAGAAATGGGAGGGAGGGAATGACAAAGTAAAATGAATGGTCAACAGTCCATTTTAAATTATACTTTACATCTCAGTTTTAGCTAGAGCTTATTGTACATTTAGAAATATAGTAATTTAAACATTGAGAACTTTTGTTTAACCACTTCAGCTCCGGAAAGTTTACCCTCATTCATGACCAGGCCATTTTTTGTGAAACTGCACTGCGTTTTTAACTGACAATTGCGCTGGCGTGCGACACTGTACCCAAAATTTATGTCCTTTTGTTCCCACAAATAGTTTTTTTGGTGGCATTTGATTACTTCTGCGTTTTTTATTTTTTGCGTTGTATACAAAAAAAGACTGACATTTTTGAAAAAAACAATATTTTTTACTTTCTGCTATAAAACATGTCCAATAAAAAAAATGTAAGACCTCTAATTTCTTTGTCAATTTAGGCCAATATGTATTGTGCGACATATTTTTGGTAAAAAAAAAAATCCCAATACGTGTATATTGATTGGTTTGCACAAAAGTTCCTGCGTCTACAAACTATGGTATATTTTTATTTATTTTTCTCTAGTCATCTTCCAGGGCGGCACACCTGAGAGATGACTGGTCTACCTGACAGGAAACACGATCAACACATGAGGTTAAAAAGCCCCTCCCTTCCCCCTGCACCTCAGTTCTTGATTGTGTTTCCCTGGCAGCGAAACGTTTTTCATTTTCAGTAGACCTGAAGGTGGTTCGGAAGGTCTCCCCTGGGGTGCTGGAAGCCAATGCCGGGGAGGGAGGTGGGTCCAGCCAGATTCTTCTTACCCCGGGGGCTCCCACTTCCAGGGGCTCTTCCCTGTGAGGAGCTTTCCGGGCACAGGGGAAGTGTCCCCAACACTCAAGTGGATGTAGCTCTCCCCTCTTTCTTACCTTCCAGGCTGTGGGTACTTGGGGGTGGAAGAGACCAGTAGGTGCAGACTGGAGCCAGGGTCGAGTATCGCGGGGCTTCTCCCGTTTTGGCAGGGCGTCGAGCCGCGCTTGTGCTCCGAGATGCCGGGTCTGGCATCAGGAACTCAGGGTGGACCAAGATGGTGTCAGGTTCATTTGCGGGCCGTCTTGTCCTGTCTCCGACAAAATGGCGACCTTCTAGGAAGCAGGAAGCCGACGCTGGAAAAATGTATGTAAAAATATAGAAAGTTCTTTTTTACACTGCTGCCAGGATAGGGAAGTCTCTAGGCCTATGGTACCAGTAGTACTTGAATATTTACAGGCAGGTGTGGACCAGGGGATTGCTCTGAACACCCTGAAAGTACAGGTAGCAGCACTATCTGTGTTTTTGGATCAGAGGCTCACATTGGAACCTCTGATCAGAAGATTTCTGTTAGCTAGGGAGAGGTTGACTCCCGTAAGGATTAACAGATTTATGCCTTGGAATCTGAGGTTGGTATTGGAGGCTCTGACTAAAGCTCCCTTCGAACCAGCACTACTTGCTATAAGCAACAATTTTGAAAAAAACACAACATTTTTTGCTATAATAAATATCCCAAAAAAAATGAAAAAAAAAACAAATTTCTTCACCAGTTTAGGTCAATATGTATTCTTCTACATATTTTTGTAAAAAAAAACAAAAACGCAATAAGCGTATATATAGATTGGTTTGCGCAAAAGTTATAGCGCCTTCAAAATAGGGGATAGATTTATGTTATTTATCTGTGATTTTTAGCGGGACTGCGATATTGCAGCAGACCATTTTTGATTCTTTTTTGGGACCATTGACATTTATACAGTGATCAGAGCTAAAAATAGCCACTGATTACTGTATAAATGTCACTGGCAGGGAAGGGGTTAACACTAAGGGGCGATCAAGGGGTTAAATGTTCCCTAGGGAGGTGTTTCTAACTATGGGAGGAGTGGACTGACAGGGAGTAGAGAGAGATCACTCTTCCGGATTACTTGGAACAGTAGATCGCTCACTACTTCCTTGACAGAACAGAGATCTGCCTGTTTATATCGACAGATCCCCGTTTTGTCTCTCTCAGGAGTGATCGCAGGTAGCCGGCGGACATTGCGGCCGCCAGCCACGCGCATCAGCTCCAGCATCGCGCCGCGGGCACATACGCGCCCTCTATAGCTCTTAAAGCGGCCGACGTACGATGACGATTTGCGCAGCCGGGCCAACCTGCCGCAGTATAACTGCGGCGGCTGGTCGGCAAGCGGTTAAGATGCAAAAAAAAAAGTTTTATGGTACAAATGGTCAGTTTTGATAGCTAGCTAAATTTCCCAGGACACCTGTAGGAACAAATCTGGGACAAAACCTGGATTTTTCCTGGGAATCAAGGATAGCTAAGAAACAGCGCATCACTGCTTTCAGTCAGGTAATGAGCAAGCGCCAGTGCTTTATTCATTGGCATCTAGTGCTTTAGAGAGTGATGATACAGTACTAGCACTTCAGGCACAGGGCTCCGCTCGGGTGACAAAACAGTCTTAATATATTACAGTCATTTACAATGTGGTTTAGTCACATCGTATTAGTATCACTGACACTTCAGTGCCACTTCCAATGAATGTTGCTGTATGGACATGAGAGTATCCTGATTATATCAGCTTTTTTGTCTGTGTAAGATCGGGATCATGCCTTATTCTGATGGAACCCCTAAGATAAAAATATAATACTGTATATGATTTTTTTTTTACACATAGCGGCTTACCACAATGTTAGTATACATTTTATCCAAAATATAGGGTAAAGTTGCACGTGCACATCAGATTTTATTGACATTTATCATGAGTGGTTGATTAAACTACAGGTTTAAAACAAAATTCACAAATAAATAACATATCAATAGTTTACTTGTGATTGTTCTACTTAGATTTCTACTTCTCATAGGATTTTTTTTCCTTAATGATATACCACCAAAACATTTTCAGTGATACAGGTGTTCTACTCTAGTTCTTGATGTTTAAAGAACATTTGACAGTGAACGGTCTTTTATCACAGGAGACAGAGGCAAGGTTTTACATTGGAATCCTGCACCGATCTGTAAGTAGTGCACAAAGCACACCAATATTCAACTAAGAAAACACATGGCTCTCGTATTTAGGGAATATTTAGGCAATATTCAACAATATTAACTTATCCCAAAGCAACACAGGGCAGAAGTAATTCTGATACAACTGGGTTATGCTGCCAGCTACAGGAGAATTAGACTGGTAACAAAAAGTTTTAGTCAGCCAGTATAACTCCTCCGACTCCCATCATGCTTCAGTTGTTTGCTAGTGTCTTAGGAGAATGGATGTTCTTCAAAACTACAGAGCCAGGAGTGCTCATGTTTACAATTTTCTAGATCAGCCAGTACTTGGCATAGCCATGAAGGCCACACCCAAATCCTGGGTGTAATGTGACCCATGGGCACTGGGTTCTGCTTGGGTACTTACAAACACTGAATGTACTGATTAATTAACCACAGAGCGCTTTAAAGGTCCAGAGCTGCTTTGCATCCATGCAGTAGAACCCTGTCCCTAAAGACTCCTTTGCTATTTTTCCCCTAGGAGAGGTGATAACTGTCTAGTTTATACATGCTAGTCCTGCCTTGGCACTTTCTAGTACTGTACTGTCTGTCTGCCACAGGGGCTATCCAGACCACTGGAAACTGGTAAATTACTAGTGCCTTGCCCCACACTATGGGGCCTGTGCCTCCCCCTTTGGGGTTAGTAGGAGCTGCGGCACATTTATGTTCATACTGTTAATTTGTTGGATTATAGGTGCAAGTGAGGAGTTCCTGCGGGCCTTGCAGCTCACAATCCTCTAACAGTTTTGGGGCAGCTTGCAGGTTCCTAAATATTCAGTCACCGATAACCAACCAGATCACTGTCCACCTTTTGAGTCCTTGTACTCCTCCTGGTTCTTTTAAGCTCCCTCAGCTGTGGCCCCCTATTCTGTGTTATTTAGGTAGGAATTTTCTGCTGGCATGTCAGAGTTATGGGCAATATCTCCACCATGATAGCCAACTCAGACTGCAGGGGGTGAGTGTACCCTATTACTTTTCGATGAGTTCAACCTGCAGAGGTTCAGTCTTCTGACATAACTAATGTGATTAAGGATGTCATCTTGGGCCTTATTAATGCATTTCACAAATATCTAAAACTGGGGCAACATGTATCAGAATTCTTTAAAATTTTCAGTCTAGGGTGTCATTGAAAAGTTTTACTTGGCCAGACTGGAAACTGAAAGCCTAGACTGAAAATTCTAAAGAATTCTGATACATGTTGCCCCAGGCATCCTTAATCACATTAGTTATGTCAGAAGACTGAACCTCTGCAGGTTGAACTCATCGAAAAGTAAAAGGGTAAACTCACCCCCTGAAGTCTGAGTTGGCTATCATGGTGGAGATATTGCCCATAACTCTGACATGCCAGCAGAAAATTCCTACCTAAATAACACAGAAGAGGGGGCCACAGCTGAGGGAGCTTAAAAGAACCAGGAGGAGTACAAGGACTCAAAAGGTGGACAGTGATCTGGTTGGTTACCAACCTGTGCCTGGACTAATCCAGGCATTCTATTACTCCTCCAAAGGATTTTGCTTAGCAATACCCTACTGTGGAAGAGTTATTTAAAGGTGGGCCATTTCTATTATGAAGCTGGCCAATTTCTGCCTTAGCAAAACACTGTATGTCCCTGTTAAGACATCCCAGTGTTTAAGAATCTTTTGGAATGCCTTTTTTTCTGTGGCAGGCCCTGCCATGCAAACTAGCATTGCTGTCAGGTTCATCTGCCAGACCTTCTGTATTGTCCAAGGATATAGATAGAGATCCTGGATGAATTCTTTCTGATAATTATGTTGATCACTTGGACCTTATACCAGTTGCCTTGCTCTACTCTGTTGATGGGATTACCGATATTATACACATGATATCTAAAATAGATCTCCTATCTGTACTTACAGTTTTCCTCATAAGTTTACATACCCTGTCAGAATTTATGATTTCTTGGCAATTTTTCAGAGAATATGAATGATAAAACAAAAAACTTTTCTTTCACTCATGGTTAGTGTTTGGCTGAAGCCATTTATTATCCATCAAATCTGTTTACTCTTTTTAAATCCTAGTGACAACAGAAACTACCCAAATGACCCTGATCAAAAGTTTACATACCCCAGTTATTTTTCCAATATATTTTTATTTGGTTTTCAATGTAGTAGTACAGCAAACAAATGTCTCAAGCATGAGAATAATAATGGTGAAGTCTACATCAAATTGGTTACAGTATAAACGGCAAGTGAATAATAACATGAGGAGGGAAAGCATGCATAGTACATTGCATCTCATCATCTTGGTTATGCAGATCTATAGTATACTTCAGATTCATCAGGTTGAACAAGTAGCATTGGAGCCCTGAGACAACAAAAGGATGTGACCGCACTCCGAAACTTGAAAGGCTGTGAAGTTTATTTGTAAATAAATTTTCCAAGAATGTTACAAGGCAGACAGATAGGTACAAATCCACAAAAATACAGGCAAGGTTGACAAGTTTCACGAACTACATGTCCGCTTAACTCCTTGCCGACCGCCGATCGGCAATTGACGGCGGCAAGGTGGCTCGTGAGCGCAAATCGCCGTCATCTGACGGCGGCTGCGCTCACGAGCCTAGTGAGCGCGCGCGCGCCGCCGGAGGCGCGCGGCTGCGCTCACTGTGTTCGGGGGGGGCCAGGGAGCGGGTGCGGCGGCTTCGATTGCCGCCGGCCACCCGCGATCCCCCCCCCCGTCGGCGCGCGGAGGCCGCCGCGCGCGCGCGAGTGATCCGAGCACTCGCGTCGGCGGCAGTCTACTGCCGCTAAACGCGAGTGCTCGGTGGAACGGCGGCAGTTAACGGCTAGCCGCCAGCCGTTCCTCAATTCGCCTGTACATCAAGCACTTTGAACAGTTGGAACGGACATAAAAACACCTAAACATGGATAGACAGACGGAACATTGTAAGAACCTTTTAAATAAATGTTTATTTGAAGTGTCGGAAAGTTCAAAGCCTCACGCCAGTGTAGG